>CAJVGC010000590.1:35749826-35998263 GCA_910822075.1 Senecio squalidus
AATCCAGCAACTTGATGATTTCCTTCCTCACCACATCCTTCACTTTCGGGTTTAAACGTCGAAGCGGTTGCACGACCGGCTTGAAGTCTGTCTCCATTAAAATTTTGTGCGTACAAAATGATGGATTAATTCCCCGAATATCAGTGATCTTCCATGCAAGAGCTTGCTTGTGAGCTTTAAGTACCTGCAACAAACGATCTTTCTCCCCACAAGATAAGTTAGAAGAAATTATAACGGGTAAGTCACTTGTACCTTGCAAATATGCATACTCCAGATGTGATGGGAGTGGTTTCAATTCCAGTTTGGGTGGTTCTTCAATCGATGTTTTGATCTCCATAATCTAAGCTCGTGAACATGGAACACCATGAACCGAAATCCCTGAACTGGGCAGTCCAGCCGCTGTCTGGCCATTCTCAGCCGCCGGTTGGATTTTCAGCCGCCGGTTGGATTTGGACAGCCGCCGGCTGGATTTAGCTGGTGGTTTTTCTTCGTTTGTTTCCTGATTTTCGGTGGTCAGAGTAGACTTGACTTCCTCCAATAGCATATCAAACTCAGCTAACTCTTTTTCAGAGTCGAAATCTCCACTCCAGCCTTCAGTAATGAATGAATCAGTTTGATCATCCTCCAGTAACATCTGCACAAACTCATCATCGGAAATGTCATAGGCATTTAAATAATAACAAGTATCATCTACTACAGAAGGATATTCCATTGAATCATTAACATTAAAAACAACTTTCTCGTATCCTACTTGCATGGTGATTCTACGGTTAAAAACATCAATCAAGGAGTGAGAAGTGGCTAAGAATGGACGTCCTAGAATTATCGGTACTCTAGGGTCTTCAACCATATCAAGGATCACAAAATCACAAGGGAACACAAATTTGTCTACTTTAACAAGAACATTTTCAACAACTCCCCTAGGATATTGAACAGAGCGGTCAGCTAATTCAATGCACATACGAATAGGTCTGGGTTCTCCTAAACCTAATCTAGCATACATGGAATATGGCATCAAAGAAATACTTGCTCCTAGATCAGCTAATGCATTGTTCACAGTTAAGTTGCCAATTAAACAAGGAATAGAAATAGCGCCTGGATCGCTTAATTTCGGAGGTAACTTGTTTTGCATCAATGCGGAACAGCGGGCATTCATGGTGACCTTGGAAGCGTCTTCCAGCTTACTCTTATTCGTCACAAGATCCTTCAAATATTTCGCATACTTTGGCATTTGAGCAATCGCCTCAATAAACGGAATATTGATGTGAAGCTGTTTCATGTTCTCGAGAAATGTGTGGTAAGTGACATTGTCTTTGTCCTTCTTTAGAGCAGAAGGGTATGGAACAGAAGGTGTGAAGTCCTTAAACACCGGTGTGATTTTCGGCTTTGTAGAAGCGACCGGTGGATTTTTCTTCGAGACCAGTGGGTCAGCCGCCGGCTGAGCAGAGTTGGCCGCCGGCTAGCTTTCAGCCGCCGGTTGATACTCGTCAGCCGCCGGTTGAAATGCAGCAGTAGCAGAATTTTTCGGTTTATCTGCGTTCTCGTGTTCGTCTTCTTTGTCAACCTGTTCAAAATCAATAGGAACTTTGTTAGTAACACTTGTAAAAGAAGAATTGAGAGTTTTACCACTTCGGGTGGTAACTGCTTTGACGTGATCTCGAGGATTTGTTTCCGTAAAGCTCGGTAGCTGTCCCGGAAATCTTTCTTGTACTACTTTCGCTAGTTGTCCCATAGTGCCTTCGAGTTGCTTAATTGAAGCGCTTTGATTACGGATGATGGAATCAGTGTCATCCATTCGCTTGATCGTGGTTTGCATAAACTGATTATTTGTTGTCATGAGTTGTTTCATCAGTTCATGTAAATCGTCTTTAGGTGGAAACGGTCCCTTAGGAGTCTCTTTAGCATAGAACCCCGGTGGTCCTTGCCGATATGGTTTCTGCCCACTTGAATTTCCCTGATTGTTGTTGTAGGAATTTCCCTGATTGTTGTTGTAGGGCTTGCGATAACCATTGTTGTCTCCTACTTGGCGATAGTTGTTGTTATTCCTGTCTCCTCCCTGGTAATCTCCATACATTACCTCTTCAGTGGCTTCTTCCTCATCCTTCCTAGGGCAATCCTTTGTCAGATGGTATCCGTTGCAAATGTCGCAACCGACTTGAATAGCATGAACTTTTTCATTGACGCGCTTGATGTCTCTTCCCATACTATCCAGCTTGTTAGTTATAGCAGCGAGACCGTCGTTGTTATCAGCCATTTTCCTTCTTCCCTTTCCACCGTCTTCCCATAGCTTGGAGTGCTTAGCATGTCCTTCGATAGCAGCCCAAGCATCAGCTGGAATTTTTCGTGGAATTTTTCCTTCAGTCTAACTCGTTACGAGTTTGACGATCAACCCCCTTGTAAAATGTCTTGATAACCTGTTGATTATTGAGATCATGCTGGGGACATTTGTGTAACATATCTTTGTAACGCTCCCATGCTTGATAAAGTGACTCATCAACGTCCTGTGTGAAGTTCCTGATGTCATCAATCATTTTAGAGGTTTTTGAAGGGGGACAGTAGTTCTTCAAAAACTTGGCCCTCAGATCAGCCCAAGTAGTGATTGAATTGGCCGGTTCGTTCCCAATCCACCGTTTTGCTTTTCCTTTGAGTGTCATCGGAAACACTCGCAACATAACAGTCTCCTTAGTCACACCAGGAATAGTGTAAGCATCAGCAATCTCGATGATCTTTTCCACATGAACATTAGCATCTTCATTCTCGTCTCCATTAAAAGGTTTCTCTCTAAGTTCTTTGAGAAACTGGCCCTTAAGCTGGAAGTCGGCTCCTCGAGTGATAGCTGGGTTGGGAATGTCTGTTGCAACATTCGGGGTAAGAGCATAGTACTCCTACAAGGTGATCTCATTAATGTTAACTGCCATTTCGTGTTCTGATTCTTCGGATGAGTCGGAATCTGTTACGGTGACTGGTGAATTTGGAACTGGTTTCTCTTCCTCTTGATCAGACAACGGTTTGTATTCCTCTTCAGAAGATGGCATAAACTCAGATTTGTAACCTTCGTTTTGGTGGATTTTAAAACTGGTGATGGGTTGAGCTCTTGGGGAAAACAATCTGCGTCGAATGCGAAAAGCTTTCTCCGGATCTTCGAATGGCTCTACAAGATTTGGATTTGAACTCCGGGTCATGCAAAACCTATAAGAACAGAAGAAAATATGTCAGTAGCCCGTGATAACTGAAAATTAAACAAACCGAAATATTAAAACTACAATTAAACGGAAAATAAACAAACAGCTGCTAATCAGCCGGCGGCTGGGTATATTCAGCCGGCGGCTAGTAATCAGCCGGCGGCTGTTTTACTTCAGCCGGCGGTCAAAAAGTACTGTGTGCAATTTTCCTGAAAAATTGTAACCTCAAAAATCCGATTAGTCCAATTAACAATTATCACGTAATACAAAATAAATGCAACTTCCAGAAAGATAAATCTTTCCAAAAGGATCGAATAATTACAAATTCAAAATTACGAATAAAAATAGCTACCGTTCCCCGGCAGCGGCGCCAAAAACTTGATGTGTATTTTATAACATAAAATTATTTAAAGTTTAGAAAAGGATTTTACCAAAGTAGATTAACACACAATACAGGCAGTGTACCTGATCGTACGCAAATATAGATTCAGTAAGTCCGGATCGAACTCAGGGAACGTGTATTTATATCCGTTATCTCAAATTATATAATTAAACTAAATAAAGCAAGTAAATATGGGGGGCGTTTTAGTTCTGTGAGAATATATTTCAGAAAACAAATAACTAAAGTAAAATAGCAATTTAATTAACTAAGTGGATTTGCGGATGAAAAACTGTTTCGAAAAGACTTTTAGATTTAATCAATATTAAAAAGCAGCGATTACTTGGAATTACGTTTCACCTGGATCATGAATAATAAGAATATGTTTGATTGGTTTAACTGTGATTTCTATAATAACTAGATTTCCCGTTAGAGTTATCTAATCCTACAATTTTAGAGAAAGATTGTACGACTAATCGTACATCAAGAGCTATCTTAGATTATCCACTCTAAATTGTGCTTTAATGTCACTATTATTTACAATTTAATCTGTCGACTACGAATTAACAAAAGTCTCAATTATTCAATTTTGATATAATTGTCATGTTCATTCAATTCATTAAATTACTAATATCTTAGCCTATCTCAATTAAGTCTCAATCTACAATTATCTAATAAATCATATAATCGTAAATAACTGATAAACTTATAAGAACGCTAGTTATGTTATAGATCTATCAATCACGCTAAGTAGTAAATTTAATAACTTTGAATAAACATGGATCGCGATTAAACGTAAATAATAACGGAAAAACCAATTAGTTCAAACATAAACTTAATTAAACAAAGATCCAGGTTCAACAATCCAAGCAATCACTTAAGAAGTTTAGCTCATGTTGGATTGTGACAAATTAACAATAGAATTCTTAAAACAAGACATTGTATCAAGAAAATAATGAATAAAAGTTCAAACCAAAAGTAGCTAACTTCAAATATGATTAAAGAGCTTAATCAAAGCTTCCAACGTGATCCAATGCTTCTAAGACTCTCCTTGCAGCTCTCCAGGTCGGATGTAGGATGAAAATAATGAATAAGATGCCTTAAACTCGAACCCTAGAAGCCCTATTTATAGATATCTGAACCGCCCTATTTAGCCGGCGGCTGGCTGAATTCAGCCGGCGGCTGGAATACGCGGGTGGAAAAGTTGCTTCCGCGGCACGTTTAGGAACAAATGGTGAAATTTTAATCCAGCCGCCGGCTAAAATGATTCAGCCGCCGGCTGTTTTCCAGTCTTCACTTTTCTTGCTCGTTTGTCTCTGTTTCAACCCGGTTTTAGCTCCTTTTCGCTCCATTATCCAAATGTAACTCTAATCTGCAATTATAACTGAAAATATACTAGATCATAACAAAAGTTGCAGAAAACTAGGGTAAATATGAGAAATATGACTACAAAATATCGATTATTTTAAGCATATCATATGAATAGCTTACGATAATGTTAATCTAGCGCTCCTATACCTTGATAACGTATCGCTATCGTATATCATGTTCGTTGGGAAATGTGAGTTCTCAAGAGTATACGTCGGGTATCCACCTCGTTGTCTGACACGGTTATAATCGTTCCTTTCATCGCCTCATAGAATAGTGAATGGAATCAAATTCCAACTAAGTCTCAGTGTTATCTTAGTATAAGTCTAAAGCGTATAGCGTTTCGTTGCCGGACGTGGCTAGCTCTTTCCCTCTCGACATACCCTAAATCGGTAACGAGATAGTTCGAAGATACGGCTCATGTTAGTGTTAGTAATAAGCTGAGCACATAGAGTATCTTAAGTAGCATCTAGGTCTGTGTGGGTCTGACTTCAAGAATTCCCGGGGAGGTTCGTTTAATGTTTACCAATAACGTTCTGGCATAATTTAGTCCAAATTATTCATAGGTGATCAGGCTACGAATAATTCAAGTTAAACAATGCCTTCACGTTTTGGTTAAATAAAATCTTTCGTTTAGAAACTGGTTATAGTTTGATTTTTGAAAAATCGGTATTCACTATAACCTTGCGCTCTGATACCAAGTCTGTCACACCCCGCTAAAGCGGAAACACGGAATGTGAAGAGCAATAGCATTCGATACACAAGTTTATAATTCCACACCAAGTTATATTAAAAGAAACATAACTTCAAATGTTTACAAGTGTTTAAAACATCGTTTACATATCCAAAATACAAGATAAGTGTTCATAGCCAAGCCACCCGAACCCTTTCCCATTCTTGAAGTCATCAGCCCAAAGCATAAGTATCGTCTCCAAAGCTTACTCATTTCCTGAAAATACGAGTCAAGTGTTAACTACGGGAGACGTAGTTAGTGAGCTACAAGTTTAGATAAAAGCATTAGAGTTTCGACGCACATAACAATGGCGTAAAGTATAGCATTAAAATAGTTGTCGCATAACCATGCGTAAAATATAGCGTTCAAATAGTTGTCGCATAACCATGCGTAAAGTATGAGTTTTCAATAGTTGTCGCATAACCATGCGTAAAGTATAGTGTTCAAATAGTTGACGCATAGCAATACGTAAAGTATAGTATTAATGTTGTGTTTTGTCATTACCTCAGCGGTGGAACCATCCACATGTGTAAGACGATAAGTATTCGTGTTCGTGTTCGTAGGCATTGACCACATAGCGCGACTATGTGACAATCCTATGTATTGCCCAATGATCGTTGCTAAGCCTAAAGCCTACCCATTTAGTATTATGCACCATCGTTATAGGTCGTTGTGGTGAGGGTCAATTTACCCTAATAGCGCTATCCATATCTACTAACGGTCCTTTCCAAAGGGATTAATAGCAACTAATGTCCTTGGTAGTGTCGGGAATTTTAGTGGTTTCTCACGTCCATGTTGTACAAAGTCCGCAACATAACGATCGATTGTTTTAGTCATTGGCAAATATAGCTTTCGTATCCTCGGCATTGTTGGCAAAACCCTCAACAATGCCGGCAAAATAGTCATTCGTTTTAGTATTCAAAATATCAAGACATTTCATAAGCATTCAAAGTATACAAGTGTTTTTCGTAATAGCATTCGAGTATCAAATCGTTTTCGTAATAGTATTCGAGTATCAAAGCGTTTCACAATAGTTTTCGAGTATCAAAGCGTTTCATAAAAGTATTCGAGTGTCAAACGTTGCATAAAAGTATTCGAGTATCAAAGCGTTTCAAGGTTTGCTTCAGCTTAAATGTAGTGTCTAAGCCTAAGACTCGCATTTCACCCCAAAATGTACTAAAAGCGTTTAAAAAGTAGGGGGTTTGTAACTCACTGTTTGCGAAGATCGTAGCGTGCTCGGAAAAGCTCGAAAGGTGCTCGGAATCACAGAATCCTATTTTTATAGCAAGTTTTCGAGTGAGTATGATTGTTTATGAGTTTATAACATCGTTAGTCAACGAGAAATACTTAAGTTTTAGGATTATATTAAGGTCTAGTGAAAATCGGGCAGCGCTTCCGGGCTATAGTTTTCAAATCCAATTTTTAACACTTTCCCGCTTACAAACGTCATAACAATAATCTTTAACTTATAAAAACAAGATAGGGATTATATGTTGAATAAGTTACCCTATTACAGGTTATAGTTCATGAACTTCAGTTTTATATATAATCTTAAATCGACAAGTTTAAAGTTACGCTCAATAATGGTTTAAACAAGGTTTTGTAACAAGTCTGCACCACGACCGCCTCGCGGTGGAGGCACTGCGCCGCGGTCACAAGTTCACCACGACCGCCTCGCGGTGGGGGCACCGTGGCGCGGTCATATGTTCACCACTACTGCCTCGCGGTGGAGGCACCATGGCGCGGTCGCGAGACAGTTCGTTTACCAAAATTCGTTTTTGATGAAATTTGTTATTTTTAAGTTAGATTTCGACATGCAATGGCTAAAAATAGTAAAACCTTTTATAATATAAGTTTAGTTTGGATTTTCATCCATAGAAACAAGGATTTCATGTAGCTTTTATCAAAACCCGTTTTTGTTCATAAATGGTTATAAATCTCAATAAAAACTTGTTTTTAGTTGATTGATTATACATGCAATGAGTTAAACTTGTATAAACAGAAGATTTAAAAGAGTTATACCGAATGGATGATGATTTAGAGTAGCTAGGATGTGTTTTCGGCTTCAATTCGGTAGAAAACGCTCATGCACCCATAAGAATGAACCCTTCTTGCTTTCCTTTGATTATTAGGACGACTTGTTAAGGTGTTTAGATGGATTATTGCTGCAATGTTTCTGAAAAAAAAAAAAGTGAGGTTGAGAGAGAAATGGGGTAAAGTGTTTGTGTGTATGTGTGTTTGAGTTTCTTTGAAATGAGATGTGTGTGTGTGTGTGTTGTAAATGTTTGAATGAGATAAAGTCTTGCAAGGGATGTTAGGTGTGAAATACTGGATCAAAAAGTGTTTTAAGTATGAAAAATACAGGTGTCAAAGATTGTGACACGTTTGAAGGTGAGTCACAACATTTAAAAAAAACTTGGCTGTCTGTACCCTCCACCGCGGCGCACTGGGCTCACCGCGGCGCGCTGGAGGCCAGTACTTGCCTTTTTCGTTTTTCGTTTGATTTATCGTTAAGCATTTTCGTTCGTTGTAAGTTTACGTTTTGTTATGAAATGAACTTAGGCAAGTTCACTATATGTTTTTCTTGGTATTAGGATTCATATAATGATTTGATTCCGATTTCCGATTCCGATTCCGAGACACACACGTTTTATGTTTATGTAACGTAAACCTACGTTAAAAGTTTTGTGTGAGTTACATCGAGCTTAGCTTAAAGAGTTATGTTTACGTAACCACGTAACACATAAAGTTAGTTATAACAAGTATCAAATATACGTATCGAGGTTATAAGTTAGCGTTCTCGACTTTAGTTTTGACGGTTGTCACACCTTTTTTTCATGTTGCACACATTTTGCTTATCGGGTTCTTTCTTTTTAGTTTCAGAACGATGCCGCCTGTGAAGACGACAGCGACGAGATGGTCAGCGAGACATGGTCGTCCGAGCGCGAGATTTTGTAACGCGACTCCGAGTGTGGAAGTCAGTGACGAGGAAACGGACATGACGACATACATCGGTCAGCTCATCGCCGAGCAGTTGACAGCTATGATGCCCTCTATTGTCGCCCAGATCAGGGATAGCACAGTGCAGATTAGCGATGGTGGGGTACCGTCAGTTGAAATTAAGCAGAATTCCGGAAAGAAACGAAGTGATAGCTCCCGTCATGGTAAATCGCGGAAGAAGTCTAGGAGACGGAATGCTAGTCGGGTGGTGACTCCAGATATCCAGAGTACGTATCAACAATGTGATCGGTGTGGTAACAAACATGCCAAGGAGGTGACTTGTTGGGAATGCTTTAAGTGTAAGAAGCTAGGACACACAGTTGGGTTTTGTAAGTCCTACAGGAGCAAATGTTACGAGTGTGGTTATGTCGAGCATCTTAGGAACAGGTGTCCCGAGTTGGTTGCAGTTGGTGCTGGTACATCGTCCGAGTTGGATCCTCGTGGTAGGGCACTTGTTATTGGAGCTCAGGAGGCTCAACAGGATCCTCGCGTCGTTACGGTTACTTTTCTTATCTAAGTTCAACATGCATTTATTCTATTTTGATTTTAATGTTTGGCCTTAATTCTCTTAGTGTTGCGCACTTCCCTTTTCTCTTCCTTTATTTTCGCCTTCTTTTTACGTCTCTTTCGTGTTGGAACCGAAGAAAACTCCTATCTGCAAAGAAGTCGACGAGACGAGGTTGTCCTACTAGTGCGATTCCGAGAGGTTCGACTCCAGACTTTAGTCCGTCATTCGAAGAATTTTATATCTAATGAGTTTAAGACTGTGATTGCTCGTACTTCTAGACTGATAGTGTCTTCCTTCGAGATAGAGTTAGCCGATGGTGAGTTTTGCCTGCTACCGAAGTACTTTCTGCTGTAGTGTTAGTTTCGACGATCACTTTTTCCTATCGACTTGATTCCGATTACGCTGGGAAGTTTCGACGTTATTATCGGTATGGATTGGTTAGCGACACACCGTGCAGAGATCATATGCTTCGAGAAGATGATTCGTATTCCGTTACCAGTTGGTGGACCGTTGTTAGTTCAGGGGAATAAGGCGGGGAAGCGCCTTAAGATCGTTTCGTGTTTGAAGGTTCGGGAGTACATCAAACGGGATTGCACACTCTTTCTTGCACACCTTGTGAAGAAAGACTCCGCGGAGAAGATTGAGGAGAAGCCGGTGGTTCGTGACTTTCCCGAGGTATTTCCGGAGGACTTACCTGGTTTACCCCCTAGTAGACAGGTAGAGTTTCGTATAGACTTGATTCCTGGAGCAGCGCCGGTGGCGAAGGCTCCTTATCGGTTAGCACCTTCGGAGATGTTAGAGCTATCGAAGCAGATTCAGGAGTTGGTGGATAAAGGCTTTGTTAGGCCGAGTTTCTCTCCTTGGGGCGCGCCGGTACTCTTCGTGAAGAAGAAGGATGGATCTATGAGGTTGGGTATCGACTACAGGGAGCTGAATAAGCTGACAGTGAAGAATCGGTATCCCTTGCCACGTATAGATGATTTGTTCGACCAGTTTCAGGGTTCATGTTTCTTTTCGAAGATTGACTTACGATCCGGATATCATCAGTTGAGAGTGCAGGAGGAGGACATTCCGAAGACCGCCTTCAGAACGCGTTATGGCCACTTCGAGTTTTTGGTTATGCCTTTCGGTCTTACGAATGTGCCGGCAGCTTTCATGGACATGATGAACCGTATATGTCGTCCTTACCTCGACAAGTTCGTGATCGTTTTCATCGACGACATTTTGATATATTCTCGTAGCCGGGAAGAGCACGAGGAGCATTTGAGACTAGTGTTGGAGTTGCTTAGTCAGGAGCAGCTTTACGCAAGATTCTCGAAATGCGAGTTTTGGTTATCTGCGGTTCAGTTTTTTGGCCACGTGGTTAGCAAGAAGAGTATTCACGTTGGTCCTGCCAAGATTGAAGCCGTCAAAGATTTGATTCGCTCCGAAGACACCCACCGAGATCCGGTCATTCTTGGGTCTGACAGGTTACAATCGTCGTTTCATCGAACATTTCTCGAAGATAGCCTCGCCTATGACGAAATTGGCCCAGAAGAGTGAGGAGTTTGTTTGGGGTGTAAAGCAGGAGCAGGATTGTCAGTTACTGAAGAAGCGGTTGTGTAGTGCTCCTATTGAGTCTTCTTGAGGGCACCGAGAATTTTGTAGTGTATTGCGACGCTTCGCATAAAGGACTCGGTTGCGTACTGATGCAGAACGGGAAAGTGATTGCCTATGCTTCTCGTCAGTTGAAGATTCATGAGAAGAATTACACGACACGCGACCTAGAGTTGGACGCAATAGTTTTGCTTTGAAGATCTGGCGTCACTATCTTTACGGTACCAAGTGCACCGTATTTACCGATCATAAGTCGTTACAGCACATCTTTGATCAGAAGATGCTGAATATGAGGCAACGCCGGTGGGATGGGTTGCTTAACGATGATGATTGTGAGATTCACTACCATCCGGGTAAAACGAATGTTGTAACCGATGCGTTGAGTCGCAAGGAGTCGGGTAAACCGGTGAGAGTTCACGCTATGATGGTTTCTTTTCGGTCGAACTTGAAGACTCATATTATCCAGGTCCCTTCAGAGTATTGTCTCGTTTTGGCCCAGTGACTTACCGTCTTGAGTTGCCACCTGAGTTGTGCGGTGTGCACAACGTATTTCACGTATCGCATCTCAAGAAGTGCCTTGCTGACGAGTCTTTGATCGTACCACTGGAGAAACTACGTTTAGATGACTCGCTTCATGTGATAGAGGAGCCGGTGGAGATTGTTGACCGAGATGTCAAACGGTTACGGCGGAGCCGGATTCCGATAGTGAAGGTCCGATGGAACTCGAAGATTGGAGCTGAGTTTACTTGGGAGCGAGAGGACGAGATGCAGAAGAAGTATCCCCATATATTTGCTAGTAGCAGTGATCAGTAGTCATTTCGAGGACGAAATTCTTTTTACTGGGGGAGGCTGTGACAATCCGTCTTTTCGAGGTATATTTCATTTATTGATTATTACTCTTTTTATTCGCAATGATTTAGACCCTTGCATTTCGCTTTATTTTACTCACGTTTTATGCAATTGAGTCGGGTTTATGTGTTTTGATTACTTCGTCTCTCGAGACGTAAGCTTTATAATCGTCTAAGTGCCGAATAGTTAGTATTCTCGTATTATTAAAGTAGGGTGTTTACGCCGTAATCGTCGGTTAAGAAAATTATATTTCAAAATTTAATTACAAAGTTAGTCCTCTAACTTAATCTATCACAAGTTAGTCCTCTAACTAAATCTATTACAAAGTTAGTCCTTTAACGGTAACTAACGGTAAATCTTTTACAAATTTAGTCCTTTTTAACCAAAAAGTTACTTTTCTCTTTGTCAATGCCTTGGGAACATGTATAACCTTGTAAATATCATTTTCCCTGCATTCTTTTGATTTCACAACTAGGCCCCCTTTCATTTTTCACTTCCTTTTACCTTCTACAACATCACACATCAAGAAATACATCAAAGTCACTCATCTCTCTCTCTAAATCGTTTTTCTCTCCATCTCTCTCTACCCTATCTCATTTAGAAACTCTCTGGAAGTGAAACAACTCAGAATCATCAAGCTTTGAAGCCAAAAATCGAGTTTCATCACCATATTTCGGTTTGGAGTCTTTAACGAGCAAACTCGGTTTCGGGACTTTTCACACGGGTTAACCACCCAAAAACCCTTTGTAAGTATGTTATTATAACACCCTTAAAACCCCTTGAATCCATGCTAAGCGTATCTAACAAAAAAACCCGTTTTTTTTCTTATTTTCGGACCAGGTCGCGACTGACCGGTGACGGGGCGCTTTTACCCGGTGACGGGGCGGTTTTCTCGGACACAAGACCGAGCCAAGACACTTTTATCCGGTGACGGGGAGTGTTTACTCGGTAACGGGGCGTGTTACTCGGTGACGTGGCTATTTGCTCGGACACAAGACCGAGCCGGGGCACTTTTACCCGGTGACGGGGCTGTTTGTCCGGACACCATCACGTTCAGTGTCCTAGATAACTTGTTTTCTACCGTTTCGACTTTCGTTTTCATTTTTCTTTCACCCCGTTGACCCGTTAACCTTCATTTTTGTTGCGTTATCTACGTTTTCAGGAGTTTTAACTTGTCGGAAATTTTCGGATTTTTCGGAGATCGTGTAGATTGTGCGGAGGACGTCGGTAGTACTCGTTTTTCCTTAAAATCTTAATATCTCGTTTTCTTGACGTAATATTTATATTTTTGAACTCACCATCTTTATCTTAATTAAAAAGAGAAATTATTGGACGTTATTAATGTTGACCATACTCGGACCTTTACGTAAAAATCGGTTAAATATAACGTAAAATATGCCGAAAATAATGTTTAAATGGTTAAAACTATAAAGTAAAACTTTTATAAAAATTCTCATAACTTTATATTCTGTAATAAGGTATAAAAATATATAAAAGTGAACTTGTAATATTTATTTGACATTTTTAGGTTTTTATTTAAACTTATAACGTATTTAAAACGTTAAAACGTTAAAGTCAATTTAAAATGCGAAATAAATATAAAATCTTGACATCTCAGTTTATGGGACATATAAATGTATAGATTTTACTAAAATAATTTTATTAAAATTATCGGAACGTTTTTCGTAATTATTATGTACTTTTTGACTAAAAATACGTTATATAAACACGTTAAAACACATATAACTATATTACTATACGTAAAAATAGTAACTATTAACAAATATACGTTTTTGGACTCAAAAACGTAATCGCTATCATAAACATAATATTTATTATTATTATGCTCACTAAACGTATATATTTTTGATAAATATATACTTTTCTCAAAAATGCGATCGTAATCTCAAATGATGATAAATATTGTATTTGTTTCGTTAAACTCTTTTAAAATCATTCTCAAACTATTTTCATTCAAAAGATTTTAAACTCTTTAAAAGGTCAAAATTTGACTTTTACGTTGACTTTGACTTTCCTTCAAATTGTTGACTTTGACTTTGACCAGGTCAACATCTTTGACTTTGACCAAGTCAACATCTTTGACTTTGACCAAGTCAACATCTTTGACTTTGACCAAGTCAACATTTTTGACGTTGACTTTGGTCGATCTCAATAAGCTTTGGTAACAGTATTCCTTTCAACTGATGTTCCTGGTAGTCATTCTTTGGGCTCGGAATGTTACTCCTTTCTAATAGTCATTATGACGTGAATTATCGATATCTTCCTAACGTCCTTATCGGCACAGAACATCGTCTCTTTGATCCGTTATTTTGACTCGAATTGATAATCGTTGAAATATTTTAATAAAACGCTATATATTAACCTTAACTGACAAGGCTAAACTGTACTGTATTTATTGAGATACTTAGACTATGTTATATTTGTTTTAGGGCACATAGGCGGCGGAGTGATAGCTCCATGTTGATATTTACCCGATACTTGCCGAGCTTATCTTGTGAGTTATTCGTAGCCCTATTCTTTTACTATTTTTGGGCTGGAAAGCGTATTTTAAATTGTCGCATGTATGTATATCTTGTTTACCTAGTGGATTAGTATCACCTCAGATTAGATGTCATTAGGCTTGGGTAAGCCCCCCTTATACACTTGTTAGCTTTTGCCCACGGTTGCATATATATAGATCTATATGGGTTTGACCCATCCTCATTGCTCGATAGGCCGTCCCTATGAGTAGATGTTATGGTCGTATGTTGTTGTTGCCTTTGGTTTGACATCACCTTAGGATAGGGGATACAGTCTGGTCAGGTTCAGTGTATGCTTAATCTAGGTATTTATACTCGTACTTTGGTTATAAATCAAGATATGCTATTTTGAGACTTGTCATGTTTACTAAATCTTTTATTGGGTCAATTTTTACTTAAATATTACGAATAATTCACCAACATGTGTTGATGTCGTTTTTAAGGCTTTTTCAGGAGTTTGAGGATTTATTAGATCATGCCTTGCTTATTTTGGGATCATATATCTATTGTATTTGGAACTCGTTTTGCTTGATGTATTTCCTTTATGATACACGTATTGACATTTGTATTGTATTCGTATTTGACATTTGGCTATGTATTGTATTTTATAACTTTAAGGCATGATTAATATGATTCGATGTTTTGTTTATGGTTGTAATGTTGTAATCCTTGACTCTTGATATCATTAACTGGAACGCTCCGTGTTTTTGCTTTGAGCGGGGTGTGACAGAGTTGCTACATGACATGTTCACGTCTTACATGTACCATCGTGTTATCAGTATGTCAACATCTTCACCAAAGGTTTATAGTATCTGATGTTCTCTAATTTTTGTACCAACTTGAGCGTTCAACGGCCTTCTCTACCTCAATATGCGGGATAATATTAGACAATAGAGTCCATCAGTGTTAGCCTATTTATTATTGTGTGGGGACGTAGCCCATCTTTTGTAATATATGTATATATGTTTCTAGATGTAATATGATATTCAATCAATTCACTCAACTTATATACCATAATATTATCAACTTATTCTATTTTCTTGCTTTGTGTTCTTTCTTAACCTTGGAACCTTCCTTATTTCATCAAAACTATAATTTTATTCTCTTGGTTCTTCAATTATTGTTTGTTCAAAAGTCATATGCAAATTAAAATCAAGAACCTCTATCAAACAAGTGTCCCCTAAATCAAGGATCAAAGTTACATTTTGACATCCAAAAGATTTGTTAACCAAAGAAGCAATGTTATTTTATTTTATAACTTTTTCTTCTTTATTTTGTATAACACTCAATTTGAGTGTCAGTTTTAGTACCGCTCCAATTGCCGGAAATATTAGACGATGCATTACTTTCTAGGATCCAACCTGATTTCCTAGACGGGTTGGATCCATTAGAGTTTTATATATTGTAGTCTATATATTTGATCAATAAAATTATTGTAGTGTAGTTCTTGGGAATTTAACAAATATCATGAAAAATGATAGAAACTGTAGTTTAACATAATATTTCGCCATATTTATAGGACATATAAACTCTAAATTTAATGGACCCAAATTAAAGCTTCATATTTGAGTTTGCACTTCAAGTGTATTTATATCAATGTTTGAATGAATTTGATATTTTCTTAGAGATTTTTTATTTACTAATTTTTTTATATGTTTGATGTTTCAGACAAAACATTTTTATGATTGATGAAGTGGGCATGAACTAAAAGATGATCAATTAAATGTGTTTCTCAATAATGTCATATAGAATATATCTAAGTTATGAATCATAATACTATTACATCATCATTTCGTGTGTTTTGTACTTTGTTGTGTAGTCTATTTCTCACCAAATGAGAGGCTATTAAACTTAGCCCAATCATTAAAAAATTTCATGGTTTTTATTTGTAACGGGGTTATTTCTTATATACAGAGAATCATGTTGCATGATCCATTATCATTTCAACTCTTGCAATACAATTTTGCCATCCATATGTTTTTTTTAAACTATATTTCTCATATCCTTTATCTCAGTGGGATCTACGGTTAGCAGTTAGCCCTTGAAGGGAATCTTACCATTGTCAATCACAAAGCAATGATCTTGAACATGGAAAATGTTGGTCAAATTCTAAGGTCTACCTATAGACCTCTCATTTTAAAAGTTGCACCTATTTTAATATAATTATTTGTTTGTTAAATTTAATTAGAAGAATTCTTGGTACACAGTTTGCTAATAGGTTATCAAAGTGTTGGTGTAGTCTATGGATATACTTTCATTGTCACTCGGAAACAATGAAGAGGCTTTTGGCGTTCTTTTATTCGTTCTCTTTTTTTTTCGAAAGGCAACTATAACGGTCCGGGGTCACGGGGACATCCAATTTAGCTTACAAGGAGGAATTTTACTTATCTCACAAGAGGAAACCCTCAGGCGAGGCTCGAACTCGAGACTTCTACTTCATCAAAAAAACCTCTTACCACCCACGAAAACCTGTCCGTTAATTTCTGGCCCTAAAAATGCCCCTCTTCTCAAATAGGTGTTCATAGTTCTTTGAGGTGATCATAATGGTGAAGGTAAATGTACTAAATTTATAAATGAAAGTCACTAAATGCATAAAACATAGTCACAATGAAAGTATATCCATTGCTCAATAGTAAACTAAAAACTATTTTTGCCAATTACGTCATTTTTTGAAGTTATGTAGATTCATTTTGTTCCTCATTTTTTGTCCTATGTATGATGAATAGACCTTGATGAGATTCAAGAGGAAGATGTGTCACATTCTACTTATACTGGCGAACATTAATTTGAGGAGGAAATAATTGAGCCTCGTGTTATGCCTCGGTCTCAACCTCAGGTTGATGTTACTCCGATTCGTTGGTATGAAAGGGCAATACGTGCTCCTCAAAAACTAAACCTAAATGTAGCTTTAAGTAATGAGTAACATGTATTAGGGGATCTTAATGAACCTCGAACCTTCAAAGTTGCATTATCAGGGTCTGACTCTGAAAAATGGCTTAAGGCTGCGAATGTGGAGATGCAATCCATGAAAGGCAACGACGTTTGGGATTTGGTTGATCGTCCTCCAAATACCAAAACGGTGGATTTTAAATGGCTCTTTACAATAAAGACCCACATTGATGGCAATATACACATCTATAAAGCTCGTCTTGTGGGAAAAGGTTTTACTCAAGTCTATGGTTAGATTATGAAGAAACCTTATCCCCAGTAGCATACATAAGAGCTATTAAAATTCTCTTAGCCATAGTGTCATTCTATGATTATGAGATATGGCAAATGGATGTCAAGACAACTTTCTTGAATGGTTATCTGGACGGGGATTTCTATATGAACCAATCGGAAGGTTTTATTGATCCATTGAATCCCAACAAAGTATGCAAACTTAAGAGATCCATTTATGGACTTAAGCAAGCATCACGGAGTTGGAATAAGCGATTTGATGAGAAAATCAAGAGATTTGGTTTTACTCAAAATCCTGATGAGCCATGTGTATATCAAAAGGCCAGTGTGAGTAATGTTACTTTCCTAATCTCATATGTAGATGACATATTGATAATGGGAATCACATTCCAATGCTACAAGATGTAAAATCTTACCTTGGAAGTCTCTGGTCATCCTATGCCTAATCATTACCTGAAAACATAGCTTAAAAACGTCAACATAAAGTTGGTGTGAGTTCATAGAGTTTAAGAAAACCATGTATGTAAATCTTTGTAACAAAACAGTAGTAGCAACATTGTAATTCACAATCACATTGTAATTAACAATACTCGAACATTCAAGGTATAGTCAACTTATAAATGTTCCACATAATGGTATCCACGTTTGACTATTCAAACCACAACATGGAATCACCTACTGTTAAATTGAAATAGCAACCTTTGGACATTTAAAGTATGTCAAGACATGACAACTAACCATGACATTCTTGATATTGCAACTCACATTGTAAAATTGTAATCACATATTATAACCCACCGAAATTGTAATTGTTATCAACATTAGTCATACAAATATGTAAGTCGAAACGTTAAATATGTAATAGCAACGATAGTGTAAACGTTTCAAATAAGAGTTTTGGGCAGTAATGTAATAACCACAACGACATTAGCAACTGAAACAATTTCCCATATGACATCTTTATTGTAATCAAAGAACATTGCCAACTTTAGATGAAGTCAAATACGTAGCAAGGCTGAACACGTAATCAAAGCACATTGCCAACTTCACTAAAGTCAAATACGTAGAAAGGCCGAAAATATAATGTAATCCACACACGATTGTTATAACACATAGAATACAACATACTAAACATGTCCAAGTAAAAGCAATATTTGAATCATAATATCTCACGTAAAAGAAGCTATGCTTTCCCCCATAAGTTGAAAACATTTAGAAATAGGGGTTACGAAACTCACCTCAAGTCCTTGTGCAAAGCTAATTATGAAATATCACTTAACGTACGTCAGTTGAGCTTCCTAAACGAGACGATATATTTAAACAAGTCAAAATTGTTCCATTAATTTATTTTAGACTCTCTACTACGTTTTTAGCATATATTGTAACTTTAATAAGTTTTCGACTCTCGATGATTTTTATAAAAATCATATAAAAGACGTTACAACAAAAACGTACAATTCTGGACCGCTGGTTATAAACCATTTTCAGAAAAATACTTAAAGACTTCCAAAATTTATATACCTAGTTAACATCTGTAAGAACCCAAAATAAAAATTACAAGTTCTCAGGTTCTATAATTATCCAATTAGAAAATCCGGAGCTGACACTCACTTAATTCAAAACTTTTCCCATATTGTACCCCTAATGGTATTTCAAAAGTTTGACCCACTTAAACACTGAATTAGACGTTGAGACCACTGTCATTTGAAATCTAACTCAAAAAGCTACGTCGTAGACACCAGATTCAAGTAAAAAGACTTTTTTATGAATGAGTTATGGCCACGTGAACACTACCAAAATTCCGGACATATTGCTGGAAGTTTTTAGACGACAAATTTAACATGCAAAAATGTTTTAAGATCAACTAAATTCATCGATTTGATAAACCAAACTCAGAATATTTACGTTGACCGAGCGGATTTGGTGACGGTTGTCACACAATACAACTTGCATCCCAAGTAATTGTGACTATATAATAAACTAGGGATGTACACGGTCCGGTTCGACCGATTTTGGGCAAATTTTGTAAACTGAACCGGAAAATCCGGTTTTAGAGAAACATAAACCGAACTGGCCGGTTTGGTTGGGTTGGTCGGACCGGCTGGACTGGTTCAAACCAGTTCGGTTTTGCCAGTTTTCCGGTTTAAACCGTTTTTTTTCTTTTTTCTTTTTAGCTTGTAAATCATCTTTAAATTATTATTAAATACATTTTGTTTGTAAATGTTAAGTTAACATATTATTAGTATATACAGTTTTATACAAAATTACATAATTTTAAAACATAGATTCAACAAAATTTGTGCAAATGCACTCTAAGATGTAATTTTTGTCATGTCAATATCGCAAATTTGAATACCAAAAAACAATCAATAAAGATTTGTTACGTATTTATATTCTTAACTTTAATGTTTAAAAGATTTATATTTGATGTGTACAAAGTAATTTTAAAGTTAAGATATAAGTTTTTTAATTATTATAATCAATATTTTATATATATTAAAACTAAAATAAAATTATAAAATATATATACGGTCGGTCCGATTTTGACGGTTGGTTTTAGACATCAAACCGCAAACCGGAGGACCGTATTAACCGGTTTTCAAATATTTCAAACCGGCCGGCCAGATGTTGAACTTAAAAACCGGCCAATGTAACTTGGTTCGACGGTTTTTTGTACACCCTTATAATAAACATAAAGTTTATTATTCACAAGTACATACAAATCGATTAGGGATCTTTGAGATAATCGATTTCTTGCTTTTTTTCTTAGCCGATCGATTAGCAAAACCCAAAGGGTTTCGGTTTTGGTTTGGTGGTCGATTACATAGAATTCGGATACCTAGGGGGTGAGTTTCGACATACGGTTTAAAGCAAACAAGCTACAAGGAGCTAGACAAGTGTTGTGGAAATTATAAACGTGTACTAGCATACAAGTATGTTGCTAAAGAATGTGTCGTGTACAAACCTGTAGAGGGATTTCATTATAAATCCTAAAAAAGGTAAATCAACAACAAATGTACAATTCTTACTTGATTAATATTGATTACGTGTATTACTAATTGCTTCCGTTGCGTGTTTATGACAAATTGATTAGATAAATACCTAAGAGCACTATATAACATATGGGTAGTAATTTCTAAAACTACTACTTCTTCCGTTCTAAAAAAACTGTTCATCTTTTTTTTATAATTGTTCCAAAATTATTGTTCTGGTTAAAATATAGTAACTTTTCAGTTTGCCCTTAAATATTTATAACTTTTCAAACTCTAAAAGTAAATGTCTGTCTTTTTTATTTCAGAAACATAATGGGTAATCTAATAGAAAAATATTTTATTAATTGCATCTATGTTAGTTTTTTATTTCGAAACACTTTTTTTTGTAGACAGAGTGAGTATTTATTAAATAGTAATTTAATTTAGGGGGTGTTTATTTGGGCTTATATAAGGGGATTATGGTTTATTGACATTTCGGTTTATGTTTCATAAAGCCGGATTTTCCTGCTTATGGTAATAAACCCATAAACAATTATATAAGTTGAAAAATCTGAACTTATGAAACATAAGTCAAAATGTTAATAAGCGATAAGCCGTAAGCCCAAACAAAGCCTGGATGCACGCAAGTGTCCAAATTTTAATTTATATATTAAAATGAGTGATTAATGATTATTGATACTTCATAGTTTTATTGATGTTTGAAAGTTCATAATATTTTGCCTTTTAATCCAATATTGAGAAATATAAATAACATTTTGGTAGTAATACTAATTTACTAATTTGACCGGGAAATGAGACTGTTGCACTCATTCTCACCATTCGGGAAGAACCGTAGCACAATCTCTCGATTGGGAGGATGCCCACAAGGTTTTCGATCAAATGCTGCACTCGAGTTACTAACCAAAGCTCACGAAAATCGCACCCGAAACTTAGTCCTATATAGTTACCCATCTTTTTCGGGAGCATTCTCAGCTCTATTTGCTCACCTGTTTCACCGTCACCTTAATCTCCCATGTCTCATTTTACCTTTCTCATCCGTTGAACCTTTCAGGTATCTTAAACTACATTCATTCTAGTTTATACCGCTTTCGCCTTTTTATTACATTTATCAGTGTTGTTTTTTCGTAAACAGGGTTGAAGATTTGTATATTGAAGGACTTGACAAATGTTACTTTCTTGATTTTCTTGGTCCCAGAGGTTTTGCAGCTGAGCTTTCGCGGCGGACATCTTGCCAGTATGTGATCAAGTTTCTTCATTTTTATTTCATTATGGGAAATTACTTACTTTTCATATTCATGTTTATTATTATTATTATTATTAGGGTGATAGGATTCGATCACCGGAAATCCACACTGTCTGATATCCATTTGTATGAGGATTGTAACAACAATCTTTCGTATCACGTCAATTTGGAGAAGAGCAGTTCCTCTGCAGTATACGACTACTTTTGTGCCAAGCTATCAGAAATAAGGTGTATGAATGTAAGTAAAATAAGTATAAGTTTGTTATTGAATAATGATTTTGTTCGAATACAGTTTAATTGTATACGTGTGTTGTTTAAAAATTGTGTTAACTAGGGGCATTCTGCAAGTTTATTGAAAACAGAAGACCAAGAAAGAGTGGAAATTGTACTCAAGTACATTGAAGATGGAGACCTTCGGCGGTGGACCTTGCCAGATATCAAAGAATTCAATATCGGTCTGTCTAATTGGCGTTCAAAGTTGAATTGCATCACGAATCCACACTTGTTTGAACAGGTTTCATGCTATCATTAGATTTAGAATCGGCAAAATGGGGTTGGGCGGGTTGTATAACTAGTCAAAACGGGTAATTTTGTTACGGGTGGGATTGGGTTGACCCCAAAGCACTTTTTGGTCAAAAATTTTAAGATGTCAACTATCTTGCAAAACTTATACTAATATTATCGTAATTGAAGTTTGTTAACATGACTTGGAAGGTTTTATGATTAAAATTACACTTTGGACCACTTTCTACCATTTCCCCGATATCCTTATAAAAAAGATGAAACATAACCTGAATTTGCCCTTTTAGATATAAGTGTCAGACTTTTTAAGATCAATACTATTGATTATGTTTTTATTTTATTTTCTTCGTCTTATGTTTTTGAGCTTTTTCTGTATGATTGCAACCTTAACTTGGCTAAAACTGACTATCTAAACAGTTAATGAAGATTAGTGTCACAAATTTAGTTGCTCACGGAAATGCTTACGTAGCTAGCCAAAAGAGTTCAGCAGCTAAATTTTTGGAAAAAGTGCTTAAAGTTAGGCTGGGCAGAGGACTATATGGGGAGTGTCTGGTATGTATTTCTAGTTTCTTCGTTAATTTATTTTTCCTGAAGCTTTTCGTTGATTTTGCAGATGTTAGTTTTCGATGATGAGTTGATTTATTTTTCAGGGGGTGAAGATTGACGGAGACCCCAATTTAAGTGATTTAATCGGCAAGGAACTGAGCAAAAGGAGTGAAGCAGCTGGTTTGAGGTATTTCTTATTTCTATTTAAGTTTCAAAATGACAATAATATATGTCATGTAAATTCCCATTAATTTGACGACCATAGAAACTTGTATGGGGAAAATTGTTTCTTCCCTAAAATACAACATAATACAGATTTTTAGCTTATACAATGACATTCTTTTATACTTTCAATATCATAGAGGTGCCAGGTTTTAAGTAACATTTCAATCGGTTTTCAGTTCAAATACTATTTATCTTAATCGTGTCATAAACACCGTTAACCTCAGGCCTATTGGAGTAGTTGTTTACATGCAAGGGAAAAATCTCAAAATGTGTCTACGCAGTACAGATAGCTCTACTGATACATCTCAAATTGCAAAGGTATGCATGACAATCGAATATTTAACTGGTCTCATTCCCTCCCAAGTGTCAAGATATATAGCATTACTATAATAATATTTGTTTGACCTTTACGAATACATTAGGCATATGGTGGAGGAGGTTCCCCCTCTTCAAGCTCATTTATAATTCGAATGGATGAGTATAATCAGTGGATTTCTTCCTTATGTCCCATCATTTCGTGAAAAGATTGTCTTGCATTTTTGGTGGCATCATCACAAAAAATATTGTAAGTTGACTTTTGGGATCCCTGATGTCGATTCTACAATCAAAAGGTGTCATTCTTTGTTTCATGAAAAAAGAAAAGGAATGAGTGTTAACTGTGAAACGTAGATGACATATGGATCCAAAGGGTCCGGGCAACGTGAACATCAACCATTTGATTTTCATAATTCATATATATGTGAAAATGGCTTTAAACTCACACCACCCCGATATGTGTTTTTGAACTCCTGTTTTCCTGGCTGGTTATTTACACCATAATGTACTTCTAGATTTTCATAATTATAACCTTGATGGCATGTCGCTTTACTATTCAAAGACGCTTGTAAAAATATAAACTGTTTATTTTTATGATTTAGTAATGTTGTAAGTGACTTATATTGCCCTTATTTTGTTACTGTACTTGATACCCGTTTATTCTACATGTAATATTTCTATGATATTCTTCTAAACACATGTCCAAGATTTTATGAGTTCTAAAGTCAAAACTATTTGTTTCGACTTCAAAATTTAAGTTGCATAACAGGCGTTCCAGAGAGACTCCTCTAGCGGCTGACAACAAATAGCTGACAACCGGCTTCATGCTCATCTCTCGTAAGATTATGGAGCCTATTTCTCGTTTATGGTGTTTCGTGCTTCATTTCTCTCGGCATTTTCTTTTGTAGGATGTTGTGTGAGTACCGTCAGTTAGTTTAATCCTGATGAAGAAGAGGCTCATGAGTTCGTGGAGCCAGACTCAGCAACACGAACTGTGACACAACCCCTATGAAGAATTAGCTTTAAAGATTTGATTGATATTTATGATAAGGAAAAGAGGGATATACGGCTCATGATAACGTGTCTCACAGATTCACGAGAAATGGCCATATATAATCTGTTAAACATTGATGCTTGATGCAAAACTTCTTGAGAAATATAGAGTATTATTCGATGCAGTAATAACAAAATATAAGAAAGTAAATGTGATGTCTTGCCTCTTGTTTCCCCTTTTGAACACAAATCCATGTTTAAAACTGCATTGAAGAGATGTTGAGCCCGTGCTACCCAAATGAGACTGTCAACGTAGTGAACAGTTTTGGCGTAGACTACGCCAACTTACGAACTATAAGGGTTTAACGTTACATGTATGTGGATCGTCAAAGTTAGAGATTTTCACCAATAAATATAAAAACGAATAATGTGAATCCAACTACTTTCAATAAGAGAATGCTCCAAAAATACATGTCTTTCCACGATTCAGCCACACCATGCGCATTCATCACCCAGACCTCACACCCGTTATCTCTAATCTACGACATCAAACAAAGCTACCCCGTCGCAATATCCAAACAAATGATTTGTACTTTTGAAGAGATTTTTCATCAGTATGGACATGGAATGGAGCATTTGGCCATTAACTCACATTAAAGAGTTGTTAAAACAAAATCATAACAACTAGATGTTACCATATTTGTTTAAATTGGTCAAGCAAGCAGGTCAAAACGAAAAGCAAAAACCGGACCGCGTGATCCCAGGTTTCTGTTGTTGCATTATTGTCCGCATGTCTCCAGCACTCGCATGACTTTGGGCCTCGGAGGCCTTTCGGACTCCATTTTAGACATAAACTAGTTTATGAAAACTTCGCAAAGTTGTTTATTATTAAAACGTATGTTAATATGAGTTGTGCTTTTAAATATTTGTCGTTTCGTTATATATGCATGTGTTTTTAGATTCATCTTTAAATTATATATATAGAGAACTTTATCGACTATATATAATGTAATTATAATAGAAAACTAAGAAAATATTGTGTGCACAAAAGATACTAGGTAGTTTTGGTTATACTCAAACTCCACCTTTAAATTCTATGGGTTAACAAATAATTGAAAAAAATAAATAATGTGAGCTAAACGTATGAGGTTGACTTCAACTTCACAATGAATTCGTATTGATATGAGTTAACAAATAAAGTATTGATATATATAAGAAAAAGTATAAAATATAGTTAATAATATCTATATATTGGAATACCGTTGAATAAGAAACTGAAAAATATATTATATAAAGGTTATTTTTGTAATATGATAAAAAACCAAGTCTAATGAATAATCTAAAGGAAAAAAAATATAATAATATATAAAAATATTTTTTGATTTTAAAAAATAATTTCAAGCTAACTTTATTTAAATTTATATTAAAGTTGAAGGGTTAAATTTGTAATTAAAATGGAAGGATTAAAATGAAAATAGTAAACGATGATGTCATATAATGATGATGTAATATGACATCATCATTTTGATCTAAGAGTTTAAAATTAATCTTAAAACTTAACTAATGGTGGAAGCTTTGTCATGTAACTTTTGATACATCTCTTTTAGAATATATTATAGATAGGTCGTTACAAAATTCTCTATAACATCTATAGAAATATTAATTACAAATGTTAAATATGTTAAATATATTAAATATATTATAGAAAATAACTACTTTTAATAAATTTTCCAACAAGCCTTTACATGAATGGTGATGATCAAATAACACAAAATATTCACAATTCAATAACTGAATCTGGCATAGGATACTGATGGTGTTAGTAGGTTACGGCCCTTAAACCTAGCATGGCTCCCGACCCGAACAAGGCAAGGAAAGGCAAGTTAGGGCCAAGGAAGGTTGCCAGGGAAGGCACCTAAAGATTGGTAATGTTTGTTTATTGTTTCATGAATAAAGATACAAATGACACGCATATAAATAGAATAGAAACCCTAGAAACCCTAGGGCCTGTGAGTCCATTGGGCTACACGCTGGGCTAGGCTATACACAAATACGTATACTCTAATATTTTGAGCGGAAAATGAAGGAACACTCAAATTGGATCGACAGTCATGAAAAAGTGCCGAAAGAAGCCCTTTGGTGAAGATATGCATACTGAGAACCGGAGGGCGCATGAAGAACTCGAACGTGACCAATAACAACCTTTTTCCGAACAAAATGGATGTCAATCTTGATATGTTTGGTTCGCTGATGTTGAATCGGGTTTGTGGAAAGGTAGACCGCACTGATATTGTCGCAGTAAACAATGGTGGCCCGATTGTGCGGGCAGTGAAGCTCAAGAAGGAGATTGATGAGCCAAGTAGTCTCAGCTACGACATTGGCGACGCCGCAATATTCAGATTCGGCACTAGATTTAGAGATGATATGTTGTCGTTTGGATGACCACGACACTAAGTTGTCCCCTAAAAAGACACAATAGCCAGAAGTCGATCTGCGGGTGTCGGGACATCCTCCCCAATTAGCATCAGAGTAAGCAGTAGGACCGAGAGTCTGCGAGGCATATAACTGTAAGCCATGATCTAAAGTGCCGCGAAGATATCGAATTATGCGCTTGAGAGCGTTGAAGTGGGCTCCCGTGGGTCATGCATATATAAACAAATCTGTTGAACTGCACATGAAATCTCCGGACGGGTGAATGTGAGATACTGCAAAGCCCCAACTAAACTGAGATATAACGAAGGATCAGTAATAGGTGGTCCGGCATGACCGAGCTTAGATCCTGTCTCAACTGGAGAACCGCAAGGCTTGCAGTTAGACATATGAGCTTGATCAAGTAAGTCACTAGCATACTTCTGCTGAGATAAGAACATTACCGTTTTGGTTCGATGAACCGAGATGCCCAAAAGTAATGTAAAGGTCCACAATCTGTCATAGAAAACTCGTTGCTGAGAGAGGTAATGATACGTCGAACGAGACTATCAGACGATCCTGTATGCTCAATGTCATCGGCATATAGTAGCAGATAAGCCATATCAGATCCATGTCGGTAGACAAACAACGAGGAATCAGATTTGCTTTGACAAAACCCGATTTTAGATACATAAGTTGCAAATCGTTGATTCCAAGCTCGAGGTGCCTGTTTAAGGCCATATAAAGATTTCTTAAAGTGACAAACATAATTTGGATAATGCAGATCCACAAACCCTGGAGGCTGATGCATGTATACTGTTTCCTCTAATCAACCATGTAAAAAGGCATTTTGGACATCCAATTGGTGTATAGGCCATGATCGAGAGAGACCCAGACTAAGAATTATGCGTATGGTTGCCGGTTTTACAACCGGACTAAAGGTCTCCTCACAGTCAATGCCTGGTTGTTAGCTTTTACCATTTGCCACCAACCGGGCTTTATAAGGATCCATAGAACCATCATCGTGCAATTTACGCTAATAAAGCCACATAGAAGTAACAATATTTAACCCAGATGGGCGAGGAACAAGATCCACGTTCTATTTTTAATTAAAACACTATATTCTGTTTTTAAAGCTGAATTCTAGTTAGGATCTTTTAGGGCTTGAAGATAGAATGAGATTGAGAAATTGTTGATTTTTTGGTAAAAATGTGTATGTATTTATAGGTGAAATTGTAGATAAATAAATAAATAAATAAAAAGTAAAAATTACTAACGGCATTTTTTTAGACCGTTGGGTTTAAAAAAAAAGTATTTTTTATTTGACCATTAGAAAAAAAAATTCCAAACCGACCATTGTCGAGATAACGATCAAGCACAACAAGCCACCTCGGTGTGGCAACGAGGGAGCCACTCGTTGTGGATGTGACAACGAGCCCACAACAAACGGATAACGAGCTCATACCCCGTGCTTTTAGCAAATCTTAAATAATGATAATATTAATAATAAGAGTTTTCTCACATATGACAACATAACCTACATTTAGCGTATTTAAACCTATACAAATCTAAATATGCATATAATTAAAAGTATATATATTTAATAAGCTCGATATTCCCTTTTACGTAGCATGTATAGATAAAAATAGGGTTATAAAAAGAAAGTTTTCCTTCACTAACATACATTTAGCCTTATTATTATATTTATTATAATTATTATTATTAATAATAATAATAATAATTATAATAATTACAATAATCATGTTACATAATTAAAAATCTCAAAAACTAATATTAAAAAGGAAAAAATAATAAAAATAAAACTGAAATTAATGATGAACTTATCCTAACCGTAATTCAAAAATCTGTTTACAACCTTCCCGGAAACTGCTCAAAAATTAGGTACAACACATTTGACTTCTCACTTCAATCTTCATCTTCATTTCTTTTTTATATACGTATATTAATATTAATTCATTATAATAATCGAATAATTAATTAACAATCACGTTCTATAGATTTATCTTCCTTGTTTTATGCATACAATAGAAGTCGTCTGTTCAAATAAAGGTTGAGTTTTTCTTCATGGGTTTTCCTTAATTTCTATATTTCCGTTTCAAATTCATCTAATTCTTGATAAAAATTCAATCTTTATATCTTTTTATTCATTTAAGAATTGATTATTGATTTATTAGGGTTTTAATTTCAAATTCTTGATTGATCAAGATAATTCACATTTTGGGTTTAATATGTTTTTTTTTCCCAAATTTTATGCATTTTTGTTTAATTTGTTGTTGTGATTTTTAATTTTGACTACGGTTAAGGTTTTAGATTGATTTGGGTATTTAGAAATGGGGAAAGGGGAGTTGAGTATAGATACTGAGGGAGATGAAATGGAAATGGAAATGGAGAGGGGATCTTCGTCTTCTCGGGTTCATACCGATGGGGTTCGTCCCTTTCGTACACGTTATCCTGGTTTAGTTAGATTAAAAGCTTATATTTTTGATGGGTTAGGTGATTACTATAATAAAGAATGGGATTTGTTAGAGGGTAGTGGTAAAGAATTTTGTTGGTATCATGTTGAGATCCCGAAAGGAAATCAGAAGCTTTCGCAATCCGCCCAGTACTTGATTGATGTTCTTTGTCCACCTTTGAAATTACAAGACATTCTTTCATTAATTAGTAATGGACCTTATTGTGGACATGTTGATGGTGCACTTGTATTTAGAGTTAATTCACCTGGACCGCCTTCTAGCAAGTTTACGTTTAGACTAGCTGCTAGAGTTACTGAGAATTCGGTGATTACTGTTTCGTTAGGTCGGGTTCCTAGGTTAGGGTTTTCTCCGGTGGGTCAGTCTCTTCTTTCTGAGATTCCGAGTGTGGAGAGTCCTAGTGCTAAACAAAATGGGGCCCGGGAAAATGACGGGTTTGTGATCAAAGAACATGTTCTTGAGTTCTTGTTGACAATGAATCATTCTGAGGAAGCGGATAATCCTGTTCCTAAATCAGTTTCAAATTTGGTTGTTCATATTGTTGATACACATGTGGATCATCTTGAGGATGTTGTTACTAAACTTGAGATCGAGCTTGACTCTGTAGAAGTTGATTTGGATAAAGGTAAAGTTTTTATGTTATTATTGATGAACTTAAAGATTGTTTTATTAAATACGGTCATTTTACATTTCAATACTTTTTTTATTTTGCTACTAAACCTAAACTTGCTATTGTTACTAATTTTGATATCGGAAGTTTCTTTCAGCTTTTATTAATCTTGTTTTTCCATTTTTACATCTCTTTCCCCAAGTTTTAACAAACTACCTTTCAAATCATTTCTTGCGTCCCTTTTGTATTTTGCTACTTTTCGTTCTTTTAATGTAACTAACATCTGTTTGCTCCATTTTGAGAAAAATGTCAAATGCTTGAGCACAAAAAGCAATCTGTTTGCAAAGCTGTCAATTTATCTTTGTTTGTGACTTTGTGTATACCACTAGCTGTTATTGAGTTAACGTTATTCTCCGACTTCTTTAATATCAGGTGGTTTTTCCTTAAAGAAACAATTACTGGATGATAGAAGATTCCCTAAAATGCATCTAGATTTGCAACGGCTCTTGCAGGTAATCTTTCAGTTTCGTAGTTTCTTACTCAATATGTTCCACGAGTAGCGTCCATTTGGAAAAGTGCTTCATGTTTATTAATATTCCCACTGTGATTTTGAATCTTAAGCTTTTGTGTTTGGATGTGTGTTTTGAGGATGATTATATGATTTCGAATAAAAAGAATCAGATGTGTAAAGGATCAGATGTGTGTCAGCTAGAATGCAATTAGAGGTGCTTTCTTTCATTTGGGGTTGGAATGATCTATGTTGTAACGGTTCTAATTGTTTATTAAAATAACTCAGGGCGTTTCACCTAACTGTATCCTTGTATGTACATAAGGTGTGTCTCCTATTGAGGTTGAGGGTTTGAGTTTCACCCGAGACAAATATATATAAATAATGTATGTGAGTTTGCCTTTCTAAAAATAAGACATACATAACATGACTAATGGAAAGAAATATCGTTGTGTTTGCAGGTTATTACACATGGAGAACAAGTGTTTCCAAGAGTGAAGGAAAAATGTTCCACAAAGGATTGGTTTGCAAGCGAAGACATCATATCCCTTGAAGAGTTGATTGGACGCCTCAGAAGATTAAAGGATAATGTCGGTTTTATTTCCAATCGAATCACTGCTGTTCAGGCTGGTCTTGATAGTTGGCAGGCTGAACAAATCAACCGAAAACTCTACTATCTATCGTTCCTCTCCATCATATTTCTTCCTCTGTCCATTATCACAGGAGGTTAGATTCTTCACTCAAATCTACTATTTTTATAGCATTAAGGCCATACTTTTTTGTGGTCAGATCAACTTGTTATGATTATATGATTTTTAGCATTTAGGCCATACTGATGGACGTCTCAGCTGAGTTATGTTTGCTATGTAACGCGGTTTTATCATAAATAAATGGCTACGAAGAAAACAAATATCCATGTTAAACTTCTATTATCGATGAAAGTGAGAATTTTTGTTGTAAATCTTGATTACCTAATAGTTAAACTAGAATTAAAGGAAAACGTGTGACCTAAAAAGTCAAACTCTGTATGGTTTATGAAACAGATGGAGCATATTCTGGTTCATGTTTCCAATATGCAATTATATCTTTGATATTATGTTTAATATCTTTACGTTGAATCTTTTTTTGACTTTGGAATGTTAAAAAAACGCAGTGTTTGGGATGAACGTGGGAGGCGTTCCTTGGACGGGACAAAAAGATCCAGCGCTAGTAGATGGTTTCAGAAATGTGATGCTGGTTTGTCTGGGAACGCTAGGTCTTGTGTTTTTATGCTTCTTGTTTCCGTTTCTCTATAGCCGAATAACTACTTGGAGAAGACAAAGAGCTGTAAAACGAAGCTGGTCTCTCAACCGTAGATCCTTCCTTAAAAGAACCGTTGCTGAAGAACGAGGAGGCTACCTTCGGCTCTGAACCTTTTCTGATAGTTATTTCTGTTATTTTTTTTCTTGGTGGTTGGTGTATGGTGGTTCTAGTTGGTTACCAATTTTTTGTACAGTGCTGGCAATTAGTGTACTTTATTTGTTCTTACCACAATCGGACATGTTTGCATTCGAGTACCTGAATTTTTTTGATTTTCTCTTCAGTGATTTGAAGTTGCGAATTCAAAAACCAATAGCATTCATTGTATAATTTGAATTTGTGTAAATTTCATCGATTCAACTTTTAACCAAGGCATTTCTCCTAGTAGCTGGTGGAGATTATTAGTGTGAGTTTTTCTAACTTGTGTTCTTGGGAACTCGTTATACGACATTTAATAAAACTAAACATGTCACATGACAAAATCTAGAAAGATGTTAACATCAATCTTCATATATATATTGAGAATATATATATATAGCATGTTGAACGAGTTGGATAACGAATATTATTGCTTTTAAAGTACCTAGTTAATCTTAACTAAAAACCTTAACCACTAACCAGTTAAGGTGTACACCTATATGTTACGGTAAGGGAATTAAGCAAAAACTCTAAATGTCTAATATTTGTTGGAGGCTTCACTTTGACAATAAATCACAATTTTGGTCCGAGCATGCACATGGTTTGACATATCCCGTGTGTGGCTCCAACAAATATAAATAATATTCAAAAACCATGAAGTGAGAGCCACAACACACAAGTTTTGTAGATCATAACAAAAATACTTCAAAGCTATTTGTACAAGCTGACATTCGATTCTTGTCTCCAAGATTTATTTGCAAACATTCCATTGGTTCATTTCACGAGACAGACTATGCTACACTCATATTTACCAACTTGAACGTATAGTTCACCACTTATCAGCTAGGTCGGGAAGCTACCATCAAACTAAAGTTAATTGGCTAATGAGTGTAGGCTACACACGAAACAAACCCAAGAGATATTAGCTTCGTTGTTCTCATGCTCTAAAAATGGTTTGTGTGCATAGAAAGTGGCTCGGGGATATGAAGTCTACGAAGCTATCTCTGAAGTTGTCTAGTTTGCATCACCTATCGCATATTAATAGGACACGATCAACCACTAGTCATCTTGTAACCTCACGAAAGTTGTAATTCTCACGTTGGAGTTGAATTATAGGGCTTGCCTGTATATTTCACTTAACAGTTGTCTTTAGCTTCTTTTTTAGTAGATAAACGAGTTGGTTAGTAAGCTTCACCCACTGTTATTTAACCACTCTACCTTGAATCAAACTCTCAACTTTTCATTTTGGATGACTTTTCATTTTGGAAAACATCAGATCAATAACTAATACAATCTATTATGGGTATGTTTGGCAACAGATTTTTTAGAGTTTTTGAAAATTGAGTTTTTCGCTTTAAAAGAAATAAGCTCCTGAATAAAGAAAAAAAAAATGTATAATAGAACTTTTAGCTTTCATCTGAAAAAAAAAAAACTTTAAAAAGCTTAAAAATGAAAACTAATTAAAGTAGTTTTCATAAATAAAAAAAAGCTCAAACTTACAACTACAACTACTTGCGTGAAACGTATGTTCATAGCCTATAATGGCTATATTTGGCAATGACATCAAAGCCGCAAAGTGTGTAAATCATTATATGGTTTTAAATTAATTTTAAACCTCTTACATCAAAATTATATGTCATATAATACCCTCATTAACTATTTACATTTTAGTCATTATATTTTAAATACATTTTTATTCTTCAACTTTAATATATATATACAAGAAAAAAAAATATTTAAATTTCCAAATGTTTAACAATACACCGTTTATAATATATATATTTAATTTTCTATTTGCTCATTTTATATTATATTATTAACTATGTATTATATATATATATATATATATATATATATATATATATATATATTTAACGAGAAAATTGGCCCCCACGTGTTGTGGCGGTGAAAAAAATTTGGTCAAAAATACGTAAATAATTAAAAATATGTGTCGTGATAAAAGTTATAACAATTTTCGTATGCTTGTAAATGAAAGAATATATAGTTTGTAATACATACAAAATAAAAGATTAAAAAATAATAAGTTTGGAATATAAAAGCTAAAAGTTTATAAAAATATATAAAGTTGTATTAAAGTAAAGCTATTATAAAAAATAATGATAAATCGAAATGAATAATAAGTAATTTTATTTGATAGGGTAACCGTAAAAAAATATATACAAATTTATAGTCAAATAAAAAGCTCGAAAAAAGCTCGAAAATGAAAGTAATTTTTCTTTCTAAAACTGTAAGGCTTGGTGGGAGCAGGCTAGCTGGTAAGTTAGCTATTTATAAAGATTAAATATTAATATTTTATTAAATTTTAAAAAATATTATTATTTATGATAAATGTTACTATTGATAATTGATAATGGTAAGAGCACCCGGAGTGGGCGCGTTATAGGCGCGTTCTGGTGCTCACAACGAGCACTATAGCTCGTTATCACTCCGAGCAGCTCGTTGTGAGCCTCGTTGTGAGAGCACCGTTGTCCCAACAACGGTTCGTTTTGAGTTTAAATGTTTTTTTTTTTTTTATTCAAACGGTAATATTACCGTTTTATTTAAATAAATTAATTTTTTTTATTTTTTTTTTTTACCAAATTTCACCTATAAATACAACCTCATTTTAACAAAAAAAATCACACCTTCTTTCAACAATCTTATTCTTAATCTCATACAATCTCATACCAATTCCAAAACCCTAAACCCTAAACACAAAATGTCTTCATCTTCCTCAAACGCTCCCCAAACAAATACAAACAATCTTTCGACGCCACATCACAAACTTGAGCAGGTTCAATGGTGTTATTCACAGTCTTCCTACGAGTCCTTACACCACCATCTTCTACATCACTTAGAAAATAACTAGGTCGTTTTCTTTGTCGTTGGATCGATACAGAAACGAATTTTCATTTTGGATATGGTCTCTCCAGCAATGTTTTCCAGAATAATTGAGCTTGACATCCATCGAAATGTTTTCGATGGACCTCAACCTCAATTATTCTGGAAAAGCTGGAGAGACCATATCCAAAATGGAAATTCGTTTCTGTATCGACCCAACGACAAAGAAAACGACCTAGTTATTTTCTAAGTGATGTAGAAGATGGTGGTGTAAGGACTCGTAGGAAGACTGTGAATAACACCATTGAACCTGCTCAAGTTTGTGAGGCCTGAACGGGAAACTGGAGGTGAAAATAAAGGTAAAAAGGCAAAATTATATTTTTATTAATATACTTTTATTTAATGTTTAAATTATTAAGTTTTAATATTTTATATTCTTTTAATTATTTATTTACCTTTTATATTAACGTTTTAAGAAAAAAAATAAAAAAAATAAAATAATCCCACGAACCTCCACAACCCTCATTATCATACCACCCAACAATCTCACAATCTTCATTCTCACTGCCACGTCAGCAACTTTTTCTCTTCAACCCACATTGTCACTCATTATCACTCCGGGTGCTCTAATAGGGTTGTCTACTCATGGATCCTTATATTTTTTGGAAAATATGATAGACATTCGATCCCTTACTAAAAAATATATATCCTCGTTCTTTTATTTAAAAAACCTGCTATGTTTTTATCAACAAAACAAACAACCTGTTAAGTTAATCACTATAACATATCTAATAGGATTTTTATGTGATGACATGGGTTTTGAATAGGGGTTTGGGATTTGATTTATGATTTGTTCTAGAAATCAATTTATATTTAACGATAAATTATAATAATATTAGAAATACATCGATAGTAATTTTAGTGGTTATCTTTTAAATCATAAAGTAAACTGATAGCAATTTTAGTGATTATCTTTTGAGTCGAAAATAAACTAATGATCTTTTGATAGTTTTTTATTATTGGTGATCTTCATACTTATTATCGATGAACAGAATGAAAACCATCATGCTATCACCACCATTTTCACCCATGGCCACATCTTTATTAATCTCTGGTAAATCAAATCCAAAACCTTTTTCCAAATGTTCATGTGATAAGGTAAAAAATATGTTAGATGTGTAGAGGTGACAAACTTAACGGTTTTCAGAAGTAACGGGATGAGGACATTTTTTTTGTTTTAGTAGAGAAATTCAAACAAATTTTTTTTCAAAAAATATGTAACCAGGTAAAACGGTGTTTTCCGATTACCGGTAATCCAAGTGATTGTTTTAAAGATTTTCAACACTACAGGTAAAAAGGAAAAAAAATATTTAGAGAGAATGTCACAAATTGTCCTTGGAATTTGTCACTTTTTCACATATCATCCTTTGTAAAATTTTTAAGCATTAACCATTCTTTAGGTATGAAATTTATCACCACTTATCCTTTTTTACCTGAAAAGACTAAAATGGCCTCTTCTTTTCTATCTTTTTTTTTTATCTTTTTAATCTTACATACTCTCTCCTACTCATTTTCCCAGATCTAGATGATCATCATTATCATTATCATCATACACAATTAACAAAGACGACGAACACCAATATCAACGGCGACACCCATGATCAATTTTGTAACGACCTGGTTTCATAAAATCACGTTTAACAAAAAACCTTTTATATTTTCGGAAGTGACATAGTGGAAAACGTTAATAAACGTGATTAGCGGTTCATAAAACTATTTCATTATCAAATCATTCGTTACGTTAAAAAAAACTCACATTATAAAAATGTCGAACATTAATCATTTGGAAATGATAAACAGTTGGGGATATCAAACTACACCAAGTAATCCCGCCTCACCAAGCACGTCTAAAGTCACCTACGAGCAAAAGACACATTTTGGAAAACGAGTATCAGCTAAAGCTGGTGAGACAATAACTTATTAGTAAACACTATTAAAACGTTTCATATAAATATTTTGTCTTGACTAACCCAAACCATATTCTCAACCTCGTAAGCAGATATGAAACACAATAATCAACGTCACATTATACATATAGATGCATATGAAATTAATCCTTATCGTTTAATTAATTCATTACAATGCATATTACTTCTTACGTCATACTAGATGCATCGTATGCCCTAAGTATTCATCATATATGGGTCCATCGCTTAACCAAGGATTCATAACAATAGGGTCCATCGTTTGCCCTAAGTTATCGTCCCGAAATAAATCCTGAAATACACAGGAATATTAAAACTTAACATCTCTTAACATTTAAATCTTATCACAAAATAATTTCAATTTATTCTTATCTCTACATGAGAATACTTAACCATCATCATTGGGAATTCTTACTATTTTCTCAAACCCAAAATATAAATATTTATAATTCCTCATAACCAATTAGAATTCTTAACGCAACTAAGAACTCATACCAATCATAATTGGTTTTCAAATCTATCTAAGGAATATCTTATTCTACCATTCCATATTCGAAAATAACTTAAACACACGTCGATCTTAGAGAAATAACTTTTCCTCTATCACAGATCTTTAAGTCATCGATCCTATTTAAAGGTTTTTCATTCTTAATGGTAATTTCATTCTTAACAGCGTGTATATTCGCTTCTTAAAATCTATACTCATTTTCATCATACCATCTTTCTCTACCACAAACAATTTTAAGTACCTTAACAAAATAAATCACTTTCCGGAACAAATCTAATCTTAGATTCTATTTTCGATACAATAATTCAGATAACTCAACGAGAAAATATCTAAATATTTTCAACTTAGATCCACATCTTTCTGTAGGATCTCAAAATAAACAATATAAATCGATCGTCACACCCAAACCACTGATGTCTATCATACTTAAAAATATAAAGAAACATTCTCCTTTCAATACCATTGAATAAATAATCAACTTATCATATCGTAACAGATTTTGTTACCACTTTACTTAACTCTAAAGCAGTTTCTATCGAACTATAAGGTATAACACACTTGGCCCAAAACTCGAAGATACAAAATATCTACTTGCGCCATACGAAACATAACCTTAAGTTCAGAAATCTTTCTTTCTTTTCAACATTAGCCTATCTAAATCAGGCTCCTTACTTCGAGACACACAATGTCTCACCTATCCAATGTCTATCTGTGTTACCTACAGATAACATATCAAATTTTATGTTCTTTCATAAATATAACAACACTTAACATCGAACCCATTAATAACATCTAACATATTCTTTCTTTCACACGCGGAGGATTTACAATAAAATCATCTTATAAGTATTGCCTTTTGTGACAACCGTCAAAACCGCTAGTCGACAACGCCAACTTATAACCTCGATACGTTCATACTTGATACACTATATGACTAACTTTATGTGTTACGTGGTTACGTAGACATAACTCTTTAAGCTAAGCTCGATGTAACTCACACAAAACTCTTTAACGTAGGCTTACGTTACTTAAACTTTAAACGTGTGTGTCTCGGAATCGGAATCGGAATCAAACCAACAATTGAACTCTAAAATACTATGAATACATACAAAGAACTTTCCTAAGTTCACTTGGAATCAACCGAGAACAAAAATCGAATATTCCGCTGAACCAGCCATTCAGCCAACGGCTGGATGGATTCAGCCAACGGCTGGGCTCCAGCCGGCGGCTGAGATCCTCCAGCCGGCGGCTGAAATGCCCTGGTCAGCTTTTTGGTGACTCATTTTTGCATGAAAAACAATTGGGACACATGCCTTAGCCCGATTGGACCCCTTTTGGTCCAGAGTTATCATTCACTTACACCCCTAGACCTCATCACTCTCTCATAACTTCAAAACACACACACACACTCAAAACACACACACAACAAACACTCTCCAAAAATCTCTTTCACCCTCTCCATTTACAGCCACAACATCACATAAAAATACACCAAATCAACCCACAAAATCGTCCAAATCTTCAAGGTAAGCAAGAGGTTTCCATTCACTTAGTCAAGTACATCATTCTCTACCGTTTTGAAGCCGAAAAACACCATCTAGAAGCTCTAGATCATCATCCATACACATTCTTTGGGTAAAAACACTTTTCCCTTACTGTTTGTACATAAATACCTCATTGCATGTACGATCCATCACTTAAAAACAAGTTTTTATGAAGTTTTATAACGATTTTTCTACAAAAACGGGTTTTCATAATCTTCTACATAAATCTATATATTTGTGGTTAAAAATCCAAAAGAAACTGATATTTGAACATATATATAAGTAATCTTGATGAATATTCAGTTGCATGTCGAAATCTAGCTCAAAAACGCTTAAAAACGCAAAAATGGCAAAACAAGAAAATCTGTCTCGGCAATTCAGCCGCGGGCTGAAATAATTCAGCCGCCGGCTGAATAGGTCTGTTCCCAAAAATTGTATTTTTAGAATGTTAACGGAGAAATCGAAAAACATATACTTTTCACAGTTTATAAACATAACATAACAGATTACATATTTGTACTTTGAATGATAAGATGAGGTATGTAGATAACTAATTCATCATAGCGATATATAACGATATTTTATGAATCGTATTAAACGGGAAAGTGGACAGGAAATTTTGGACATAAATTTTATAGCGCGGAAGCGCTGCCCAAATTTTATTGAACATACTTATAACACTTAAACAACAAACCATTCGTTGACTAACGAGTTTAAAAGCTAACAAGTTATATACTTACACGAAAACTTGGGTTATACTAGGATTCCGGTGATTCCGAGCACCTTCGAGCTATTCCGAGCACGCTAGAAATCTTCGCAAACAGTGAGTTACAAACCCCTACTCTTTTAAACGCTTTTAATACTTTTTGGGGTGAAATGCGAGTCTTAGGCTTAACTATATTTAAGCTGAAAAACGCTTTACTACTTGAATGTTAAACGAAAACTATTTGATACTCGAAAACTATTGTGAAATGCTTTGTTACTCGAAAACTATTGTGAAACGCTTTGTTACACGAAAACTATTGTGAAACGCTTTGATACTCGAAAACTATTATGAAACGCTTTGATACTTGAATACTTTTATGAAAACGATGTGATACTCAATGCTATTACGAAAACACTTATTTATTTTGAATGCTACTATGGAATGCTTTGATATTTTGAATACTAAAACGAATAACTATTTTGCCGGCATTGTTGAGGGTTTTGCCAACAATGTCGAGGACACGAAAGCTATATTTGCCAATGACTAAAACAACCGATCGTCATGTTGCGGACTTTGTACAACATGGACGTGAGAAACCATTGAAAATTCCCGAAAACTACCAAGGACATTAGTTGCTATTAATCCCTTTGGAAAGGACCGTTAGTAGATATGGATAGCGGTATTAGGGTAGATTGACCCTCACCACAACGACCTATAACGATGGTGCATAATACTAAATGGGTAGGCTTTAGGCTTAGCAACGATCATTGGGCAATACATAGGATTGTCACATAGTCGCGCTATGTGGTCAATGCCTACGAAAACGAAAACTAAACTACGCATTGCTATGCGTCAATCTTTTGAAAGCTATACTTTACGCATGGTTATGCGACTACTTTTTGAATGCTATACTTTTCGCGTGTTTATGCGACAACTACTTGAATGCTATATTTTTACGCATTGCTATGCGTCGAAACTTGATTACTTATACCTTACGCATTGCTATGCGTCAACGCTTTGAATACTTAAACCTTGTAGCTCACTAACTACGTCTCCCGTAGTTAACACTTGACTCGTATTTTCAGGAAATGAGTAAGCTTTGGAGACGATACTTATGCTTTGGGCTGATGACTTTAAGAATGGGAAAGGGTTCGGGTGGCTTGGCTATGAACACTTAACTTGTATTTCGGATATGCAAACGATGCTTTAAACATTTGTAAACCTTTGAAGCTATGTTTCTTTTATTATAATTTGGTGTGGAATTATAAACTTGTGTATCGAATGCTATTGCTCTTCACATTCCGTGTTTCCGCTTTGGCGGGGTGTGACAGACTTGGTATCAGAGCGCAAGGTTATAGTGAATACCGATTTTTCAAAAATCAAACTATAACTAGTTTCTAAAACGAAAGATTTTATTTAACCAAAACGTGAAGGCATTGTTTAACTTGAATTATTCTTAGCCTGATCACCTATGAATAATTTGGACTAAATTATGCCAGAACGGGATTGGTAAACATTAAACGAACCTCCCCGGGAATTCTTGAAGTCAGACCCACACAGACCTAGATGCTAAACTTAAGATACTCTATGTGCTCAGCTTATTACTAACACTAACATGAGCCGTATCTTCGAACTATCTCGTTACCGATTTAGGGTATGTCGAGAGGGAAAGAGTTAACTACGTTCGACACGAAACGCTATATGCTTTAGACTGATACTAAGATAACGCTGAGACTTAGTGAGAATTTGATCCCATTCACCTTTCTATGATGCGACGAAAGGACGGATACAATCGTGTCAGACAACAAGGTAGATACCCAACGCATACTCTTGAAAACTCACATTTCCCTACGAACCTGATATACGATAGTAATACGTTATCAAGGTATAGGAGCGTTGAATTAACATTATCGAAAGCCATTCATACAATTGTAAACTATTGCATTACCGTATAACTAAGCGGATCGGGACTGGTTTATACTGTCCCATGCCGACTATTTCTCCCGTTCTTTAGGAGGAGACAACACATTCTCAACTATCAACACCGTACACGCAACACATTCTCGACTATCGACACCGTATACGCCTTAGCCCACTGATCTTTACGCGATACCCTTTTATGGCAATTGGGAAGTATTCCCACATAAGACACATGAGTGCAGTTACGACTCGACATACTAAGTGATGCACCCAAGATATCCGATAACTAAGAATTGACACTGGAAGACATGATGGGTTAACGCGACAAGTTTACGGATCTCCAGAAATGATCCAGAAGCTGATGTATCATGACACTCGTATTCGAAAACCATCACTCGACATACCTCGTACCAAATAAACGATACATAGGGCAGTCCGGACGACTCGATGCTAGTGGTGGAATTGCTACACGTAAGAGTTTTGAAAATCACTGTTATCGCTCGCTCGCCTTAGTACACCCAATATAGTAATCTTCGATCGGCACGAATTCTTAATCTAAATCGCATGATATGCCCCTAGCATAAACATGTATGCCGCATGCCTTACCTTCCTTTAGTGACATCATAATCATGCGAAATAATGTACAATAAGTGATGGTACTCGATTCAAGGATTGGCATCTACGAAATCGCAAGGATATCGCAAACTTATCTAGGGAATCGTTGGTCATTGTGGATTCCTAAACTCGAATACAAACCTAAGGTAACTTCAAAACAAGGTAGGTTTTGAAAGCACATCCTAAAACGAAGGATCATCACGAAGATATGATCACACTCTTATATTACGGTAAAACCATGGAATAGTTACTTGTCAAACATGTTGAAGTCATGTCTCTGCAAGGAAATCATCTAAACACCTGCTCTACAATAAGACCTTATTCACGCAAGGCGACATGGAAAGGACAACCCTAAACCGTATACCCGAAAAACACTTACGACCGAGGTTATGGCTCGTTGCTATTTAACCAAGAAGGTGCCCAAGGAAACCGATTAGTAGTAAGGGAGTACCAGAGGTATTTCCTGGTGACTTGCCCGAACCATTACTAGTCCATTAAGAGAACTTAAACATTAACTCGATACTCAACACAACTTTTGCATCACGAGCATCATACGAGTTAGAGCCTTCGTTATACGAACTGAGGAAGCGAGATACGACCCCCGAGTAGTTGCAGCTCTGACACAGTAATAGAAACGGATTGGTTGACCATTCAAGATGCGAAGATATTTTGTTTAGATAAGACGATTCGAATGCCATTATGAGATGGAAAGGATTTGATAGTACAAGGAGATAGGCTGGGAAAAACTTCGAAACTTATACCGGTGATGAACTCGCGCAAATACTTGAATAAGGGCTGCTTTACATTGTTAGTAAACGTAAAAGACAAACAAACACAAGCAGCAGACCTTAAGGACATGCCGATAGTTAGAGACTATCCGGAGGCATTTCCCGAAGAACTACTAGAACTACCACCACCGAGGCAAGTAGAGTTTAGAAACGAAGAAATTATTGGAGCGGCACCAGTGGCAAAGACACCGTATTAACTAACTCCGACTGAATTGCAGGAGTTATCCAACCAAGTTCAGGAACTATTGGATAAAGGATTTATCCGACCAAGCGTATCACCATGGGGAGCGCCGACCCTATTCGTTGAGAAGAAATATGGATCGCTCCGCATGTGTACCGATTACCGAGAATAGAATAAGCTAACTGTCAAGAACCGACATCCTCTTCCACAAATCGATGACCTTTTCGATCAACTTACTTTTCAAAGATTGACTTAAGGTCTGGGTATCATCAAGTTCTGGCTCCTGAAGAAGATTTACCGAAAACCGTATTCCGCGCTAGATACGAACACTATAAGTTCCTGGTAATGTCGTTTAGACTCACAAACGCACCAGCGGTATTCATGGATTTGATGAGCAGGGTATGCCGACCGTGTCTAGACAAATTCGTTATTGTGTTCATCGACGACATCTAAACCTTCTCGCGTATCAAAATAGATCACATAGTTAATGGATCCGGAATTCACGTTGATCCATCGAAGATCGAAACTATAGAGAATGGGAAAACTCTCTAAAGTCCGACGGAAATCCGCCCATTCTTAGTATTGGCTGGCTATTACCGACGACTCATTCAAGATTTCCCTAAGGTAAACTAAACCCCAAACAAAGTTAACGCAAAAGAACGAGAAGTTCAACCGGGGAGATGCACTAGAACAAGCCTTCAATATCCTAAAGACAAAACTGTGCGATGCTCAAATTCTAACTCTTCCTGAGGGAAACGAAGACTTCAATGTATATTGTGAGCATCTAACCTAGGATTAGGTTGTGTACTGATGCAACGAAATAAGGTCATAGCTTACGCATCGCGACAACTCAAGAAACACAAAGTCAATTACGCTACTCATGACCTAGAGTTAGGAGCGATAGTTTTTGCCCCTAAAATCTAGAGACATTTTCTCTACGAAACAAAATGCACGGTATTCACGGACCATAGGAGTCTACAACACATACTATATCAGAAGCTACTCAACATGAGGCAAAGGAGATGGTTGGAACTCCTTAGCGACTACGACTGTGATATTAAGTATCACCCTGGCAAAGCAAAACCGACTTGAGAACGCGTATAGAAAGTGCCCAGCATGAGGCTTTGAAGGCAGATAACATAAAGGTCGAAACCTTGCACAAACACGACAAAGATTTTATAAGGAAGAGCGTCGATGTTTATTACTTTAAGGACCGAGCCTGGATTCCTACGACTAACGAATTGAGAAAGACCATTATGGATGAAGCACACCGAACACGATATTCCATTCATCCAGGGAAAAGAAAGATGTATAAGGACCTCAAGGAACATTATTGGTGGCCTGGAACAAAAAGAGACGTTGCCTTATACGTAGAGAAATGCCTCACTTGTGCGGAAGTGAAGGCTGAATACCAAAAGCCATCCGGATTACTACAACAACCTGAAATTCCCGAGTGGAAATGGGAACAAATCACAATGGACTTCGTCACAAAGTCACCTCGAACATCAAAGGATAACGACATGATCTAGGTGGTAGCAGATCGACTAACGAAGTCAGCATACTTTATTCCCATCGAGGAAAGTTTTAACGTGGAAAAAAAAAAAAAAAACTTGTCCAAATATACATCAACGAGGTAGTGACACGTCACGGAATACCCACGTCAATTATCTCGGACAGAGATACTCGCTTCACTTCCAGATTTTGGAAGGCATTCCAAGAATCTTCTGGCACACAATTATATTCAAACACGGCTTACTATCCACGGACCGATGGTCAAAGCGAGCTTACAATACAAATCTTAGATGATATGCTAAAAGCATGTGTTATTGACTTCGGAGGAAGTCAGGATAATCATATACCACTAACAGGATTCTCCTATAGCAATGGTACCGCGCTAGTATCAAGTGTGCGCCTTTTAAGCTCTTTACGGAAGGAAATACCGATCTCCACTATGTTGGTTGGAACCAGAAGATCGACAACTAATTAGCATGGATATAGTACAAGAAACGATTGATAGATCACAACGATAAAGGAACGACTAAGACTACTAGAAGTCGTCAAACGATTTGCACTGATGTGCGTAGAAAAGACTTAGAATTTCAAGTCGGCAACAAAGTACTTCTTAAGGTGTCACCTTGGAAAGGTGAAGTACGCCGCGGAAAACTCTAGAAAACTGAACCCCAGATACGTAGGACCATTTGAGGTACTCGAAAGAGTAGGTCCATTTGCGTGTCGTTGGGAACTACCACAAGAGCACGATAACATACATAACACTTTTCATGTGTCGATACTGAAAAGGGTACTAATCGAACGAAACACTTATCACACCTTTAGAAGAAGTACAACTAGACGAAAATCTTCAACTCGACGAAGAACCAATTGAAATCATAGATCGCGAAACTAAGAAACTAAGGCACAGTCAAATCCCTATAGTAAGGGTACGTTGGAACGCAAAACGAGGCCCCAAATATACATGGGAACGATAGGATCGAATAATGCTTAAGGATCCTCATCACTCCACTTCTCCCACAACGAATACTACAAGTTGAAATTTCGGGACGAAATTCTTTCAACGTGGGGAGAATGTGACAACCGTCAAAACTGCTAGTCGACAACGCCAACTTATAACCTCGATACGTTCATACTTGATACACTATATGACTAACTTTATGTGTTACGTGGTTACGTAGACATAACTCTTTAAGCTAAGCTCGATGTAACTCACACAAAACTCTTTAACGTAGACTTACGTTACTTAAACTTTAAACGTGTGTGTCTCGGAATCGGAATCGGAATCAAACCAACAATTGAACTCTAAAATACTATGAATACATACAAAGAACTTTCCTAAGTTCACTTGGAATCAACCGAGAACAAAAATCGAATATTCCGCTGAACCAGCCATTCAGCCAACGGCTGGATGGATTCAGCCAACGGCTGGGCTCCAGCCGGCGGCTGAGATCCTCCAGCCGGCGGCTGAAATGCCCTGGTCAGCTTTTTGGTGACTCATTTTTGCATGAAAAACAATTGGGACACATGCCTTAGCCCGATTGGACCCCTTTTGGTCCAGAGTTATCATTCACTTACACCCCTAGACCTCATCACTCTCTCATAACTTCAAAACACACACACACACTCAAAACACACACACAACAAACACTCTCCAAAAATCTCTTTCACCCTCTCCATTTACAGCCACAACATCACATAAAAATACACCAAATCAACCCACAAAATCGTCCAAATCTTCAAGGTAAGCAAGAGGTTTCCATTCACTTAGTCAAGTACATCATTCTCTACCGTTTTGAAGCCGAAAAACACCATCTAGAAGCTCTAGATCATCATCCATACACATTCTTTGGGTAAAAACACTTTTCCCTTACTGTTTGTACATAAATACCTCATTGCATGTACGATCCATCACTTAAAAACAAGTTTTTATGAAGTTTTATAACGATTTTTCTACAAAAACGGGTTTTCATAATCTTCTACATAAATCTATATATTTGTGGTTAAAAATCCAAAAGAAACTGATATTTGAACATATATATAAGTAATCTTGATGAATATTCAGTTGCATGTCGAAATCTAGCTCAAAAACGCTTAAAACGCAAAAATGGCAAAACAAGAAAATCTGTCTCGGCAATTCAGCCGCGGGCTGAATTCAGCCGCCGGCTGAAATAATTCAGCCGCCGGCTGAATAGGTCTGTTCCCAAAAATTGTATTTTTAGAATGTTAACGGAGAAATCGAAAAACATATACTTTTCACAGTTTATAAACATAACATAACAGATTACATATTTGTACTTTGAATGATAAGATGAGGTATGTAGATAACTAATTCATCATAGCGATATATAACGATATTTTATGAATCGTATTAAACGGGAAAGTGGACAGGAAATTTTGGACATAAATTTTATAGCGCGGAAGCGCTGCCCAAATTTTATTGAACATACTTATAACACTTAAACAACAAACCATTCGTTGACTAACGAGTTTAAAAGCTAACAAGTTATATACTTACACGAAAACTTGGGTTATACTAGGATTCCGGTGATTCCGAGCACCTTCGAGCTATTCCGAGCACGCTAGAAATCTTCGCAAACAGTGAGTTACAAACCCCTACTCTTTTAAACGCTTTTAATACTTTTTGGGGTGAAATGCGAGTCTTAGGCTTAACTATATTTAAGCTGAAAAACGCTTTACTACTTGAATGTTAAACGAAAACTATTTGATACTCGAAAACTATTGTGAAATGCTTTGTTACTCGAAAACTATTGTGAAACGCTTTGTTACACGAAAACTATTGTGAAACGCTTTGATACTCGAAAACTATTATGAAACGCTTTGATACTTGAATACTTTTATGAAAACGATGTGATACTCAATGCTATTACGAAAACACTTATTTATTTTGAATGCTACTATGGAATGCTTTGATATTTTGAATACTAAAACGAATAACTATTTTGCCGGCATTGTTGAGGGTTTTGCCAACAATGTCGAGGACACGAAAGCTATATTTGCCAATGACTAAAACAACCGATCGTCATGTTGCGGACTTTGTACAACATGGACGTGAGAAACCATTGAAAATTCCCGAAAACTACCAAGGACATTAGTTGCTATTAATCCCTTTGGAAAGGACCGTTAGTAGATATGGATAGCGCTATTAGGGTAGATTGACCCTCACCACAACGACCTATAACGATGGTGCATAATACTAAATGGGTAGACTTTAGGCTTAGCAACGATCATTGGGCAATACATAGGATTGTCACATAGTCGCGCTATGTGGTCAATGCCTACGAAAACGAAAACTAAACTACGCATTGCTATGCGTCAATCTTTTGAAAGCTATACTTTACGCATGGTTATGCGACTACTTTTTGAATGCTATACTTTTCGCGTGTTTATGCGACAACTACTTGAATGCTATATTTTTACGCATTGCTATGCGTCGAAACTTGATTACTTATACCTTACGCATTGCTATGCGTCAACGCTTTGAATACTTAAACCTTGTAGCTCACTAACTACGTCTCCCGTAGTTAACACTTGACTCGTATTTTCAGGAAATGAGTAAGCTTTGGAGACGATACTTATGCTTTGGGCTGATGACTTCAAGAATGGGAAAGGGTTCGGGTGGCTTGGCTATGAACACTTAACTTGTATTTCGGATATGCAAACGATGCTTTAAACATTTGTAAACCTTTGAAGCTATGTTTCTTTTATTATAATTTGGTGTGGAATTATAAACTTGTGTATCGAATGCTATTGCTCTTCACATTCCGTGTTTCCGCTTTGGCGGGGTGTGACACCTTTCCTTTCAATTTTTATAGTCTCCAAGTTACCCTTCCAACTTGACAATATCTAGAGACATCTCTCTCTTTATGCACCACCTATGCATTTCCTTAAACTTGAATACAATACGAGTACCTTTTAACGAGCATTAACGTTTACAAAATTCTTCTTCTTGATCAATACCAGAACATAATAAACAACGGAAATAAACTCTCATCACGCACCCTTCCCAACTTAGGTCAAGGTTTTCCTTTTAAAAGTTTGAACAGCGTCTTTGTACGAGTGGGCACTGGTCTCTGTACTTAGTTCACTCGCAACACGGCTCTGATACCAACTTGAAACGACCTGGTTTTCAAAGCATCACGTTTAACAAAAACTTTTTATATATTCGGAAGTGACACAACGGAAACTTTAATAAATGTGATTAGCGATTCATAAAACCATTTCATTATCAAACCATTCGTTACGTTAAAAAAAACTCACATTATAAAATTGCCGAACATTAATCATTTGGCAATGATAAACAGTTGAGGACATCAAGCTACCCCAAGTAATCTCGCCTCACCAAACACGTCTAAAGACACCTACGAGAAAAAGACACATTTTGGAAACGAGTATCAGCTAAAGCTGTTGAGACAATAATTTATTAGTAAATACTATTAAAACGTTTTATATAAATATTTTGTCTTTACTAACCCAAACCATACCCGCAACCTCGTAAGCAGATATTAATCACAATAATCAACGTCACATTATACACAATGTTGTAAAAAACGCTAGGCGGTAGCTAGGCGGTCGACCACCTTGGAGCTCGGAATCCGCCTAGGCGGCGCCTAGGCGGATTGACTTTTTATATACAATTATTATAAATACTATGTATAACATAACAAAATACTTCAAATTAACTTGCAAGTTTAGATGTTACATAACAATTCAAGTAGTTAAAACTTCAAAAGTTAACATGTTACTTCAAGAGTTCACATGTTAGATAGTTTGAAGTTACAAAATATACAAATAAACATAACGATTCAAGTAGTTAAAACTTCAAAAGTCAACATGCTACTTCAACTACTTCAACCTCCTCATGCTCAAATTTGATCTTGTCCATATTGCTCCAGGATTTGAACTCCATCCGACTCGTATTCAACCTCTTCATCTAATTCTTCCTCACTATCCGACAAAAAATCATCCTCAAAAAGTTGTCTTACTTTCTTTCTAGCACTTCTTCGAGGCCTTAATTCATCATCCACACCCAAGGCATCACCAACCGCCTCCCAATGTGCATCATCAACAATCCAATCTTGTGCCTCGTATGCATCTTCTCCTATAAGTGTTTCGCGATTTCTCATCTTTCTTTTATGGTCACGTTCCATTAAATGCGCATTAGCTTGAACATAAATAAGATTGTTCATTTTAGCAACCTCTAGTCTATTTCTTTTCTTTGTATGGACCTATCAAGTTCAAAGTAAGCAATAGTAAATTTAAGTACGTAAATGAATAAATTTAAATTACTTAAGCTTATAAGTTACTAACCCCCTCAAATACGCTCCAAATTCTTTCACATCCCGACGAACTAGTGGTTAAAGAAAGTATTTTTGTAGCAATCTTTCTCAAGTTAGGAGCCGAACTACCATAACTCTCCCACCAATTTGCTATAATTTAAGAGAAACATATTAATAAATCGATGAAACTAAATTTTCCTAAAAAAAATAATTAGAGTTATGCATTACCCGGATCAAACTTGTCATTGTTGACCTCACATGATTTAATCGCGATCGGTCGGTCAAACTTCTCAAGCTTCTCCTTGTACTTTGGCAATTCAACCGTATTGATATGATCTTGAATCTCGTAATCTCCGGGAAATAATATACCAAGGATATCAACAATCGAATCACTAGCTTCCACATCTTTTTTAGCCAACGGATCGTGATAATAATAATAGGGGTTTAAAATGTAGGCCATCTTATGTAAGCCCGTGTCAAGCCTATTTGCTGCCTTTTTTTCAATGATGGTCAAAATGGGATTGTATGCATTGTCATTATCCAAGGCATCTTTAATTTCTTGTTTTGCCCTTTTTAGCTCGCCATAGATAAACCCCATGGAAGGTTTCCAATCCGCATCGACCATACGAAGAACTTTAACCAATGGTGAAAAAACTCTTAAACATATTGTTACCCCTGCCCAAAATGAGGCGTTTAGCACCAATGCATGAACCTGTTTTCCTTTAACCGTTTGAAAGAACTTACACTTCTCCCACTCTTCACTACAAAACATACGCCTTAGATCAGACTTTTTCTCGACCAAACTTTGTAAAGTGAGAAACCCGGAAGCAAATCTTGTAACTCCTGGTCTTACTATATCCCTAAACTTTGTGAAATGCCTCATCATTGCCAATGTCTTGTGGTGGGCATAAATAAACACCGTTATCGTTTTAGCATTATCAAGTGTTTTTTTATACCTCGGTATCCCACCAATACCTTCAAAAATAAACATAACCAGGTAATGTATTTGCTAAAGAAATAAGCTATGTTCCAAAGAAATAAGTCAAATTAGTACCTTCAAGCATAAGATTAATGGTATGAGTGGCACATGATGTCCAAAAGATTTTTGGTCTTTTCTCGTGCAACAACTTTGCCGCTCCCATATTATTAGATGCATTATCGGTCACAACTTGGAAGACATTTTCAGCACCAACATCTTCAATGCATCTATCTACATACTCAAATATGTTTTCGCTTGTGTGAGCTTCATCCGAACAATCTTTAGCACTCATAAAAACGGTACCTCGCTTTGAATTTACACACAAATTCATGATGCTTCTTCTTTTTCGATCGGAACATGCATCTGTCATGATTGAGCATCCAATGCTTTCCCATTCTTCCTCGTATTTTTTAACCAACCCTTTTCTCAACCTCGTAAGCAGATATGCATTGTCGTTAAGCAGGTTGCAAATGCATTGTCGTTAAGGAGGGATCAACAGTGTGTCATCGCATACACTTCCCCACTCCCACGTGATGTCCCCGGTTGACACGACGCATTTTCAGACATCACTCCAGTATGAGTGTACACCTCATACCATGTGTTGCAAAGGAGGTCTAGAATTCCCCGCAACTACTTTGACCCGACGCATAGTCAAATATTACTTGATCCCTCGCAGTCAAGTATCACAAAGTGGCTAGGACTTTTCCACCTAGCTGGTCATACTAGGTTTCACTATCAATCTATGAGCATCTACACTACCCGTAATCAAAGCCTCTTATACAAAACTAAGGCATACTCCTTATAATGCATAAATCAAAACAATCACAATTATATAAACATATATAACTAAAAGTAGATGTGTAACTCATCGCAGCGTACACCATGAACATGAGTAGTTACAACTACTCATGCCCGAGGCCTTTACCAAACAATCATCACATAATTTATTAAAAATATTAAATAATTAATAATACAAAAAGGATACAGGCAGTTAACTACTACCTATCATCCAAGCATACGAACATACAGGTAGCTACAACTACCCGTAATCATCATTGTATGGGTGATCACATACTACCCATACCACACAATTTCGTTATTCAGTTCTAGTTCATCTTTTATTGATCAAAAACATCTTTACTTGTATACAACTTTATTTACCAAACAATGTTACTTTCAAACATCGTTGCATCTTTCAAACATCTTTCAAAACATTTATACATCTTTTAAAATGTTATTTTGTCTAAATGCTCGTTTTATAAAACGATATTGTACTCACCTCTAAACCGACATCCATAAGAAAACGCCCTCACAACTCTTTTCATGTTCAACCTAAATAGAACATTACCCGTTAACAATTTCATAATACTTATAACGTTAAAGCTTAACTAGCTTATCGAAACACAAAAATTTACAACTCAGACCAACCAGCCGCCAGTTGGCCAAACCCTAATCGCCGGTTGGCAACACCAGCTTCAAAACTCATGGTTCTACTTCATCTTCTCCAAACCGTACAACACCATCGTTGCAGGTTCATGAACAATATCTAAGCTCAACGAAACTTACTTTAAATGACTACAAAACACTTATAACTAACATATTAATGTAAATAATAAGTTATACCTCGATAAAACGAAACGGGTATCGATTCGATCCGAAATAAACTACCGCGAAACTAACTTTCGCTTATACCGGAATGATCCCCTTGACTCCAGGAGTGCAAATATGTTTTCCGTTTATTTATCCGGCGGAAAAAGAATACCGAATCGTCATCGTAAAAACTAGTCGGCTTATAATGTTTTCTTTCTTTTCTTTCTTTCACAATCACACGCACACATACATATACATATCTGTATCTTTCTATCCTTTCTTACTTTTAAGTAAGGATTTAATTAACAAGTTTCATATATAACCCCACAGTTTGCCATAATGACAATTTTAGTCCAAAATACCAAATTCATAACAAAACAAGTCCTTTTGACTTAAAACTTATTAATTTAGTCCTTTACATATTTTCGGGTCGTTACAAATTTCTCCATTAGATCAAAATAATGATTAAACATAAACAAACACCTTATTTCTATCTTTATTCAACTCTTTCCTCTCTATATTTTGTTTTTCCAGGCAACCACAAACCACCACCATTAGAAGTTTGCCATAAGAACACAAACAAATAAGAAAACTAACTTTCTGATTTAAAGAGAAGATTCAATCCCTTGGTCGGAGTAGGTGTGATATACAGAAAAGGTTCGGTCACCCTTCCTTGCAATTTTCGTCGGCATCGATCACCTTTATTGTGAGATCGGGACCTCAATCACCACCTACAACTCCATCGTAGAATCTGCTAACCCTATTTGCTTTTTTTTTCATTTTTTCCCCCTTTATTCTTCTTTGATTTGGTTAACTGATATCGAATGTGGTTGTTTTAGTTTGCATTTTCTTTAATCTAAGAGGTTTTATATGTATGATCTTGAGTTTGTCGGCGTGTTTGAATCGATTTGTTGGTTGGCCATTCATCGATTTAAAACAAAAACGGAATACAAAGGGTATTTTTTTCAAAGCTTTAGATTTAGAAATGGAGGTATGTGAAAAATAATGGAGGTAGATGGGGGTTGAGCACACAATAGAATGGTGGATATTAGGTTTGGTGTTTTGATTTTTTTTTCTAAAAAAATATATTTTATTTGCATTTTTTTTTCTTAAGTTTATGTATAATTTAATAATTTAGTTCTGATTTAATATTTATAAAATACTAAAAGTAAATAAAAAGGGTATTTTAGTATTTTTAAGTGATAAAAGGACGACGGGTGATAAAAAAAAATAATACTAGAAGGACATTTGGTGCTAACTTTTTTGAAAAATGACGATATATGAAAAGGTGACTAATCCAAAGAACGATTTGTGACATTCTCTCAAATATTTAATTAAAAAGGATTCAACTAGATCTCTTTGAATACCAAAAGGATTTCTAAGTGCATTTACTCTTGTTATTATGTTTACTTAAGCAACATCGACGACCATATACACTACCTTTTCCATTATTTGTTAACTTGTATCAATATGAAATTTAAATATATATATATCATCAAAAATGACTTATCTTCAAAACTTAGTAGAATGTAACTCTCTTATTAAGTTTCAGACACCTTTCGATCTCAATCTTTTAATATGTTATAATTTTATTATTTTTGATAGACTCATCTATTTATAAAAAATTAAAGTTAAAGCTAAAAACACATACATATAGACGAAATAACAATTATTTAATATCAAAACTCATATTCTTCTAGACTATTACATAGACAATATTGTCTTAGTTTCTATATATTACATAAATGTAAGTGTATTCTTATTCTTTTATGTATATATGAAAATAACTAGTTGCATCTATGGTAAATGTTTTTTTGTTTTGTTTATATAGTATATAAGAATAAAAATGTATTGATAGTTCTATAAGTATTTTTTTTTAAAAATTGTCATTCTTTTTTCTTATATGATTATTTTTTTTTAGATTTCATCATATAAATTCACAAACCCATAGGATACTAATTACATAAAATTAAAAAAAAAATTAAAAAAAAATAAGTATAATCAATACATATTTCAAAACTAATCACACAATTTGTGAAAAGTTATCACACTACTATCAAGTTATCACACCACTATCTCGTCGCGAGAATAGTTTCTGGTCACGTTACATTTTTTCGCCTAAACAAGAGATTTAAATTGTGTCACATTTGCTCTACATTCTTTTGTCATTTTATCAGACACATTTAATTTTTACAATGAATAAAATGGCGCAAAAACTTTTGATAAATTATATAATTATTTTTTAAACACATATGTGTAAGATGATTATGTTTGTAACTTTATGTATTAATTAAGTTCTTATCTATACACAATTTACCATTTGTTATTGTTATAAAAAAATCATAATATATATTTTTTTCAAGAATTTGGCTATGTTTGACGGAATTTATTTTGGAGTTTAAAGGGGACTTATTTAGGATTTAAAGTCTTTCTTGGTTGGGGCTTATTTAGTAGCTTAAAAAAGTAGCTTTGACTTATATTATGATAAATTATATAAATATCCCTAATAAAATTTGTCTTATTATATCATTATATACTTTTTAGTCATTTTGCAATTTTAAGTTCTAGTTTCAATTTCTTTTCAAACACAATTACGAAAAATATAAGCTCAAGCTTTCATCTCCGAATATAAGCCATAGTTTTAAGCTCCAACTACTAGCTACAAGCTAGTTTTACCAAACATACCATTTGTGGTCTAAAATGCCATGAAATAGTATGATGAAATTTGTGTGTCGGTAAGATTAGTCGACTTAAAACACGACTCGCACCTAATACGAATTTAAACAACTCGAAACGAACACGACTCGAAATAAAGTTGGGTCGAAAATAGGTCAACACAAAATTGACACAAGATTATTTTGATAAATAGAAACACGATCTGATAACCGAGACACGACCCAAATTAGCAGTTGTGATACTGTGATACTGTAAATAAAAAACCCATAATATATTTAGAGTTGTTATGAATAATTATAGTATGTATGTCGATATCTTTAGAATATATTTGTATACTATTAGAAGATTTGTTTCTTGAAGAATACTTCATATTGTAACTATATATATACCTCTATATGAGATGAATAACAATTTCTCCATTCTATTTTCTCTATTATTATTGTTCTCTTATTGTCATTTGTATTGTTTCACAACACGTTATCAGCACGCTCTAGATATGAGTCAAAAAATTTGGTCGATCCTTTAAGGCAACAACTACCTTCGATTTTTGAATCTCAAAGATAGAGGTAAAACTTTAACTCCTTGTTTATGTCTGATCTAACTATGTATCTCATGTTGATTTATTGTTATATTATATAATTATATAGATATATTTATAACGAACGATTTCGAAGTCATAAGTAACTATTACAGATTCCATATTGTTGCCTATGTCATCGAATATCTGGTGATAAAATTATTAATTTGTATAGAAACTGTATAATAATATTTTGTTAGATAAATTAATTGGGGGCTATGTGATTATGTTTTTAAACTGTTTCAAAAATTTTGTTTAACATATTATTTGAGACTGATTTTTTCATATATATATATATATATATATATATATATATATATAGAGAGAGAGAGAGAGATTAGTTCATGCGAAAACTCAGATTTTTACGAGAACTGCGAGAACTCATTCTCAGTCACTCATTTATTTTGGAATATTAAATTTTTTTTCTGAAATTAAAAAGGGTAAAATAGTAATCTTTTTATTTGTAATTTAGATTTTTTTTTTCTTTTCTCTCTCATCTTAATTTATTTCTTTTTTCACTACATATGTCGATTGGCTTAGTTTTTTAAATCGTGTGCATTTATGAACAAATGTTTTTCTTTATTAAAAACCTTCAGTACCAATATCGTTCTTTACATAGCAACTGAGAAAAGATAAATATACAAATATATTAATTTTACTTAGTGTATATGATGCTTCAGTAAGAATTTTTATTTAGAGAACCCTAACTTTTCAATATTAAACTCACTTTTATGTGTGTTCATATGATCGCACCTTAATGTTTACAAATGAACAATTGTGATAATATATGAACAACTGTGATAATATATGAACAACTGTGATAATATATGAAGATGTGACGATGTTCAGATGTGATGGAGAAAAATAATCCATGAACTAAGTATGATCAAATATGAACAACTTATAGTAATCGTAAAAAGTTAAAATAAAAATCCTAAAACTAGGTACAAATCAAAGAAAGAAAAGGAGTAAACATAATTGGTTTATTATATCTACTTATTTTTAATATCTACTTATTTTTGAACGAGTTAAGGCAACACTATGACACAAAAGTTATGATACTCCGTAAAACTCGTTATAAATGAATTTACCTGAGTGTATATAATTTTAAATTGGTGAATGTATGCTAATGTGAGTATCATATTAGATATTATGAAATTAATTGGTAGTTCATAAAGAGTAAATATAATTTTTTCATGACAAAAAGTTAAATGATATTTTACTAATTTCTCATATATTATAAGGCATGAAACCTTAGGTGTCCTTGAAGCACATATGGTCATAAACCAGTAGTTTATGGTCCGTGATATTTTAGTCATAAACTTGAAGTTATGGACCGAGATTATTTGATCATAAACCTGAAGTTTATGGACCATGGTTATTTAGTCATAAAGCAGAAGATTATAGACCTTGATTATTTAACTGATTGGCTTGATCGGTTACCATCTCCGGTCAATAACGCGAAATATATAGAAGAACTAAAAGATTCTTCATGATTTTTTATGTGTTGTTAGCTCTCTAGAGAAGTTAACCAGTTGTCAACTAAAGTATGGGCATGCATAGGCTTATACAACAATATCATGGAGCATTTAGAGTTTTAAAATCGATGCATCGTCTAAATGTTCATCAATTCGCAACCTGAAGTTTGCATGATTAGTGACTCGGCTAATGAGATAGCGAGCACGTTGTTCCCGATTATCATATTGTGTTTGGCAATAGTAGTGAATATAATTCACAAGTTTTTATAAATGATTATTAGAATAAGTGTTGACATTGGTATGTCTTACGCAAATTGCTTTTGCTGAAATGCTTATCAAGCGTCTCCAGTTGATTGCAAAGCCAATGATCATGAGAGTAAAACACAAATATTTTGTTTGGGCCATCTATTTGTTAGTAATTTAGTGTAATTGGAGAAATGGTTATTTGACTTGGGAACGGGTTAGGAGTGTACGGAGTGTACGCCCGTTAAGTCAATAACATCTCGGACCCAAAAGCGGGTATAAAGGACTACAACCTTTATAGTGGTAGATTTACAATCACCTCTTTTAAGACACAATTAATGGGGAGTTACAAACGTGTTAATGACCATTATGTTTTGGTCTTGTAACCGTTTGCCCATTAAATGAAAGATCATTATGGTCACTTAAAGCTTGTAACTCCTGTCATAATGGAGTAGCTTTATGACCATAATGTCTTGGTCTTGTAACCGCTAGGAGTTATGGACCATTATGGTTATTTAATACCAATAATGTCCATTACATTTGGGTGCTCTATAAATAGAGACATTGTTATTCATGAGATTAAGAACACAAAAACACGAAACACTCTCTAGCGAACGGGTTCTTGGTTTGTGCCAAAATCAAGAACATACTCTTATTCTTATCCCAAAACAAAGTTCGTGTAACCCAGGCATATAGGGTCGAATTGTTGTTTTCGGAAAGTGATACCACGATTGTAAGAGATATCCGGTCATTGAAATCTTTACCCGGTTACACAAAGGGAGCGAAACCCACCAACAATCGAAAACAACAATTTTGTGTGATTTCAATGGCGGCTACGATGAAGCACATGATGACGAATTTCTCCAAACTTGATAAGTTTGAAGGAGTTGATTTTCGGAGATGGCAAAAGAAGATGCACTTCTTTCTCTCGAGCATGAGCGTGGTTTATGTATTGAGTACTCCTTGTCCTGACGATGGAGATGATGCTACCGTGGATGAGCTTCATAGGAGAAGCAAGTGGGAGAACGACGATTACGTTTGTCGAGGTTTAATCCTCAACGGTATGGCTGATTCCCTTTTTGATATTTACCAAAACCATGAATCTGCTAAAGAACTTTGGGACTCTCTTGAGACCAAGTATATGTCTGAAGATGCTTCTAGTAAAAAGTTCCTTGTGAGTAATTTTAATAATTACAAGATGGTCGATTCTAGACCTGTCATGGAACAATACAATGAACTTCTTCGTATACTTGGTCAGTTCACACAACATAAAATGAACATGGACGAGGCCATTTCGGTTTCTAGTGTCATTGATAAACTCCCTCCTTCTTGGAAAGATTTTAAACATACTTTGAAACATAAGAAGGAGGAGTTAACTCTTGTTGAGTTGGGCAGTCATTTGCGTATAGAGGAATCCCTCAGGGCGCAAGAAATTGACAAGCCAAAGAGCAACGAAGTTGCTGGTACCTCGTCGGTTAACATGGTGGAACATAAAAAATCCACCGGTTACAATGACAAGAAGGGAAAACGTAAACATCATGATAACAACAAGGTTGATCCCAATAAGAATTCAAAGTTGACTTGTTGGAAGTGTGGTAACTCTGGACACTTAAAAAGGGATTGTAAGGTTGTTAATGTTGGTAATAAAAATACCAATGGCACAAGCGGTTCGGGAAATGGTTTTAACAACCAAAACTCGAAAGGTCAGATTATGTTTAATGATTCACATCAGAATTATTATGTATCATATATATCTGAAGCTTATTTTGTGCAGGATGATGATGTTGCGTGGTGGGTTGACTCGGGTGCTACTACCCATGTGTGCAAGGATAGATTTTGGTTCAAGACTTACGAGTCGGTGAATGATGGATCAATTCTTCATATGGGAAACGAGTCAACGGCCCCTGTTCATGGAAGAGGATGTGTGGATCTAGAGTTTAGTTCGGGAAAAGTTATTTCTTTATTTGATGTTTTGCATGTACCACAAATAAGGAAAAATCTAGTTTCTAGTAGTGTTTTAAATAATTGTGGTTACAAACAAGTAATTGAATCTGATAGATTTGTTTTGTCAAAACATGGTTTATTTATTGGTTTTGGATATTTATGCAATCGCATGTTTAGACTTAATATTAATCATGTTAATGTTAATTCTGCTTTTATGTCTACTTCTAGCTTAAATGATTCTAATCTTTGGCATGCTAGACTAGGACATGTACACTTTAAAAGAATGTTAGAAATGTCTAAAGATGGTTTAATACCGCCCTTTGATATTAACAATGAAAAGTGTAAAACATGTATGTTAACTAAGATCACTAAGCAACCATTTCAAAATGTAAAAAGAGATTCTGAAATGTTGGAATTAATTCATAGTGATTTATGTGATTTGCATGCAACTCCTACTTTAGGGAACAAGAAATATTTTGTGACTTTTATTGATGATGCTTCTAGGTTTTGCCATATTTATTTGTTACATAGTAAAGATGAAGCATTAGATAAGTTTAAAATATTTAAAACTGAAGTAGAATTGCAACAAAATGCTTTGATAAAAAGGCTACGAACGGATAGGGGAGGTGAATATATTGACCCCTCCTATTTCCAATCCGTAGGCATCATTCATGAAACCACTGCTCCTTATACACCACAACAAAATGGTGTATCTGAGAGGAAGAATAGAGTCCTTAAGGAAATGGTTAATTCCATGTTATCCTATTCTGGTTTGAGTGATGGATTTTGGGGGGAAGCTATGTTAACAGCTTGCTATTTGCTTAATAGGGTTCCTAACAAAAGGAACAAGATTACTCCTTACGAACTTTGGTACAAAAGGAAACCCAATTTGAACTATCTTCGGGTATGGGGTTGTCGGGCAGTTGTAAGACTCCCTGATCCCAAGAAGAAAAGTTTGGGTGAAAGAGGTATAGGTTGCATATTTATTGGATATAGCGAACATTCCAAGACTTATAGGTTCTATGTCATAGAACCTAATGAATTTGTATCAATTAACTCTATAATTGATTCAAGGGATGCAATCTTTGATGAGAATCGTTTCTCATCTATACCTAGACCAAAGGATATGGTTCCAACTCCAAGTGGAACCAATAAGGATAGTAATGATGAAGTCTCTGAAAGGGTTGATGATCAGCCAATTGAGCTTCGGAAAAGCAAAAGAGAAAGGAAACCTAAATCATTTGGACCTGATTATCAATTGTATCTAATTGAAGGTTCTAGGGATGATGTTTCTACCCAATATTCTTATTGCTTCATTGTTGAGGATGATCCTAAGAAACTTGCTTTAGCTGCTGCTGGTAAAGAAGCGGAATGGCTAAGGAACTTGATTTATGAGATTCCGTTATGGCCTAAACCTATAGCACCCATGTCTATCCACTGTGATAGTGCTGCAACATTGGCAAAGGCTTATAGCCATATGTACAATGGGAACTCTAGACACTTAGGTGTTAGACATAGCATGATTCGTGAGCTTATCATGAATGAGGTGATTTCTGTAGAGTTTGTGAGGTCACAACAAAACTTAGCCGATCACTTGACGAAGGGATTGGCTAGAGACTTGGTTATTAAGTCTGTGAAAGGGATGGGTTTAAAGTCCACCTTAATTTCTGATTGTAAGACACCCAATTCCCTCTTAATATGAATTAGGAGCTGAATTCAATGTGGAAAGCTTGCACTCAGAAATTGGAGCACATTGTTAATATATATCATCCCAAGGTATGTGCTCGGTCCTGCTGAGGATTAGGTTGAAGTAATACTTCTTAATAGTTTCTTTGAAAAGGTGCAGTAGCAGGTGCACGAGTGAAAGGAACTACCTATGTGAATGTGAAGTTTTGCCGCTTCAAGAAAGCTTTGGACTTTTAGCTTTGGATACATTCATGGATGGATATGGACACATGGCTTATATAGTGTCAGGATAGCTTTAAAGTGTTTGAAAACTTGTGTTTATATTATCTTCAGTTATTCAAATGGGTTGAAGGGTTCAATTCTTAGAACACCCCGATTCTCGAATATTTGAAATGTGTAATGTACTAAGATGAAAATTCAATCTTCAAGACATTTTCATTTATGCATAAGTTTTGTTTTGTTTATTTATTTCATGAAAAGGAATTGCACTAAATTGGGGAGGATTGTTAGTAATTTAGTGTAATTGGAGAAATGGTTATTTGACTTGGGAACGGGTTAGGAGTGTACGGAGTGTACGCCCGTTAAGTCAATAACATCTCGGACCCAAAAGCGGGTATAAAGGACTACAACCTTTATAGTGGTAGATTTACAACCACTTCTTTTAAGACACAATTAATGGGGAGTTACAAACGTGTTAATTACCATTATGTTTTGGTCTTGTAACCGTTTGCCCATTAAATGAAAGATCATTATGGTCACTTAAAGCTTGTAACTCATGTCATAATGGAGTAGCTTTATGACCATTATGTCTTGGTCTTGTAACCGCTAGTAGCTTTATGACCATAATTTCTTGGTCTTGTAACCGCTAGGAGTTATGGACCATTATGGTTATTTAATACCAATAATGTCCATTACATTTGGGTGCTCTATAAATAGAGACATTGTTATTCATGGGAGATACACAACACGAAACACTCTCTAGCAAACGGGTTCTTGGTTTGTGCCAAAATCAAGAACATACTCTTATTTTTATCCCAAAACAAAGTTCGTGTAACCCAGGCATATAGGGTCGAATTGTGGTTTTCGGAAAGTGATACCACGATTGTAAGAGATATCCGGTCATTGAAATCTTTACCCGGTTACACAAAGGGAGCGAAATATGAATTAGGAGCTGAATTCAATGTGGAAAGCTTGCACTCAGAAATTGGAGCACATTGTTAATATATATCATCCCAAGGTATGTGCTCGGTCATGCTGAGGATTAAGTTGAAGTAATACTTCTTAATAGTTTCTTTGAAAAAGTGCAGTAGCAGGTGCACAAGTGAAAGGAACTACCTATGTGAATGTGAAGTTTTGCCGCTTCAAGAAAGCTTTGGACTTTTAGCTTTGGATACATTCATGAATGGATATGGACACATGGCTTATATAGTGTCAGGATAGCTTTAAAGTGTTTGAAAACTTGTGTGTATATTATCTTCAGTTATTCAAATGGGTTGAAGGGTTCAATTCTTAGAACACCCCGATTCTCGAATATTTGAAATGTGTAATGTACTAAGATGAAAATTCAATCTTCAAGACATTTTCATTTATGCATAAGTTTTGTTTTGTTTATTTATTTCATGAAAAGGAATTGCACTAAATTGGGGAGGATTGTTAGTAATTTAGTGTAATTGGAGAAATGGTTATTTGACTTGGGAACGGGTTAGGAGTGTACGGAGTGTACGCCCGTTAAGTCAATAACATCTCGGACCCAAAAGCGGGTATAAAGGACTACAACCTTTATAGTGGTAGATTTACAATCACCTCTTTTAACACGCAATTAATGGGGAGTTACAAACGTGTTAATGACCATTATGTTTTGGTCTTGTAACCGTTTGCCCATTAAATGAAAGATCATTATGGTCACTTAAAGCTTGTAACTCCTGTCATAATGGAGTAGCTTTATGACCATAATGTCTTGGTCTTGTAACCGCTAGGAGTTATGGACCATTATGGTTATTTAATACCAATAATGTCCATTACATTTGGGTGCTCTATAAATAGAGACATTGTTATTCATGAGATTAAGAACACAAAAACACGAAACACTCTCTAGCGAACGGGTTCTTGGTTTGTGCCAAAATCAAGAACATACTCTTATTCTTATCCCAAAACAAAGTTCGTGTAACCCAGGCATATAGGGTCGAATTGTTGTTTTCGGAAAGTGATACCACGATTGTAAGAGATATCCGGTCATTGAAATCTTTACCCGGTTACACAAAGGAAGCGAAACCCACCAACACTATTTACGTGAAAGAACACTAATTCGCATAAAGCCAATATTTGTGATGATTACCCCCCCATTATGATTGATTTTTGGTCATAAGTAATTCTCATAATATATTTTGATTATGCATATATAAGTTGCTCCACCACAACGCATAAATATGGGACGTAAAAAATGTTGAGAGTATATGTGTGGTATGAATCTACATATAATTACAATTTAATATTTAAAGTGTAATAGTTTTTAGTGGCCTTTTGACTCATATATTATTTGCGCATTAAAAGCTTTAGGTCATCTATCCTCTCCAGGCTATAAAAACAATTATTCGGATGCGGTTTCAAATCCAGATATTTGAACATAACAAGTTATTATATGGGAAGCTTAATAAAATAAAAAGTTGATAACACATTTTAGATATGGTAATTAGATGTAAGAAATTTTTTATTTTGAAATTTTTTGTGAAAAATTATTAGTCAAGTTTATTTGTAATTTAATTTAGTAGAGGGAGAGTATATAATGAAAAGTAAGGAAAATGAGTCGAAAAGAAAGGAAGTAAGATGAAAAATTAAATTGTATTTAGATGGTAAGTAATGGATATTTTGGTTTTTTTCTTCTTAAACTTCAACTTTAAGATTTTAGGATGAAAATGCTTTGTAGATAGTATCTTAACTATATTATAAAGAATCTCCCCATATTCTTAATCCCTTAAAATTTAAGTAATTGAAATTATTTATTTACCCTTATTCAATTCAAACACATAGAAACTTTAAGATAAAATTGAATTACTTATTTACCCATTTGCTCATTAAATTCGACATCTTTATGATTTATTACATAATAATGTACTTAAGGTTTTTTTTGAATTCTATGTTTTAAGTAAGTTAACTTCTAAAGAAATATATTTAAAATATTAATTTTTATTAAAAAAAATAATAATATATGAATCAAGATTTAATTTTGGTATTTGATTTTTTTTTCCCCAATATATGAACAAGTTAGATTTGACACAAAGAAGTAAGAAGAGAAGTTCGAACAACTACTAATAATATTTTTGCCACATTATTTCAAAGATAAATTGTTTGTAATATGTAGTATTAGCAATATGAGTTATATTTATTTTGCTGGAAATTTTTTTTATGGTTGTTTATGTTGCTTTTGTATATAGATTATGTTTAAATGTTTGTTAAGAGATATTAAACAAGTTTTCAATTTTTTTTAAGTTTTAATTATTTAATAAATATTAGTGTTGATTATACAGTTTAGTTGATAATCATCTCTGATCATTATATATATATATAGTTTTTTTGAAAAATTTAAAAGACGGGTATACAATACAAATAAAATACAATACAAATACATAATAAAATGATAAAATTATGTTTATTTTTATTTATGTTGTATAATCAAGTATATGTAAATACTTAACATTTATGACTCAAACTAACAAGAAACTTATATTATAAAACAGATTTTGTACTATGTTTGATACGTATTAAAAAAAATGCAAAGATAACACACACATCTCTATAATCTTTAAAAAACATTCATTATAACAATTGAATACAAGCATGGTAAAAATGGTCATTTGATATAATAAATGAAATAAGTTAATCCTAATGGACTAAAAGATTGAGAGTGTATAATGTATACAAATAAAGAGTGTGGTATACTTTCAAAATCACGAGGATTAAACATGTCCTATTTGTCAAATTGTAAGAAACATATTTGTAATTATCTCTATTTATATTTTGTTATACATATATGATTTTACCAAGTGGGATAACAGCGCAGAATAAGTCGAATTACCCAAATAGGTTGAATTAGTAAAGATAAAATTTTCCTATATATCTTGAATGGTCGAAGGATAAATTAACAGAAGATGTGATTTTGTTAATGGTCAGAATAGATAATGTTACCCCATGATTCTACTTTATTTTGAGACGAACGAGAAAATATCGGAATTCGTTAAGACAATGTAAATTGTCGAATACAACTTTTTCACTGCCGCAACATCACACGAACCAAAACTATTACATTCGACTTATTTATCATGAAACTACAAGAAACTGGTCAGTGCATATAAATAATTCTTTTTTTGGCATGAAGGGATACACCGAAAACCATTAGTCCATAACTTTTTTCTGGCTCAAAGTTCTTAAATAAAAAAAATATTACCCCTTAATTCTTTTTATAACGCGAATTATCGAACAAGAAATTATTAGATGATAAATCTAAATAAATATTAGTGGGTTTAAAGGGTTGAACTAGAAATTATTAGATATCACCGCTTTGTATTGTTACTTATACCATATTATAGTCAAAGAGCTATCGTATCAAATAAATATAAATATTTTACCACTAGAATTCACTTAGTAGAGGAAATTGTTGAACGAGAAACAATTATAGCAACTCTTTTTATGCCTCAAATTGCCAAACTTGAAATTGTTACCGTAAAATTCATATTATAACACGAACGACCAAGTAAGAAAGTGTTATACTTAATATATAGTTGGAAGTAACGAATAAGAAACTATCGAAACTCATTGTCAAATCAAAGAGAATGCTAGAAGGTTCATATGTAGAAATCTGGAAGCGGTTTTCCTTATTAATTTTTTGAGTAAATTACACCGTTGGTCCTTATGTTTGTACCAGAATCACTAGTTTGAGGATTTTTTAAATAATTACACCAAACGTCCCCATTGTTGTAATTCCGTTACGTCGGAGGTCCATTTTTGACAATTTTCAACTGAAAAGACTGAAATACCCTTTTTAAATCAATTATTTTTATTTTCAATTTCTTTTAACATTTAATATAAAAAAAAAACAATAATAATAAAACCCCCAATTTCTTTCTCTCTCCTCCTCATATCTGTGTACAAAACCCTAACCAAAACCAACAATTTCACCATTTTCACTTTCAGTTTGCAATTTTTGGTATGGAATCCACACCATAGCGATTTTTTTATGGTGGTGGTGATAGTAGCCGTAGCGATTTCCTTAGTAGCATCACTAACTTTCCGTTCAAGTTTCTTATGTTTATTACGTGATTTTCGCACACTTGGCGGCGGCGGTGGTGGAGGTGGTGCCGGTGGCGGAGTATAACTTTTCACTTTTTCAAAATCATCAGATTCATTTTTCCGACCAACGCTTCGAAACGAATGTCTCTTCGGCGGTGGTGGTGGTGGTGGCGGCGGAGGTGTCGCCAGAAAAAAAGGGTTTGGTGTACAAGTAACAGAGTGTTTTACCTGGAAATGAGAGACACAATATCGTTGCGGTGTACTTGGAGAGTTTCTACAACTCGATCACGCATACTCCATGATTTCGTTAGTTGCTTTTTAGGATTCACCATTTTCCTTGCTGAATAGTGAATATAAAGAAGAAGAATTTGATTATATATATATAGTGGAAGTTGTGTTGTCATGAATGAAACGACATCTGTCCCCTATGTGTTACTCCTTGCTGCCCTATTCACCCTTTTTGGCAAACACACAACATTAATAATAATCTATTACAGTCTCCTTCACGTCGGAAAATTCAACCAACTCCGGTTCACTCTGCCGGAAATTATAATCTATTAAACACCGTGGTGGTTTTTGTTTATTAGGTGTGTGTGAGAGAGAAAGAGAGAGAGAAAAAATAATTTTATCTTTTTATTATTATAATTATAGAAGAAAATGAAAAGAAATAGTTTTTCTTTTTAGAAAAGGGCATTTCCGTCTTTTCAGCTGAAAATTGTGAAAAATGGATCACCGGCGTAACAAAATTGTAACATTGGGGACGTTTGGTGTAATTATTTCAAAAAAAGCCTCAAACTAGTGATTTGGGTACAAACATGGGGACTATCGAAACTCATTGCCATATCAATAATTCTTTTACATCCCGAAAGTTGAGCCGAAAATACCGGATAATTTGTTTTTGCCCCAAAGACCGCCCTAAACCATTACTCTCACGACATAAACCACAAGACGAATTGAAACCTACAAAAAATCACTATCACAACAAAACCTTTCTTCGCCGCTGCATCGCGCGGGTTCTATACTAGTATATAACATAATAATGCTAGAAGGTTGATATGTAGAAATCTGGAAGCGGTTTTCCTTATTAATTATTTTTTTTATTGAGGATCTGGAAGGTTCATAAAACCACATAAGCTCTTGTCCACGAAGCCCAAATTATCCCCACACAACACAAACACATATTCTCTTTCTCTCTCTTCCTTTCTCATTTGCAAAAACCCTAAACCCTAAAAACAAACACACCAGATTCCGATGGCCACCGCTGCGTTGCTCAGATCTCTTCGCCGACGTGACGTCTCATCCGCCTTCAAATCCGTATGATTTTTTTATCTGAATCTGACCTTTTTATTCATTTTTGTTAAATCGATTAGCTCGATTTGTTTATATTTTACTATGATTAAAGCTATTTTTAATTGATTAGCTAGTTGATGTGTAATATAAAGTATGTGTTCTAATTTGTACGGTTGCTTGTTTGTTAATTTGGAAATGGTTTTTAACTCGTTGTACACTATTTAATGTGATGTTATTAGATAAGTGGAGCTAATACATCACTAAACGGATCATGGTTGAGTCAAAGATCGGGTGTAATTGCCAGGGCCTTCAGCTCGAGACCTGTTGGACAAGAAGTTATTGGGATCGATTTGGGTACCACAAACTCATGCGTTTCAGTCATGGAGGGCAAAGTAAGATCTATGTTCCAGCTGTTTTCATTTTTTTATGATTTTTTCTTTTTTTAACTTACGCTCGTTGAATAGTCTGCCAAGGTTATTGAGAATGCGGAAGGAGCACGTACAACTCCATCAGTCGTGGCTTTTAACCAAAAGGGAGAGTTGCTTGTTGGAACCCCTGCTAAACGTCAAGCAGTCACTAACCCAATAAACACTATTTCTGGAACTAAACGTTTGATTGGGAGACGATTTGATGATCCCCAGACACAGAAAGAAATGGGAATGGTTCCATATAAGATCGTCAAGGCTCCAAATGGAGATGCTTGGGTCGAGGCAAATGGACAGAAATATTCTCCAAGCCAGATTGGTGCATTTGTTCTTACTAAGATGAAGGAAACTGCTGAAGCCTATCTTGGAAAGACCATTAATAAAGCTGTTATTACTGTACCAGCTTACTTCAATGACGCACAAAGGCAAGCTACCAAGGATGCTGGCCGAATTGCTGGCTTAGATGTTCAAAGAATCATCAACGAGCCAACAGCTGCTGCACTTTCTTATGGATTAAACAACAAAGAAGGTCTCATTGCAGTTTTTGATCTTGGTGGTGGAACTTTTGATGTTTCCATCTTGGAGATATCTAACGGTGTTTTTGAGGTATGCAATTTCTTCTGTTTCTTTATTTATTTAGTCAACAGATATGTAGTAATTGTTTTTTGAATGCAGGTGAAAGCTACAAATGGTGACACCTTCCTTGGAGGAGAGGATTTTGACAATGCCATGTTGGATTTTTTGGTCAGCGAGTTCAAGAGAACAGAGGGAATAGACTTGACAAAAGACAAACTTGCCCTCCAGAGACTTCGAGAAGCTGCTGAGAAAGCCAAGATTGAGCTGTCATCAACAACCCAGACTGATATCAACTTGCCGTTTATCACAGCCGATGCATCTGGTGCTAAGCATTTGAATATCACTCTCACGAGGTCGAAGTTTGAGGCTCTGGTTAACAACCTGATCGAGAGGACCAAGAACCCATGCAAAAATTGTGTGAAGGATGCAGGAGTCACAACCAAGGAAATCGATGAAGTTCTTCTTGTTGGTGGGATGACACGTGTTCCTAAAGTTCAGGAAGTCGTTACAGAAATCTTTGGAAAGGCCCCAAGCAAAGGGGTGAATCCCGATGAAGCAGTTTCCATGGGAGCAGCTATTCAGGGTGGTATTCTCCGTGGTGATGTTAAGGAACTCCTTCTACTTGATGTTACTCCTCTATCACTCGGTATTGAGACACTCGGTGGCATCTTCACTAAGCTTATTGGTCGGAACACCACAATCCCAACCAAGAAAAGTCAGGTGAGCTATCATATGGATCCTTTCTTTTCTTGTTTTTCCTGCCGTTATTTCTTTATGTTTCTAAATTGTTTTTCTGTTTGCAGACATTCTCAACAGCAGCCGATAACCAAACTCAGGTGGGTATTAAAGTGTTGCAAGGTGAGCGTGAAATGGCAGCTGACAACAAGTCATTAGGAGAATTTGAGCTCATGGGCATTCCACCTGCTCCAAGAGGCATGCCTCAGATTGAGGTGACATTCGACATCGATGCAAACGGTATTGTCACAGTTTCAGCCAAAGACAAGGCTACAAACAAGGAACAACAAATTACAATTAAGTCGTCAGGGGGTCTCTCAGATGATGAGATTGAGAAGATGGTTAGGGATGCTGAGCTCCATTCTCAAAAAGACGCTGAAAGGAAGGCACTCATTGACGCCAAAAACAATGCTGACACCACCATCTACAGTGTTGAGAAGAATTTGAACGAGTACAAAGACAAACTTCCTAGTGATGTTGTGTCTGAAATTGAAGGTGCTGTTGCTGATTTAAGGAAAGCTGCTGGTAGTGAAGATGTTGCCGAGATTCAAGCCAAGATTGATGCTGCAAACAAGGCACAGTCGAAGATTGGACAGCACATGCAAGGTGGATCAGGAGGTGGTTCAGACTCTGGAACTGGAGGATCACAAGGCGGTGCGGAACAAGCCCCAGAGGCAGAATACGAGGAGGTAAAGAAGTAGAGTTCCGATGATATATTTCTTCCTTTTCTTTTGATATCTGATGACTACTACAACATTATCGACAGTTTTGTATTTAAAACTTCCATGGGATGATGATGGATCAGGGGTTGCAATAGAAATAATTACCAATTTGTGTTTGTTATATGGCTGTTAGTGCTTGTTGGGAACAAGATACATTTTTAACTAAATTTTTCAATGAGATTTTACTGCTTTGTCGGCTTGGTTAAAGTGCTTCTTGGTCTGCTTTGGTATATTTACTTCTTGTTTTTCTTGTTAATGACTCAGTTTCAAGTGTTTGAAATTGCAAATTTTAGGGACTTTTTAAAACGCATAGCTCAGTTTTAAGTGTCTTGGATAAGAAAATACGCACCAAGCTTGTACTTATTTTTAACGTACTTTTTTGTAAGGCACAATTCTTAAGTGATAGCTCGTATGAATATAAAACATTTTAAACGAACACCATGAATGACACTCATGAGAATGAAAAGGTGTATATCAACAAAAGTTCATGAAAAGATGAGAGGCAGCTTCTTATCCTTGAGGCCGACGAACAAAGAGCAGAGTTAGAACAAGACTTATCAGCACAAAAGAAATTGTTCTTCCGTACACATGGCAAGCAAACGAACGAAACGATCAATACTATCGTCAGTCAATCGCCTAGGGAGCCAAACTTAAAGAAAGCTGACAGTGGGTTTTATGTTTAGGGCTTCGAAATACGTTTTCTTTATAGCCACAAAGTGTTCATCTTGGTTATGACATAGGGGTGGCAATGGGGCAGGTCTAAATTTCACATCAAAGTAAAGGTTAAATGCAAAATATATGGTACATTTAAACCATTGGTGACGGGATTGAAGGGGGCGGGTGTTGATTCAGATACGATAGATACGATATATAGACAACGGTTACATTAGAATCAAACAAAATGATTTCAAGAGATTATTACTAAATGGGTCGACCCGGGTCAAGATCCAATCCATTAAATTCGTTGGATTTGGGTCGGATCAAGATCCAATAGCTAATGGGTCGGACCCGGACCCAATTAAATGGATATTGGGTCAGGTCTAGATCCAACAAAGACCCGCCCAGACCCGCCCCATTGCCACCCCTATTATGACACTTAGGCTAAACGGAATAGCAAGAAACTCACCATGGTGAGTTCTATCCCCTCTCTCAAAAGGTGAGAAACTCACCATGACGTGGAGGTGAGTGGGGGTGTTTTTTTGGCTGCAAATGGTGAGAAACTCACCCATGGTGAGTTTTGTAGTGGTGCCCCCCCCCCCCCCCCCCCCCCCCCCCCCCAAAAAATTCAGCCGTTGCATTGTTTTAAAAAAAAAAAAGAACTTTTTTAAACCCCAATTTTTTTATCTATAAATACCCACTAACTCAACCATTTTTAAACACATATCTTCTAAATTTATAACCTTTCTTACTTTCTTCAACCAAATTACTTTCTTCTTCAAACAAAATGTCTACCAAAACACTCCCCGACCCAACAAACGTCAACCAAGAACCCTCAACCGAAGCAATCCACCGACACCCGACGACACTTTTAATCTAGGAAACCCCTCACCGACCTTATTTCGACCTTACCCAAACCAACCTTACCCAAACCAACCTTACCAAAACCAACCTTACCGAAACCCGATGCCCTCGGAACAACGTGACTTTCAATCTTTTGGGATGCAAACAAACACGTTTAGTGATTATGCGTCCCAATCTCCCTCGTGGCCATTTGGTCACCCCGACTATCACTCGCAACCTCAAATGGGTGGTTCGTCAGCATATCCACAAAATGATCCACCTAGGTCTCAAATTCATTCATTTAATCTCGGAGATTGCTATTACCCTCAGTTTTCCGAATCTTATCAAGAAACTGTTCAAGAAACTCAACAAGAGGACGTTGCCACCTCACCACCAAAGCCGAAGAAGAGAGCATCTCGCGCCCACCAAACTAAGGTAGACAAACAAAGTACGTCCCGACAAACTGCGTGGACAGAAGCGGAAGAACGCGCGTTATGTAAAGGTTGGCGGTCTGTTTCTGAAGACAGTGTACATGGAAATACCAAGAGGAATGAAGGCATGTGGACAAAGATATTAAACTACATAGAGAGCAAAACGGGACAGGAAGGTCGTCGGACCTATGATATGGTCCTGGGAAAATGGAAACAGGTTCGACCTGCCGTGTCGCGTTTTGCAGGAATTTACAGTAACGTGATACGTACGACGGAAAGTGGAGCGGCAGACGAAGACTACGTGCAAAAAGCGATGGCGATATATCATAATGAAGTTGGCATTCCGTTTAGATATCGTCATTGTTGGGACATCTTGAAATACAATCCGAAATTTCAAGAGCCTCTAGATTTCAGCCAACCCTCTCAAGGAAGCAACAAGAAGCAGAAGTCATCTGGTTCTAGTTCGTTCAACACAGAGTCTGTAGAAGTCAGTTTTAATCTGAATACTAGTGTTGACGACGATGATGAGGTGGCCGAAGTTCCACCACCACCGACAGGGAGGGACAAAGCAAGAGCTGCGTTGAAAAAGAAAGGGAAAGGGTCGAAAGCTTCAGGATCGTCAACTATGAACGACGAAGCACTTGCTAGGCTGATGGTAAATGAGATGTCAGCTGCTGAGATTGCACAGCGGGATAAGTATATGCAAATCAAAGAAAGGGAGGTTGCTACTGTGGAGTATAGAGCCGAACAAGAAGACATGAAGCTATATTTCCAAGACTACGATCACATGACCGGGTCCGGGCGAGCGGCATGGAAATTATTTCGGGCAAGACTCAAAGCGAAGTATAACCGGGAGTTTTAGCTTATCTATGTATCGTTTAAGTTTTTAATTTATCTATGTATCGTTTTTAACGTTTTAATAAAAGTTTTAAATTTCGTTTACGTTTACGTTTACTTAAATATTAATTTTTTAGTTTATAAATAATAGTATTTAAATGAAAATGGTAAGGTGAGTTTGGTAAGGTGAGTTGGCGGTGAGTGCGTGGTGAGTGTTATTTCCTGAGTAAGGTGAGTTTGTTTTCTGGAGAGAGAGAAAGCTGACGTGGCAGGGTGAGTTGGGGGTGAGTTTTAAGCCTTATTCCCTTTAGCCTTAAAAGTGATTCAGAACAAGCAAATAAAAGGCCGAGAAAGAAATGCGGACATTGCAAGTTTGCAAGACTCAAAGTGATGCATACAATTTAAAAAAGTAAATAAATAATGACATCTCACTTTGGTTAAAGTACTTGATTCAAATGACCCATTTCTTAGAAATCGGCTTGAACATGTAAGTCAAGTCATGAAGAATGGCCAAGTTATCAAATTGTGTTCGAGTTCTTGCACTTAGAGGTGCAAAACCAAAACCGGTTTTTCCTATAACCGTTTTTTTTCTTAACCGAATCTGTTTTTAAAAACCGAATCGGTTAGACCAGTTTTCGAATTTGGGCGAACCGGTTCTTTATCCAAACCGGGTTTAACCGCTTTTTAAAAAAAAAAATTCTGCACTTTCATTCAAAAAAATAGATCCGTTACTAGCTGTTACGAGTGTTTTTTTTAATATTTTTTTGGATATTTTGGCACCTCTAAATTATCTATAAATAGGATGGGTTGATTTGGGTTGAAAACACACAAAAAACACTCTTATTCTCTCATAAACTCTCTAAATCTCGATATATATATATATATATATATATATATATATATAGGGAGCGATTCATGCGAGAACTCATATTTTTGCGAGAACTCATTCTGGACCACTCATTTTTTTTCAATATTAAATACTTGTTTTTTAATCAAAAGGGTAAGTTAGTAAATTCAGTTTTTTCTTTTGAATTAATTTAATTCTTTATTTAATTTTTCCCTTTTTTTCTCTATTTTGTTTAGTTATAAGTTTTATGATAATTTCCGTTGATCATATATGAACAATTTGGCGTTTTTAGTTTTGGAGAGACGAACAACTTGATTTTTCGTATTACAAATGTTGCATTTTCGTTTGCTTTTAAGTTTTAAGTAAGAAACTAATATAAATAGATATTTAAACAAAGGTATAAAATAAAAAGCAGAAAAAAAAAAGAATTCATATTGTTGTTCATTAATGATCTAGTTGTATAAACATATGAACATAAGTTTTCTTGATGTTTAAATAACATCAAAACCATATAAAATGCATATAATCCTCAGATCGTAAATTTTTCAAGTTCAAACTAAATCTTCATCATCTTCATATTGTTAATCTTCTTTATTCCTAAAAACAAAAAAATTAACAGAATAATATAATCTAAGAAAATATACACGCAGTTTTTAGTAGTAAAACTAAAATAAAATACATATCTAGACCAAAACTACTAAATACTATTAATTCAATAAGCTAAAAAGTTTTTAAAATAATTTCTTATATTAGAAACACATAATGAAAACTAACTATTGCATTGTTCATAGATAATAATTCAAATGTTCATATATATGTTTCAATGTTCATATGTTTTCAAATTTGTGTTCTCATATGAACAAATCATATGTCCCAAGTGTATGTCCCAAATGTTCATATGTTTTCAAATCGTGTTTTCATAAGCCTTCATTTTGACTCACATATAACGGATTTTCCAGTTTAGTATAATCCAAAGATTTCTTTATCCTATTTCCTCGTAATGTTACAGCTTTCTCATGTAGTCCAGGTGAGGCTTGTTGTTGTATCACCATTCTGAGATTTACACCGTATCAGATATCACATACTAGCTGAAAACACATGACACAAGAGAGAGTCTCCGTCAACATATTGCATATAACACATGTAGGTCCGGTTCAGAACCCAAAGTTACAAGAGCAGGCAAAACATGTGCTGAAGCAACTTTTGCATCAATATACGGTACCTACTTACATAAAAAATTAAAGGTTTAAAAGAAGGTACGGTAAAAGCTACAATTTTACAATAATACAAAAGGAATGTGAACTTACAATCGCTTTAAGAAGTTTAGCAGCATTGACTTTTAAATCCATGTTGGAGCTAACAACCATTTCCCACAGGACATTGAAAACCAGATTATGGTGGTCTTCAAACAAGCTGCACAATATCTCAAAATAATTACATATTTTACATCCTAATTTCAAGCAAATCTAAATAAACCTAAATTTTCTATTACAATAAATTAAAATCCTCCATAAATCATTAAATAATTATCACAGATCCAATGTATGAAATACCTAAAAGTGAAGCAAATCACATATACATTCTTCCGAATCCTACATCACATATTCGAGATCCACACAAATCAGTCCACATATTATAAAAAAATTCCAAACAATTCCAAAAAATTCACAAAATCAACAAAAATTAGCAAAAAATACATAGCGTTGATTCCGATCTTAATCTTCTTGTCAGATGATGAAAAATAAAATAAAAAATCAAAAAAAAAATCAGATTCAATAAGTATAAATTGATACCATAAACACAAAATTAAGAAAAATTAGTGAAGAATCAGTATACATACCCATGGAGAATGAATAAATTAGTGAGAGATTTGAAATGAATTTACCTTAACACGAAGATATGCGAATACAAATCGTACTTTTTGATGATTTTTTTTTCCGGCTATTTGATTGCTTCGGGTTTTTTTTCGGAGTTTTTAATCCTCCTATAATAAAATTGATAACAGTTTGGTGGTGGTTTCTTGAGGGACGTCGGCTTTTGATTTCTCCTTGATTTCTCCAAATAGTATGTGTAGAGAAAGTGATAAGGATGAAATTGTGTATGAAGAGAGAGAGAGAGGATTAAAAAAGAAAACGTGTGAGAGATAGAAGGATAGTAGGTTTAAGTGAAATTCCTTTGTTACCCTTTGAGCCCTTCTAAAAATCAGCCTCAACTTACATTTATTTACGAAAATGCCACATCAGTTTTTAACCATTGATCTCTCATCTAAGGGTTAATAACGAGTTCTCGCAGTTCTCGCAGAATTTTGAGTTCTCGCAGGAACCATTCACTATATATATATATATATATATATATATATATATATATATATATATATATATATATATATATATATACTTTTTGTTTGCAAAAATGGAAATGCCAAAGCTCGATATAATTAACTACACGATGAGGATGAATAAGTAGTTAAGTGTATTCGGGTCATGGCGAAGCTCGAAATAATTAACTACACAATTATGTTTGTGTTTTTTAGTTATGTTGGTATTCAAATAAAAGCTATGTTGGTACTTTATTTTTTATTTATAATTGTATTGTTTAAATTTTAAATAAAAGTTATGTTTGTATTACATATCGAATTCGAATCGGGAAAAAAAACTCCGAAAAATCTAACCAAAAAAATCCGGTTCAAAACCGAAAAAACCCGATTCCGAACATTTAAACAAAAAAAAAAAAAACGATCCGAAAAAACCGGTTTGAATCGAAACTGGCCCGGTTATTTTTTTAATTGATTTTTAAAAAACCAAAAACATAACAAATAAAGATACAACACAAGGAATATTTCATTTGGCTTGTTCAAGACTCTAGAATAAACAAATTCGATCACTTAATCTTTGGATTTCCTATAAACTGAGAAATATGTCGAATTCTTATGAACTACTTAGAAAATCACATCGATCATAGACTTCTATTTCTCCATAAGCTTACCACTCCGGTCATATAATACAACACCTCTGTTTTTCATGTAAAAGTTTGAACCGCGCCTTTGTACGAGTCTGAGCACTGGTTTCTGTACTCAGTTCACTCGCAACGCGCTCTGATACCAACTTGTAACGACCTAGTTTTCAAAAAATCACGTTTAACAAAAACTTTTTATCTATTCAGAAGTGACACAGCGGAAAACGTTAATAAACGTGATTAACGGTTCATAAAACTATTTCATTATCAAACCATTCGTTACGTTAAAAAAACTCACATTATAAAAATGTCGAACATTAATCATTTGAAAATGATAAACATATGGGGACATCAAGATACCCCAAGTACCCGCCTCACCAATCACGTCTAAAGCCACCTACGAGTAAAAGACACACTTCGAAAAACGAGTATCAGCTAAAACTAGTGAGACAATAATTTATTAGTAAAGACTATTAAAACGTTTCATATAAATATTTTGTCTTTACTAACCAAAACCATACCGCAACCTCGTAAGCAGATATGAATCACAATAATCAACTTTACATTATACATATAGATGCATATGAAATTAATCATCATCGTATAATTAATTCATTACAATGCATATTACTTCTTACGTCATACTAGGGTGCATCGTATGCCCTAAGTATTCATCATATTTGGGTCCATCGCTTACCCAAGGATTCATAACAATAAGGTTCATCGCTTGCCCTAAGTTATCGTTCAAGTAGGGTCTATCGCTTGTCCTAGGATTACTACCTCGTTCACTACTCGTACAATTTCGCATATTATTATAAGCATTGGGGCGTGACTCCCAATCTCTATAATAACCCGAAATGTAACTTTCACTACTCCGACGTTGCAAATGAATTGTCGTTAAGGAGGGATCAACAGTGTGTCATTGCATACACTTCCCCACACCCACGTGATGTCCCCGGTTGACACGACGCATTGTCATACATCACTCCAGTATGAGTCTACACCTCATACCATGTGTTGCAAAGGAGGTCTAGAATTCCCCGCAACAATTTTGACCCGACACATAGTCAAATATTACCTCATACCTCCCAGTCAAGTGCCACAAAACTGGCTAGCACTTTTCTACCTAGTTGGTCACACTAGGTTTCACTATCAATCTACAAGCATCTACACTACCCGTGATCAAGACCTCTTATGCAAAACTAAGACATACTCCTTATAATGCATAAATCAAAACAATCACAATTATATAAACGTATATAATTAAAAGTAGATGTTTACCTCATCGCAACGTACACCACTGAAAACGAGTAGTTACAACTACTCATGCCCGAGGCCTTTACCAAACAATCATCACATAATTTATTTAAAACATTAAATAAATTATCATACAAAAAGGATACACGTAGTTAACTACCACCGATCTAGTTAACTACTACCGATCATCCAAGCATACGAATATACAGGTAGGTACAACTACCCGTAATCATCAATGTATGGGTAATCATATACTACCCATACCACACAATTCTGTTATTCAGTTCGGGTTCATCTTTTATTGATCAAAAACATCTTTACTTGTAAACAACTTTATTTACCAAATAATGTTATTTTCAGACATCGTTACATCTTTCAAACTTCTTTCAAAACGTTTATACATCTTTTAGATTGTTATTTTGTCTAAATGCTCGTCTTATAAAACGATATTGTACTCACCTCTAAACCGACGTCAATAAGAAAACGCCCTCGCAACTCTTTTCATGTTCAACCTAAATAGAACATTACCCGTTAAGAATTTCATAATACTTATAGCGTTAAAGCTTAACTATCTTATCGAAACACAAAAATTTACAACTCAGACCAACCAGCCGCCGGCTAGACAGGCCCAACCGCCGGTTGGTCAAACCCCAACCCGCGGTTGGCCAGACCAGCTTCAAAACTCACGCTTCCACTTAATCTTCTCCAAACCATACAACACCATATTTGCAGGTTCATAAACAATATCTAAACCCAACGAAACTTACTTTAAATGACTACAAAACACTTATAACTAACATATTAACTTAAATAATAAGTTATACCTCGATAAAACAAAACGGATATCTATTCGATCCGAAATGAACTACCGCGAAACTAACTTTCGCTTATACCGAAATGATCCCCTTGACTCCATAAATGAAAATATGATTTCCGTTTATTTATCCGACGAGAAATGAATACCGAATCGTCGTCGTAAAAACTAGTCGACTTAGAATGTTTTCTTTCTTTTCTTTCTTTTACAATCACACGAACACATACATATACATATTTGTATCTTTATATCCTTTCTTCACTTTTAAGTAAGGATTTAATTAACAAGTTTCATATATAACATCATAGTTTGTCATAATAACAACTTTACTCTAAAATACCAAATTCATAACAAAAAAACTCCTTTTGACTTAAAACTTATTAAAAATTTAGTCCTTTAAAAAATTCCGGGTCGTTACATTTCTCCCCTCCTTAAAATGATTTCGTCCATGAATCAATCCCGAAATAGACAAGAATATTAAAATTTAACATCTCTTAAGATTTAAATCTTATCACAAAATAATTTCAATTTATTATTATCTCTTACATGAGAATGCTTAACCATCATCACTATGTGAATTCTTACTATATTCTCAAACCCAAAATATAAATATTTATAATTCCTCATAACCAATTAGAATTCTTAACGCAACTAAGAACTCATAACAATCATAATTGGTTTTCAAAGATATCTAAGGAATATCTTATTCTACCATTTCATATTCGAAAATAACTTAAACAGACGTCGATCTTAGAGAAATAACTTTTCCTCTATCACAGATCTTTTAAGTCATCGATCCTATTTAAAGGATCTTCATTCTTAACGGTAATTTCATTCTTAACAGTGAGTATATTCGATTCTTAAAATCTATACTTATTTTCATCATACCGTCTTTCTCCACCACAAACAATTTTAAGTACCTTAACAAAATAAATCACTCTCCGTAACAAATCTAATCTTAGATTCTATTTCCGATACAATAATTCAGATAACTTAACGAGAAAATATATAAATATTTTCAACTTAGATCAACATGTTTCTATAGAATCTCAAAGTAAACAATCTAAATCGATCGTCACACCAAAACCACTGATGTCTAACAGACTTACAAATATAAAGAAACATTCTCCTTTCAAGAACATTGAATAAATAATCAACTTATCATATCGTAACATATTTTGTTACCACTTTACTTAACTCTAAAGCACTTTCTATCGAACTATAAGGTATAACACACTTGGCTCAAAACTCGAAGATACAAAATATCTACTTGCGCCATACGAAACATAACCTTAATTTCATAAATCCTTCTTTTTTTTCAACATTAGCCTATCTAAATCAGGCTCCTTACTTCGAGACACATAATGTCTCACCTATCCAATGTCTATTCATATTACCTGCAAATAACATATCAAACTTTATGTTCTTCTATAAACATATCAACACTTAATGTTGGAGCATAAATGGTTGATGACTGCAGCTTGCAAAGATCTTTATCAAAATGTATAGTGTTAGATATTTAGTACGGGTGAACATTGTTCATCACCCGAGCTAAATCTTAGTAAGGAATATCATGAAGACTTTAGGTCGGGTGAACTAACTCATCACCAGAGTTAAGTTCAAGTTCACCCAAACTAAATTTAAAGGATGTTTTAATTATTAGTTCACCTGAAGTGTTTTTAAATAAACATAAGGGTTGTTATAATGTAATAGATAGATAGTTTAGCCTATAAATAGTGGTGAGAGGAGTTCAGATGTAAAAGCTTAAGTGAACAAAATATATGTAACAAACTTTCCCGCTATTTAAGGCTTTTGAAAGAAAAACTTCCATTGTTGAATTCGTTGTGTTTAATTGTTCTTATTACAATAGCTTAATCATTAACTTGTGATTCCCCAACCTGTTATTGATTCTATACATAGAGTGTTTGTCTTTGAAGATTGATCAGACCTGACAAGTGGTATCAGAGCTGGAAATCAAATCAAATTTCATTCAGCTTGTTTATCAGAAGATTGTAAGCTACATTCGAAGTGTTTGGAAAAGTTATAAGGATTAGAGCAGTAAGATCAACGATTATTCAGTTTTTCATAAATTTGAAATTTGGCGGTAAAAGTCATTATTGAGTTTTTTAGTATTAACCATCGGTATTAAGTGTGATTCTGTTTGTTAGTGAGTTTTGATAAGGATTAGCTGATAAGATATCTGAAAATTTGTTTGAAATAGTATCAATTCAATATTAGCCAGTTCATCCGAGTTATAGTTTGTTCATCCGATTTAAAATCCAAATCTCTCAAATCATATGTCTGCAATAGTTATGGTTGCTCCAGTTGTGAATTATGATAACGAGACAGGTTTTGGTGGTAGACCTCCAAAATTCCTACCAATATCTGATTTCATGATGTGGAAGCTTCGGTTCAAGGATTTTGTTTAGTACATTGATCGACAACTATGGAGCTCAATTGTTAATGGTCCTCATCGACCTATGATACAAGAAACTGGTGGAGCTAGTATGATAGATGTAGATCCAGAGAGATATACTGAAGCAATAAGCTGATTGATAGGGATTTCAGAGCACTTGGAGTTGTTATTCTTGTTCTTCCTACTGAGATTTACAACAACTTCAAGGACTGTGTTTCAGCTAAAGAATTGATGGACGCAATGGAACTAAGATATGAAGGAAGTTTGGAACTGAAAGAAAGCTAGAGAGACATGTTGAATAAGCTGTATGAGCATTTGAATATGTAAGGGGTGAGAGTTTATCTGATCAAATCAGTAGGTATACGCTGCTTGTGAGTGATTTGAAGAGTTCTGGAGTTATAATGAAAGAGAGTGATATATGCAAGAAGCTGTTAGGATCTCTACCTACAAAATGGTAAGTGCAAGTGATAATCATTAAGAGAACTGCAAACTTGAATGCTATGACCCTGGTAGAGTTGATTGGAATTCTGTAGTCATGTGAAGTTGATATGCAGATTAATGAGAAGAAGCAAACTGGAAACTCTTATTGATGTGCTTTTAAAGCTCAGACTTCTGTGAATTCAACTTACTATCTTAATCAATCTCAACCTCATTCATATGCAAGTCATCAATCTGGAAGTTGTTTTCCATCAAATCATACGTCCGATGGTTAAAATTCAAGTGCTTATGGAGGATATTCTAGTCAGAATGTTGAATCAAATGTGTATCATTCACCTTCAGTAAATTCTAGAGCTAATGGGTTTGGAGATAAGGAGATTTTGTATAGGGCGTTTGTTGCAAGTTATGAAGCATTTGTTGCTGGAAGCTTGAATCAGGAAGAACTTGCAAGGGAGGATCTTGAACAACTCCATCCTGATGATCTGGAGGAAATTGATCTGAAATGGCAAATGGCCATGGTGAGTGTTAGAGCCAACAGATTCTTCAAGAAGACTGAAAGAAACAACTTCAGGAAGGAAAATGGTGATAGAATGGCTTTTGATAATTCAAAGGTTAAGTGCTTCAACTGTGAAGACTATGGACACTTTGCAAGAGAGTGCAGGGCACCAAGAAGGATGAACAACAACAACAGTTATCAGAGGAACAACTATCAAACAAAGGATGAACAAAAGAAGCTGACTGTTGCAGAAGGGAAGAATAGAAAGGAGGAAGGAAGCTCAAGTGGAAAAGCCTTGATTACTTTTGGAGAGTGAGATATGGTGCAGGAAGAAGATTTCAAAAACAAAAATGTCTCAGCTCTCATGAGTAAGATAAATACAGTTTCCACTGATGAGGTACTTTCTAAAGATTGCTCTGTTGATTGCTTAAATACTCTGATATACACGAGAGAATATAATTTGAGTTTGATAAAAGAAATTGATTTAATTAAATTTCATCAAAGAGAATTTTTGAAAATTGAAAAGGTTTATAGAGATAAAATTGATTCTCTGTTAAAGGTGTGGATGTGTGTAAGGGTAAATTGAGAAGGTTGGAAACTCAACATGAAAACTTATTTAAAAGATTTCAAAAAGTAACAAATGAATTTGAAAATGATAAAATTTATGTTGAGAAGTTTAATCTTTCATCTAAAACTTTGAATAGGATTATTGAATTTCAATTTGTGCAAAAATCTAAGGCTGGTATTGGATTTAATGCAGTACCACCTCCATTCAATGATAACTACTTTATTAAACCTGGATCAACAAATTTTAAGAGTGGTTTATCTGTTGAAAATTCTTTTGATGATGTTTCTGCATTACAGTCTAAAGTTGATCGGAATGAAACTTGTTCTTCTGTAAATAATTTGATTAATTTGAATGCTAATACTAATCTAAATGAAACTTTTAATTTTTTAGCAGTTCAAATATTAGAAGAGTCAAGTAACTAGAAAGAATTATTTGAAGAAAAGAATGTAAATGTTGAAATTTGTAATAACATAGAACAGATTGAAATTGGGGAAGAATTTGTAGAAAATGTTCATAATTGTTTGCATGAAAAATGTTATTTGTTTCACAATTTGAATGTTTCTGAGTTGTCAATGCATGAATTGGTTGTGAATGATTCTGTGAATGAATTTATGACTGTTAAAATGAGAAAGTCAAATCTAAAAAGTCAAAGAGAAAACCAAAATGCAATACATGCAAGAAGAAACACAAATTAGAAGAATGCTCGTTGAAATCTAAGGATAAATGTGTTTCTGAATGTGTTTCAAAATCTGACAAATTTCAATTTGGTAGAATAAACTTTAAAAAATGCATGATTAATTATGAAAAATCTAAGAATGTGAATGTGAATGTGATGAAATTGGGTAGAATTAATCCTGTAATGTTGACTGGTTTGCGTTTACCCAAGTTAAAATATTCTATTTCCGAGTTAAAAAGCTTCAAAAATGATGATAATATGTTTAAATCGGGTAAAATGAAAATTCACTTGGGTAAACATGTTTTCATGAATAACTCTGGTGAACAAAATTTTAATGCGGAGGAGCAAATGTTTAAGTCGGATAAAATTTTGGGTTCTCAATTTAACTCGGGTGTAGAGAGTTTTAATTCGGGTGATGACAAATTAAATTCGGATTATGAAGTTTGTATTCCAGAAATAAAAATGCATGATCATTTTAAGTTTAAAAGATTAAATTCAAAGTTTACAAGAACTTGGATACCAAAATCCCATTGATCAATGATAATGTGCAAGAGCAATCCATTGATCCTGAAGAGAATATATGGGTAGTGGATAATGGATGCTCTAGACATATGATCGGGAATATAAAGTTACTTCAAGACTTCATTGCTTTCTTTGGTGGTAATGTGTCATTTGGAGAAGATATGGGTGGAACTATTACTGGACAAGGAAAAGTTTCAAATGGCCCATTGACTCTGGAGCAGGTTAATTTTGTGAAAGAACTTAATTATAACTTGCTTTCAGTCTCTCAGGTATATGATAATGAGTACATTACTGCTTTCACTTCAGAATTTTTCTACATACTCAAACGTGAATATGTCATACCTCAATAAATGATTGTTTTGAAAACACGAAGATGTGAGGACATGTACATTTTGGATATGAACAATGTTAAATCTTCTGAATCCTCAAATTGTTTCATATCTAAAACTACTGCAAAAGAGTCTGATTTATGGCACATAAGACCTTGTCATGTTAATCTTAAAAGCATGAATAAGTTGGTCAAAGATAATCTAGTTTCTGGATTACCTAAAAAGAATTTACAATTACTTGACCACTGTATTTCATGTTTAAAAGGTAAACAACATAAATCAAGTTTTAAACTTAAGACTCAAAATTCAGTAGATATTGTCCTTCACCTTCTACACATGGATCTGTTTGGTCCAGTCAGTGTAAAGAGTCTTGGCATGAAATGTTATTGTTTGGTTATCATTGATGACTATTCAATATTATAATGGGTTTTTTTCCTTGCTCATAAACATGAGACATCTGACATTAAAAATGATATTATTCAAATTGAAAATTTCTATGATAAAAAGGTGAAAGTCATTAGATGTGATATAGGCACCGAGTTTAAGAATGCAACCATGAATGAATTTTGTGCTTATAAGGGAATTTATAGACAATATAGCTCACCCAGAACACCTCAACAGAATGGAGTTGCTGAGAGGAAAAATAGGACATTAATTGAGGGAGCTAGAGCCATGTTAAGTGCTTCTTTACCGGTTACCTTTTGGGTAGAGGCTGTGAACACTATGTGTTATGTTAATAATAGAATTCATGTGGTTAAGAGCTTAGGAAAAACCTCATATGAACTATTCTCAGGAAGAAAACCTTTTATACGATTTTTTTAAAGCTTTTGGGTGTCAATGCTCTATTTTGAATACCAAAGATCACCTAGAAAAATTTGATTCTAAGACTGATGATGGATACGTTCTTGGTTATTATAGTGTTTCAAAAGCTTATAGGATTTAAATAGAAGAACTAGAACCATAGAAGAATCCATTAATGTGATATTCAATGAATATACACCAAATGTTAAGAATTCATGTGGTGCTTGGTTGTTTGATTTAGATACATTTGTGAATTCTTTTAATGGTTTCTGTCAGGGACAAGCTTCAGAAGAAGTGCAGGTATCACCAGAAGATGTTGCTAATGTTGAAGACAATGATGAGTTTGAATTTGGTAATCAAGCAAATACAAGTGCAGGGCCTTCATCTTTAGTTCATGATCATACAACATCTGTGAGTCAAGATATTTTAGAGAGTCAAACTGAAGCAGACATTCTTCAAGGAGAAGAAATTCCAGTATCGTTTGAAAAACAAGACAATGTTGTACAAGATCAAGATATAAAATCTGGTGAAAATCAAATCAATTCTGGTGCACAAAATGGAATTGAAGAAAATTTTGGTAGGTCACAAATCAATTTGGGTGCACAAAATGAAATTAAATAAACCTCTGGTGAATCACAGAACAACTCTGGTGCAGAAGCTGAAAATCTAAACAACTCTGGTGAAGATCAATTTAACTCTGGTGCAGAAGCTGAAAATATAAACAACTCTGGTTAAGTTCAATTTAACTCTGGTGCAGAATTTGAAAATCATTTTGATGAACCAAGCCATGAACAACCCAGTGAAGCAACTTCTGGTTCTCTATTCTTTGATGATATTGTGCCACATCAAACAAATCTTTCTAATAATATTACCGAGGAAATAAATTCATTTTTGAAAGTTCACAAAACACATCCTCTAAGTAATGTTATAGGAAATTTGTATGATGGTGTCAAGACAAGAAGAAGTAATTCTTTGGAAAATCTATGCTTGTTTTCTTGCTTTCTGTCCAAGATTGAGTCTAAGAATGTAGACATTGCATTAACTATAAATAGTTGGGTAGAGGCTATGCAAGAGGAGTTGTTACAATTTAAGGTTCGGGAAGTAGGGACTTTAGTGGAAAGACCTAAAGATGTGAATGTTTTGGGAGTTAAATGGATCTTTAATGTTAAAAGGGATGACATAGGAATCATTGTGAGGAATAAGGCTATACTTGTGGTTAAAGGTTATACTCAGGAATAGGGTATAGATTATGATGATGTCTTTGATCCAGTTGCTAGGATAGAGGCCATTAGATTATTTTTAGCATATGCCTCTTTTAAGAACTTTAAGGTCTATCAGATGGATGTTAAATCAACCTTTTTGTATGGAGTTCTTAAAGAGACAGTATATGTTAGTCAGCCTCTTGGTTCTCTGGATCCTCAATACCCTGATCATGTGGTCAAGTTGGACAAAGCTTTGTATGGTTTACATCAAGCTCCTAGAGCTTGGTATGACACATTGTCCAAATATTTGATTGACCATGGCTATCTTAGGGGCACTATTGATAAGACTTTATTTATTAAGACAGTTAGCCAAGAATCCGTCTTGTTTCAAATATATGTTGATGATATCATATTTGGCTCAACTAATGATGTATTGTGCAAAGAATTTGAATTTGTGATGCATTCAAAATTTCAAATAAGCTCTATGGGGGAGATGTCTTTCTTTTTAGGAATACAAGTTAAGCAGTTGGATAATGACATTTTTATCAATCAGTCTAAATATGTCAAAGACATGTTAGCTAAGTTTGGATTCACTTATTGTAAATCTGCTTCCAATCTTGTTGACTAGGGCCAAACTACATCCTGATTTAGATGGTGAAAGTGTTGATCAACATTTATATAGGTCTATGATAGAATCTTTAATGTACCTAACATCTATCAGGCCTGATATAATGTTTGGAGTTTATCTTTGTGCTAGGTTTCAAGCTGATCCTAAGGTTTCTCATTTAATTGTTGTTAAGAGAATCTTTAGATATCTTAAGGGACAACCTTCTTTAGGCCTTTGGTAACCTAAGAATTCTAGCTTTGACTTTTATGCCGACACTGACAGTGATTATGGGGGATGAAATTTGAATAGGAAATCTATCACAGGAGGGTGCCATTTTTTAGGAAATAGGCTAGTCTCTTGGCAATGCAAGAAACAGACCTCTGTTTCACAATCCTCTGCTGAAGCAGAATACATTGTTGCTGGTTCTAGTACTTCCCAGGTTTTATGGATTCAGAATCAGATGCTAGACTATGGCCTTAACTTTATGAACACTCCTATACACATAGACAATATTGTTGCAATGTTCATCACTAAGAACCATGTACAACATTCTACGATAAAACACATTGAAATTAGGCATCACTTCATAAAAGATTGTTAGAGAAACACTTAATTCACTTAGTTAAGATTTACATTGATCTACAATTGGCTGATCTTTTCACAAAGGCTTTTGATTTTACAAGATTTATTTTTCTTGTTCAAGCTATTGATCTTATGAATCTTGATTGTGTTTCTTCAAAAATATTTTTGTACATATCTTTTTGCATTTTGTTTTCTTTTTATTTCAAAATACAAAAAGAGGGGGAGAAAAATGAGAAAAATCAAAAAATTTAAGTCTGGTGGTGGTTTTCTTTTAAATCTGGTAATATTTTTCAAGTCCGGTAATGTTTGTCTTTTAAGTCTGGTAAATAGTTTTAAGTCTGGTAGTGTTTTAGTTTTAAGTCAGGTATTGAGTTTGTATAGACAAAATCCAAAAATATGTGAATTCAGTTTGTAAAGATAAAATCCAAAAATATGTGAATTCAGTATGCATATATAAAACTCGAAAAGATTTCTTTATATTCTATTTTTAAGTTTTTGAGTCTGTTTTCCAGAAAATCAAATACAAAATATGAAGGACCAATCAAAAACAATATAAAATTTGAAAATGTTTCACAAAAACAAATTTTCTAAGAAATGAGTCATAAACATAAACTGCAGCATAATTTAACATAGTTCAATATTTATAAAATTTCTTGAAACCAAATGTTTTCATAAATGCACATATTCTTATATTTTGAAACCTTTAGCAATCTGTGGTTTATACATTGCATAAAGTCATTAAAATTGATAACTATCAAATGGGAGACCGGTGATTGTCAAGTAGAAAAGCAAAGAAAAGATATATTTTCAATAAATTATGACATATGAATCTATTTATCATAAAAACTCTTAAAGTTTTAGAGTGTTCTTTAATAAATTATTGCCTTTTAGATCCTTGATGCTAACTTGATAAACGTCAAAGACAGGTGAATAAGTCCAAATGTTTTAATAAACTAGTGTGTTTGTCCTCTTAGATCTTTGATACTTATTTGATAAACGGCGGAGACAGAGAAATGAGTTGAACAACATAACTAAGTAAAATTTTGAACAATAAAAACATGATATAATCAAAAATATCTTGAGAGAAAAAAGAGTATATAAGGTTGCAGAATCATATACTCGGGAATCTCAATAAAGGTTGAAGATTGTTCATGTGTTCATATAAATTATTTTATTAAATCATGAGACAAAACTAATATGTTTTCATGACAATTAAGATATACATGCCATATTTAAGTAAAATATTGTAATTAAGTTATTTCTACTTGACAAGAATTGAATAAGTTTGACTTTATATCATGTCAATTTTTCAAAATTATTAAAACCTGTTATTTATAAATTTTTGACACAGGTTAAATTCTAATAAAAATACAAGTTTTTGCATTTTACAAAACATTTCATTTCTGAAGCAAATTTGCTCATATGAACTAATTTATGAAGTCATGGAATATAAGTTTTTGATTTCTAAAATTGAAATTTTGTTTATTAAACAATTTCAAGGTTAACTGATGCTTTGAAATGATTCAATTATGGTGTTAAGAACTTAGCCCATAAAGTTTTAAATGAGTTAACTTTGATATACTAATTTAATTCGGATTAATTTAATTTAATTCGGATAGTAAAATTTTAGCTCGGGTCTTGATCTAATTTATGTCTGGTATTAGCTTTGACTATGTTGACCATAAGTTTAGGTCGGGTTTTAGTTTAATTTATGTCTGGTAAAAGCGTTGATTGTTTTGACCTTGATTTTAAGTCGGGTTCTTTAATTTTAAGTCGAGTTATAATTTTCGTTTTTTTTTTTTTTAATCTGTGACACTATTATTTAGGTCGGGTGTCTTTTGGTGAGAAATCAGTTATAATATATTTTATTCCTAATTTTTTTTAATACTTTTAAATTCAAATAATCTTTTTTAATTAATGCAAATTGCATCTCTTATCCTGATCAAAATTGCTAATCTCAATACAATTTCTTACCTTTTTCATTTCACTGACGATTTCTCTTAGAGCCATTCTTATAGATTTTTAGCGCCGTTTGAATAGATTTTAGTGTTTTTCAAGCTTTTGATTGTTTTCCCTTGTTTTCTTAGTTCATTAAGGTATTCTTAGTTTTTATTATATATTTATAATTAGTATATTATTTTGATTGAATACTAATGATCTATGACTGATTTCGGATGGCTTTTTCATACAAACCTAAACATAATGTTGCTCCATTTTTGGATATGGGCCATTCTGAAGTAGATGAAGACTGGAAGCTCATTCTAGGATTTCTGATGAACTCAAATTTGAGGTTTGCTATATCAGAAAGTCCCGTTCTTTATAAAAATGTGCTACTTGAGTTCTGGCAGAATGCAAGGTGTCCAATGGTGAATGGTGTGAGGACTATTTCATCAACTGTCCAGATGGAGAATGTAATTATCACTGAAGATGTAATAAGGAGGGTGTTACAGTTTGATGATGCTGGTGGTGTTGAGAGGTTGGATCTAGAAGAGATAAAGACTGTGTGTAGACAAGCTTGTAATGAAGGCCATTTTCCAGAGAGCATGGTCAAAAAGACAAGATTCTCATTAACCGGAGATATCTGATTCATGTTCTGGTCTGCTGTATTTCTGGACATTCTATAGGATTTGATGAAATGAATCAGACGTTGGCTTCTGCTTTTGTGTGTATGATCACACAAAGGAGGTTTAATTTTTCTAGTTTCATAATGGATTGCATGCAGAGAATGGCTGAAGGAAGTTCTCAAAACTTTATTCTATATCCAAGATTTCTTCAAATCATACTACAATCTGAAGTTCAAGGGTTGATGTTAGAACGCCCTACTCTAATGGATGAAAATATGAACAAGAAGATCATGAACAACATGAAAAAATCTTTTGCTAAAGCAAGGGTGGTCTTCTCAGGACATTTCACTCCTTTCTTCTCAGGACCTTTCTACCGAAATGTCTCATGGAAGCCTCTTTATTTCTATTTCCCAATGCTCTTAGAAGGTTATTTGCGACCATAATGATTTTTTGTGAGCCCGGGGATGTTCGCAAGTTTTGGAATGACCACTTTGAGTCATTATCTGAAGATCATAAGTTACATTGTGAAAGTGTTAAGCGAGTTCAGAATTTGGTTCTTACTAACATACGGGTCTTTCTTCAATCAATGGGCAAAAAATCTTAGTGATTTTGATCTTCCTAACATAACTGTAGACGTCAATTTACAGTCTCTAGGTTACCGTGAGTTGCAAGAGGAGTATGCCATAGTTGTGGAAGCCGAACACTTGTGTGCCAAAGATTCACTTAATCCAGACCAAAAAACTGCGTTTGATGAGATAATGAGGCATGTGGATAATGATTCTCCAGGGGTGTTCTTTATAGATAGACCAGGTGGATCAGGAAGAGCATTTTTGTACAAAGCTTTGCTTGCTGAGGTTCGTTCACGTGGTCTTATTGCAGTTGCTACAACTTCGTCAGGTGTTGCAGCTAATAACATGCCAGGTGGTAGAACGTCTCATTCAAGATTTAAGATTCCCCTTAATCTTAAAAATAATTCAATGTGCAACATCAAGAAACAAAGTGGGGCTGCTGAACTTCTTAGGTCATCGAAAATAATAATATGGGATGAAGCATCGAAGGCAAAAAGGCAGACGCATTTTACCCCTACTCAGAAAAATAGTGAGAGTTTGTGCCTTTGAAAGTATTTATTTTTAATACTACTTTTTCATTTCTTTGAGTGTGCCGATGGTGATGACTTTAGAACTTGACACTGTTATACATTTCGAGACAACATACGAGCAATTACATTAGGGTAACTTAGTGTGATTTGGTACAATGATAGGGGCATTTAGGATTAACCATTTGATTAGCCTTTTCGTTTCGTTTTATATATTTTCCGCCTAACCTTTGTAACACTTACTTTTAGTGTTAGAAACCCTAGTGAACCACTTTGCGCCTAAAACTTTTTCGTTTCTAAACACTATTATCTAATTTGTACACTCGCCTTATTTTCGTTTCTTTTTAGATTAAATCCGAACTTAGTTTATTGATTGCTATTATATATTAAGTGAAGTTAGGCATAAAAGAGAAGTTATACTATTATGGCCTTGTATTATTTTGTATTTGGAGAAATAGTTAATTATTAGCCTTTTGAGCAGGTGTACTTACAACGGGGATTATTATTTTGTAAGGCATGTACTAGGCTGAAGAAAAAGAAAAAAAAAAAAAAAAACGAAAAAAAATTAGTTGTAGAATTTAAAAGAAATAGTGTATACTGAGTCTGTATTATATACGAAATATGTATATTCGGAGGAAAAAGTACAAGTTGAAGAAAATTGAGCAATCCAGTTCGTTGGAGAGTTTATTTAGTTCGGGTTTAATCTAAGTTTTGTATTATTTTTATCTAACCCATTTACACTCCATTATATATTTTCACATGCCTTTACCTGTAAAGTATAACCCGAATAAAAGTCCCCGTTTAGTTGTACCTAGACTCTAGTGGTGGAGATTTGATACGTTATCAAGCCTATGATAGAATATTCACCATGACTGAGCAATTGAGCGATTCTACAGAAATATTTTACACACCCTTTTAGACTAGTTTGAGAGTTTTGTATGATTTTACTTCCCATAAAAATCGTGAGGTGTTTGGTTATGTTAAATTTTGGCTTTGATAATTACTTTTAAAACAGTTTTTGCTTGAGGGCAAGCAAAAAGGCAAGTTTGGGGGATTTGATATCGCATATTTATATAACTATTTATATGCGATATTTGGTCACATTTCATAGTAAACATGATGGATAGGATAGGTTTTTACATTTAATTGTGTGGAAAAGTGTTTTTATCTATTTTACAGGTTTACATGATCGGAAAGTGGAAAAGAGGGAAGAAATGGACTTAAATGACGAAATACTAGTACAAAATGCATCAGTGCGACGCGGGATGAAGGTGGTGCTGCGCACTGAGTATTTGTATTGGTTTTGGACACGATTTATAGCACGGTGCGGCGCACTAAGACGGAGGTGCTGCGCACTGGCTGATTTTCAGCAAGTTTTCGAGTTTGAGTCGAATACGTTTTCCTCTTGACTTTTGCCTATAAATACCAGCTCAATTCGGCCAGATTGATTATCAATTATCATTCTCAAGTTCTGGAGCTGGAATTCACGTTTGGAGGCAGGAATTAAGGCTAGGAAGTTCGTTATTCGTAATATTCGGTCACGATTCGTTTGAAGAATTCTAAGTTTGTTTTTCTCCTTTTTAATACTGATTTTCCAGAATGTTTTCTACAACTTTATTTGCTGTTTTAGACTTAATAATGCGTAGCTAAACTCTTTTTACGCTTGTTTGCTTAACGGATCTTGTTTGAAGTTTGAGTTTTCATTATTGATTATTTAGGTTTTTGTGTTTAATCGGTGATCCTTATTTGCTTAAGTTTTAACATATTATCATCAAGTTGTTTATATATTAATTAATTAATCAACATTCTAGGTATTCGAGAGGAATCTAGATAGGTTAAGTAAATATTATGAAATAATCGGTCGGTCTATAATCGGTTTAAAATTACTAGGATTCGAGAGGACTTAGTAATAACAACGTAGGTAATTAAACTTAATTGAGTAAGTCTATTTGTTAAGATTCGGAAGGACTTAGTATTTAGAGGAGTTATTCGAGAGGAAACTCTATAAGATTAAATCACTAAAAACGGACTTGTTACTTAACGCTTAATTATTATTAATTACAACTGTATTCGAGAGGAACGGTATAATTAGAGGTAGTTAAAGTTAATAAAAGATTCGAGAGGACTTTTACTATATTTTAGAAGTTTAATATTTAATCAATTTTGTAAACTTAAACGGAAAACAAGTGAAGTGTCAAACAAGTGTATTCTCTCCATTATTTGATAATCTTAATTACTTTCTCACTCGATTTTAATTAATCACTTTTAATTAATTACTTGCAATCTTTTTGTTACGATAATAAAAACCCCCAAAAACAAATAGTATTGTTAATTCGGAATTTAAAAACAATATTAGTCCCTGCGAACGAACCTATACTTGCTTTTAAACTATATTACATACGAATAGGTTCACTGCCTATAAGTGTGTAATTGCGTGAAATAGTAGGTTTAAATTAAGACTCGATTTTACACATCAAGTTTTTGGCGCCGCTGCCGCTGCCGGTGACTGATTTTTCGTTTTTGTTTCGAATTTGTGATACGATCCTTTTGAGTATTTATTTACTTAGAAGTTACTTTTAATTGTCATTACACCGGTACGTTTTACGCTTTTCTTGTTTTCTATCTTTTTCAGGTATTTTCAGGAAGTTGATGAACACAAGGGCCGGGATTACCACTCGCGAGTCCAAAGTCAAATCCAGGAGTATCGAAGAAGCGAGGCAAGAGGAGAGGAAACTTATTAGTTCAGACACCACCAGGTTTTGATCAAGTCTCACCAGTCAAATTCGAAGATATCTCATCTTCAGAAGGAGGAGGAAGCGATTCAGAATCAGAGGTCGAAGAACTAATTTGTGAAGACAAACCGGAACCGCAACCAGCTATGGATCCTTTGGACATGCCAATGCACCGACGGGCCGCAGCTGTAGAAGTGCCACCCACCCGAGGGTCGGCAATCACCACCCCGGACTTGGGTGATGATTTTGTTGTCAAGGGTCATCATCTCAAGATGATCCAAGACAATACTTTCGATGGACGATACAATTCAGATCCGCATAAACACATAGCCAAATTCAACGAGCTTTGTGAGATGTTCAAATATGGTCAAGGTAAAAGCGACAGTGTCAAACTCAGGTTGTTCCCTTCGTCTCTCACCGGAGATGCGAAGGTTTGGTTCGAGGAGCTTAATGAAAATTCAATCACAACATGGACACAAATGCGCGAGACCTTCATCAAAAGATTTTTCCCACCCGCCTTGGGTAGGAAATTACTACGAGATATTAGGGGATTTCGACAAGAAGATGGAGAAACATCTACTGAAGCATGGGCTAGACTAAAAGAGATGCTGAGAAGTTGTTATGGTCATAGTCTGGGCAAGGAAAACATCATCGAGATTTTCTTCTATGGATTAACCAAAGAGTCACAAAACGAATTGGATTTAGCCGGAGGAGGGGATTTCATGTACAAGACCACTAATGAAGCATACAACTTAATGGAGGACAAGCTAGTCATAAGCCTATCCAGGGAATATCGAGACGACGGTAGAGGGCGAAAACACCGAAGTCAAGTAGCTCAAGTTGAAAGTAGTAATGAAACATCTTCGGTCGTGAAGGAAGTCAAATCTATGGCGGACAGGATTGATAAACGCATCGGAAGAATCGAAAGAGACATGCACTTAATGAAGAATGGATGTGAAGGATGCGGAGGACCTCACTACGCTAGTGAGTGTGATCGACAAGTGGAGGATGCCAACTACGCACAGTATGGTTATCCTAATCGGGGGACGAATTGGCAAAACCGCGGAGGTAATTACAACCGTGGTGACAATCGAGACAACGGATGGCAAAGGAATAATATACGATCCCCACCACGACAAAGATACGATCCACCGAAGAACGAAGACGAAGATCAAAGCCTAAAAGATCTTATGAAATCGTTCATCCACACCCAAACCTCGAAGAATGACGCATTTGGTAACCAATTAAAAGTTTTGAATGATCACATCGAGCAAGGACAAAGAAATCAGCAGGCAGCACTTCAAGACTTAGAGAGACAGATCGATAGGATAAACGAGCGGAACTCAAATCGACCATCGGGCTCATTACCGAGTAATACGCAACCAAATCCACGACAACAAAACCAAGGAAACACTTCCAACAATCAAACACCAAAATATCAACATCCTGGAAGAAGCGAAGGAATGCCAACCTGTCCAAAACACAGAGATGAACATGTGAATGCAATCACTACACGCTCGGGACATGCTTACGGAGGAGATCGAGACGAAAATGGAGAAAAACAGTCAGATAGTGCGCAGCACCAATCTTCTGTGCGACGCACAGAAACAGAAAAACACCCCGGTGCGCAACACCAAACTTCTGACCAAGAAAAATACTACGGTGCGCAGCACCAAGGCAGTGGTGCGCAGCACCAAGCTGCTGAACCTATTCTTGATGATTTCGAGATCGAGGACGATGAGGACGAGGCACCACCAGTTCAGTCCAAGAACAAAACACCTGAACCAGTGGAGGAAGTACCAATAAAAGCTTATAAGCCACATATCCCATATCCTCAACGATTACGAAAAGCAAGAATGCGAGAGCAGTACGGTAAATTATGTGACATGATTAAATCTGTTAATACTAATGTTCCTCTTGTTGATTTAATTGCAGGGATGCCAAATTACGCTAAATTCATCAAGGAGCTGGTCACGAACAAGGGAAAGCCATCGGAGGAGCAAGCCGCATTCTTAAACACCGAATGCTCAGCTTTGGTGAAGAACACGATACCACCGAAGTTAGATGATCCAGGGAGTTTCCTTATCAAGTGTAACTTCAGCAATACTTACAGTTGCAGTGCATTGGCGGATTTAGGAGCTAGCATAAACTTAATGCCTTATTCACTATATGCTAAACTTGCCCTAGGAGTGTTAAAACCCACTAGGATGAGTATACGCCTAGCCGACCGATCATTCCAATACCCGTTAGGAATTGCTGAAAACATGCTAGTAAATGTAGGAAAATTTACCTTCCCTGTTGATTTTGTGATTTTAGAGATGGATGAAGATGTCACGGTTCCACTTATCCTTGGACGACCATTCCTAAACACAGCTGACGCAATTATTCGTGTGAAAAATGGGCAAATTTCATTGGGGGTTGGGGAAGAAAGAATTGTCTTTACATTAGATAGAGCCATGACCCATTCTTATTCTACTGATGAAACTTGTTTTCGAATTGATGTGTTTGATGATTTAGATTGGCAGGAAATTCTCGAGATAGAAACTAGCTTGGAGGAAGAACTGAAGGACGAGAAAATCGAGGAAGTAGAGATTGAAGTTAAGGAGGAACTGAAGCTGAATCAAAGCATGAGGATCAAGTCTTCAATTGAAGAACCACCTACCGACTTAGAGCTGAAACAATTACCGGTACATTTAGAGTATGCTTTTCTTGAAGGTACTAATTTATTACCAGTTGTTATTTCGTCATCACTTTCGGGTGACGAAAAAGCTCGATTATTGACAGTCCTTAAAGGTCATAAAAAGGCCTTTGCTTGGCGTATATCTGACATACCCGGAATTAGCCCCGAATTTTGCAAACATAAAATTAATTTTCTCGATAACATAAAACCCGTTGTTCAAAGACAACGGAGGCTAAATCCGAATATGACAGATGTCGTTAAAAAGGAAGTTGTTAAGTTGTTGGATGCAGGAATTATTTACCCAATCTCAGATAGTCCATGGGTGAGTCCAATTCACTGTGTTCCAAAGAAAGGAGGTATGACTGTAGTGATGAATGACAAGAACGAACTTGTGCCAACAAGGACAGTCACAGGATGGAGAGTTTGCATCGACTACCGCAAGCTAAACGAAGCCACCAGGAAGGACCATTTTCCACTACCGTTCATGGACCAAATGATCGAGAGACTAGCAGGAAATGAGTTCTACTGCTTCTTGGATGGGTTTTCGGGGTATTTTCAGATACCTATTGCTCCCGAAGATCAGGAAAAGACCACCTTCACATGCCCGTTCGGAACCTACGCCTGTCGGAGGATGCCATTTGGTCTATGCAATGCACCAGCCACTTTTCAACGGTGTATGCTAGCCATTTTTCAGGACATGGTGGAGAAAACAATGGAGGTGTTCATGGATGACTTTTCAGTTTTTGGAGATTCATTCGATGATTGCTTGAAGAATTTGGATCAGATGTTGGGAAGGTGCGAGGAAGCTAACTTGGTCCTAAACTGGGAGAAATGCCACTTCATGGTTCGAGAGGGAATTGTACTGGGACACAAAATTTCAAAAGCTGGGATAGAGGTAGACAAAGCAAAGATCGAGGTCATCGCCAAACTACCACCATCAACGAACGAGAAAGCAATTCGGAGTTTTTTGGGGCATGCGGGATTCTACAGAAGGTTTATCAAGGATTTCTCGAAGATTACTCGGCCTATGACGAAATTATTAGAGAAGGAGGTAGCTTTCAATTTCTCGGAGGAGTGCTTACAAGCTTTCGAGTTACTCAAGGAGAGGATCACCAATACACCCATTTTGGTAGCACCGGATTGGTCTCAGCCTTTCGAACTAATGTGTGACGCCAGTAATTTCGCAGTGGGAGCTGTTTTGGGGCAACGGATCGACAAACATTTTCGACCTATCTACTTCGCCAGCAAAACACTGAACGAAGCCCAACAGAATTATACCACTACGGAAAAGGAACTTTTGGCTGTAGTATTTGCTTTTGACAAATTCCGCTCATACTTAGTGTTGAGCAAAACAATTGTTTTCACGGACCATTCTGCTTTAAAATTCTTATTTTCTAAATTAGATGCTAAACCTAGATTAATTCGTTGGATTTTATTGTTGCAGGAATTTGACATCGAGATCAAGGACTAGAAAGGAGCGGAAAATGTAGCAGTATATCATTTGAGCAGATTGGAGAACCCAAGTTTGGGGGAGTTGAAGGAAGGGGAAATAGATGACGCATTTCCGGGGGAAATGTGGCCTGTATTAGCAAAACGGACAGCAATGCTCCATGGTTCGCCGATATTGCGAACTATTTATCCGGAAAAATTGTCAACAAAAGCCTAACCTATCAACAGAAAAAGAAATTGATCTCGGATGCTAAATACTACTACTGGGACGCACCATACTTATTTCGTAGATGTGCTGATGGAATGGTGCGCAGATGTGTATACGGAGGAGAAACTCGGAGGATTTTGGACGAATGCCATCATGGACCCACCGGAGGACATTACGGACCGACGGTAACTGGTAAAAAGGTTTTTGATGCAGGTTTCTACTGGCCAACAATCTTCAAGGAGGGCTATACACTCGTGAGCACCTGTGACGCGTGTCAACGCTAGGGAAACATCACCAAGCGAGACGAAATGCCACAGCAAGGGATCCAAGTTTGTGAAGTTTTTGATATTTGGGGAATCGACTTCATGGGACCATTTAAACCTTCAAATAGAAATGTTTACATTTTAGTTGCTGTGGATTATGTTTCTAAATGGGTCGAGGCTAAAGCATTACCTACTAACAACGCTAACGTGGTTGTTGAGTTTCTTAAAAATTTGTTTTGCAGGTTTGGAGTGCCAAAGGCATTAATCAGCGATCGAGGAAGCCACTTCGCCAATGCTCAGCTTGCAAAAGTTTTGAAACGATATGGAGTAAATCACCGGTTTGCGACTTCGTATCATCCTCAAACGAGCGGGCAAGTGGAAAATACAAACCGAACAATTAAGAGAATTTTGGAAAAGACGGTCAATAACAATCCAAATATATGGTCAAGGAAGCTGGAAGACGCATTGTGGGCATTCAGGACGGCGTATAAAACGCCAATTGGAACCACCCCGTATCGACTACTCTACGGGAAAACATGTCACCTTCCGGTTGAAATCGAGCATAAGGCATACTGGGCTTTGAAGAACTGCAACATTGATATGGATTTAGCGGGAGATATGCGGTTCTTACAACTCTACGAAATGGACGAGTTACGGTTGCAGGCCTACGAAAGTTCACGACTTTACAAGGAACGCACAAAGGAATTTCACGATCGGAAAATTCGTAGGAAAGAATTCAAAGAGGGCGATAAAGTCCTTCTTTTCCAGTCGAAGTACAAATTCAAAGCTCCAAAATTACGATCAAAGTGGACGGGGCCATACACCGTAAAACACGCATTTGCCTCGGGTTATGTTGAGTTATGGAAGGAAAAGGGAGATTCCTTTATCGTCTCAGGACAACGGGTCAAGTTATACCACGAAGAAGATGAGGAAAATGGAATGCTGACCGAGGATGGTTTTTATGCCATCAACAACTGATATACGCAGCAAATCGAGTCAAGCTAACGACTCGTTCGAAAAATTAGCGCTTCTCGGGAGGCAACCCGAGTTTGTTTTTCTTATTTCATTATTTTTATTCTTTTTAAGAATTTTTAACGTTTTATTTTGCAGGTGTATTTAGTTAGGTACCAAGAAAACCACCGAAAACTACAAAAAAAATCGAAAAAACAAAAAAACAAAAAAAAATACCAGGTGGTGCGCCGCACCCCACTCCTGTGCGACGCACCGACCCACTGTCCAGGTTATATCTCTTCTCTTTTATTTTTAATTCACAACACACACACTCACATAACCTGCCGCCGAGAGACACGAAAAAACACACACACACACTACGATTCTTGTTTATTTCAGTCGTTTAATCCAACAAACATGCAAAGAAAGGTATGATTCTTCACCCTTACTACTTTAATTCTTTCAATTTTCGTTATCTTAGGTTAAATCAAATTGGGGGAAATCCTAGGGTTTCTTAAATTTGACCTTAAAACACCAAATTGGTACCAGGATTAGGCTAGTAGTGTTGAATTAAACTGATTTGCGGTGTTGTTTTATGGATTTAGACCGATTTAGCGATGTTCTTGGCGGGTTGAAATGGTCGGTGAACAGCACAGCCCCCCTGTGCGCGACACCGACCCATTTTTCAGTTGTTGGTCATGTTCTTTCTCGTGTGTTTACCGTTTAACTTGCTGGTTTTTGTTGACTTTGTGTTGTGTAGGGAAAGAGAGCCGCTGTAGAAGGAGCCGGAGGCAGCAGGAGACCTCGGGCACAACCTCGAGCCACATTGAATGCTGCGATTATGGCACCTGAACGCCATCCGTGGTTGCAATGGCCCCGTTGTTCACCCGACCGTAAGCTCAAGCTGAACAATAAGCTCGCTGAATTACGGGGTCGCGATGTTGCAGCCCCCCGTACCATGGACTGGGACTTCCTAACCCGGATCCATGTTGATTTGAGTGGTTTCTTGATCACCCGCAGCCTCTCCGCGCAGCGTGATATACCTATCTGGGGGAGAGCTTGGAAAACCGATGAACCGGCGTTCCGAGAATGGGTGTTGGAATTTTACTGTTCGCTAGAGGTTTCAATGGAATTTACCAACGAAACCTTTATCACTGCACCCTTGATATCTTTCCGCTTGGGAGGAGCGGAACACCAGGTTAGTGTTGTCGAGTTTGGGAGACTGACCGGTTTGTTTACAAATGCTGAAGCAGGAAATGAAGCATTTATAGCTGCATATCTATCGGATGCGGAGACTGACTCTGGGGGTTTTGGGGCCAACGAGGCTTGGTATGCACTTTCAGGGCTGATGGAACATCATTCAAACTCCAGCCGTGCAAAGGATATTCAGGACCCGGTTCTTCGGATCCTGCACAAGCTCATTTCATACTCTTTCCTCCACAGGAACACTCAGCACGATAAGTGCTACACGGAGGATTTGTGGCTACTTCAGACTTTCAGCTTCCGCGATCCCACACGGTTGGTTAATGTCCCTTGGACATTAGCTAGGTACATGGCAGCAAAGGGGGCGGGGCAGACGGCGACGAGCAAGATGGCATGTGGGCACTTCATCACCCGCATTGCACGATCTCTGGGGCTATGCACTAATGTTAACATCCATCAGTGTTCCCCTCCGGTTAAGTGCAAGGTCATCACTCAGTCCGACCTGGCACGAGCAGATATTCTTCACCCAGCTGGTGACCGTTTGGCTGTTCCCGGTCCAGTTGAGGATGCTCCAGTTCCACCCCAGAGGCTACCGGTTCTGACACAGAGGGACTTTCAGGATCAGATGCTTGCAGGTATGCACCGCCTCCAGTTCGACAACGTTCAGGCGGAGCGACAGAGGACGCAGGCCCAGCGCCAAGACGAGTACCTCCATGATCGGTACCAGCCGTCATGGGAGTATATTTATCAGCAGCAACATCCGGCAGGTGATCCGTATCCCCCTTATGCAGTTCCACCGTATTACTACCCCGAGCCGTACCCAGGGTATCACCCAACTTACCACCCACAGGGAGATGACGAAGACGAGGAGTGATATGTATTTTTATGTATCGTTGGTGTTGTAATTTCTTATGTTATTGTTTACTTTTTCAAGCACTATTCCTTATTAGACAAAATAGTAGGACTATTTATTTAATCATCGTAGTTGGTATTTGCATTATTTCCCTTTTAATTATTCTAACATGTATGGTTATTTTTCTTTTAGTTTTTAAGACTGGCAGTAAGTTCAGCACCCGAGCATAAGCCTGGCATTCAGTTCAGCAAACAACATTTCAACGCCATATTTTCATAACGGGTTATACTTTCTACCTTTCTCATTTTTGTATTTATTTTCTTTTTAGGTTTTATTTTTTGTAGCAATTTCCCTTAGTTTTTTTTTAGTCGTTAACACATTAGGGACAATGTGTTACTTAAGTTTGGGGGGGTCATCGGGAAATTTAACATTTTATTTTTCGACCCTTAGCTTAGTTTCCATCGTGTTAGGTTGGTGTTAATTTGTATATTTTTGAGTCAGAAAAAAACAGAAAATACAAAAAAATCGAAAAATTGAAAAAATATAAAAAAAATATAACGTGTCTAGTCGGTAAATACCTTAAACTTTAAGCATAACCAGACGCATTTTACCCCTACTCAGAAAAATAGTGAGAGTTTGTGCCTTTGAAAGTATTTATTTTTAATACTACTTTTTCATTTCTTTGAGTGTGCCGATGGTGATGACTTTAGAACTTGACACTGTTATACATTTCGAGACAACATACGAGCAATTACATTAGGGTAACTTAGTGTGATTTGGTACAATGATAGGGGCATTTAGGATTAACCATTTGATTAGCCTTTTCGTTTCGTTTTATATATTTTCCGCCTAACCTTTGTAACACTTACTTTTAGTGTTAGAAACCCTAGTGAACCACTTTGCGCCTAAAACTTTTTCGTTTCTAAACACTATTATCTAATTTGTACACTCGCCTTATTTTCGTTTCTTTTTAGATTAAATCCGAACTTAGTTTATTGATTGCTATTATATATTAAGTGAAGTTAGGCATAAAAGAGAAGTTATACTATTATGGCCTTGTATTATTTTGTATTTGGAGAAATAGTTAATTATTAGCCTTTTGAGCAGGTGTACTTACAACGGGGATTATTATTTTGTAAGGCATGTACTAGGCTGAAGAAAAAGAAAAAAAAAAAAAAAAACGAAAAAAAATTAGTTGTAGAATTTAGAAGAAATAGTGTATACTGAGTCTGTATTATATACGAAATATGTATATTCGGAGGAAAAAGTACAAGTTGAAGAAAATTGAGCAATCCAGTTCGTTGGAGAGTTTATTTAGTTCGGGTTTAATCTAAGTTTTGTATTATTTTTATCTAACCCATTTACACTCCATTATATATTTTCACATGCCTTTACCTGTAAAGTATAACCCGAATAAAAGTCCCCGTTTAGTTGTACCTAGACTCTAGTGGTGGAGATTTGATACGTTATCAAGCCTATGATAGAATATTCACCATGACTGAGCAATTGAGCGATTCTACAGAAATATTTTACACACCCTTTTAGACTAGTTTGAGAGTTTTGTATGATTTTACTTCCCATAAAAATCGTGAGGTGTTTGGTTATGTTAAATTTTGGCTTTGATAATTACTTTTAAAACAGTTTTTGCTTGAGGGCAAGCAAAAAGGCAAGTTTGGGGGATTTGATATCGCATATTTATATAACTATTTATATGCGATATTTGGTCACATTTCATAGTAAACATGATGGATAGGATAGGTTTTTACATTTAATTGTGTGGAAAAGTGTTTTTATCTATTTTACAGGTTTACATGATCGGAAAGTGGAAAAGAGGGAAGAAATGGACTTAAATGACGAAATACTAGTACAAAATGCATCAGTGCGACGCGGGATGAAGGTGGTGCTGCGCACTGAGTATTTGTATTGGTTTTGGACACGATTTATAGCACGGTGCGGCGCACTAAGACGGAGGTGCTGCGCACTGGCTGATTTTCAGCAAGTTTTCGAGTTTGAGTCGAATACGTTTTCCTCTTGACTTTTGCCTATAAATACAAGCTCAATTCGGCCAGATTGATTATCAATTATCATTCTCAAGTTCTGGAGCTGGAATTCACGTTTGGAGGCAGGAATTAAGGCTAGGAAGTTCGTTATTCGTAATATTCGGTCACGATTCGTTTGAAGAATTCTAAGTTTGTTTTTCTCCTTTTTAATACTGATTTTCCAGAATGTTTTCTACAACTTTATTTGCTGTTTTAGACTTAATAATGCGTAGCTAAACTCTTTTTACGCTTGTTTGCTTAACGGATCTTGTTTGAAGTTTGAGTTTTCATTATTGATTATTTAGGTTTTTGTGTTTAATCGGTGATCCTTATTTGCTTAAGTTTTAACATATTATCATCAAGTTGTTTATATATTAATTAATTAATCAACATTCTAGGTATTCGAGAGGAATCTAGATAGGTTAAGTAAATATTATGAAATAATCGGTCGGTCTATAATCGGTTTAAAATTACTAGGATTCGAGAGGACTTAGTAATAACAACGTAGGTAATTAAACTTAATTGAGTAAGTCTATTTGTTAAGATTCGGAAGGACTTAGTATTTAGAGGAGTTATTCGAGAGGAAACTCTATAAGATTAAATCACTAAAAACGGACTTGTTACTTAACGCTTAATTATTAATAATTACAACTGTATTCGAGAGGAACGGTATAATTAGAGGTAGTTAAAGTTAATAAAAGATTCGAGAGGACTTTTACTATATTTTAGAAGTTTAATATTTAATCAATTTTGTAAACTTAAACGGAAAACAAGTGAAGTGTCAAACAAGTGTATTCTCTCCATTATTTGATAATCTTAATTACTTTCTCACTTGATTTTAATTAATCACTTTTAATTAATTACTTGCAATCTTTTTGTTACGATAATAAAAACCCCCAAAAACAAATAGTATTATTAATTCGGAATTTAAAAACAATATTAGTCCCTGCGAACGAACCTATACTTGCTTTTAAACTATATTACATACGAATAGGTTCACTGCCCATAAGTGTGTAATTGCGTGAAATAGTAGGTTTAAATTAAGACTCGATTTTACACATCAGAGAGGAAAAAGTTTACTATAGTTTTGATGAAGACGAAGATGATACTAACAACTTCTATCTAGTGGAATTCTTAAACTCGCTTACTATTAGTGGTTTGCCCTCTCATAAACTTCGACTTGAAATTGGATGCCCCATAATACTATTACGTAATATTGATCCATCACATGGTTAATGTAAGGGTTAATGCACTTGAGGGTCACTATACTCTTCCAGATAATCTGATTGGATCATTGAACTAAAAAAAAATATGTCGTTATCATTATACTTTCAAAAAATGTTTAAAATGATCACTCATGCTTTAAAAAAAGTTTAAATTCGTCATTTAGATGACTGGTAACCTGCTAAACCGGATGACCTTGTTGACTTGTGACTTGTTGACTAATTATCACCACTATTACCCAATTTCACCCATTTCACTGCTTTTTTGCTTTTGATCTACAAAAATGGCGATATGATTTTCCTACACCCATTTGCAATAAAATCTAAGCTAAATGACAAACAACATTTGATTGATATATAGATAAGGAAATGTTTGACATTTCATTCACTCCGTCCTATCCCTTCATCTCTCGCTTGTTTGCAGAAACCAAAGATGAAACAACATTTGCAGAAACCCTCTTATCCCTTCATCTCTAGGGTTATATATACATATAATTAAACTATAAGTTAACGGTTATCGGAAAGTCGAAGTGAGGTAATCCTAGTCTCTAAGCTATAAACCGCAATATAACATTTGCAAATTCAGTTTTAGGTTAAACATTAGAAATTGAAATATGAATCTACAGAAACAATAATGATTAGGTTTTATTATCGATGAAAAGGATGTGGACCTTAGGCTCTTCATGAATGGAAGAAATGAGATCGGAAAGAAGATCGAAGCAGAGAAGAGGATCAGGGAGCTTGTGAGATGCAGAAGCGACTATGGATTCCAATTGAGCAACTAACACTCCGAATCTCGATAATGGAACGTTTTCTCGAACGTAATTCTTCGCAGCCATGGATGGACTGTGTGTGTGTGTTACTTCACTACAGAGGTCAGAGGTGAGATCAATAACCATTACAGGAAAAAAAAAGTTTAACTCTATTATTACCTGAATTAACAGGTTAACATGGGACCCAATGATTTAATTAGACGGTTTTTAAAAGTATAGTGAATATATTATATTATTTTTTTGTTGAATGATCCAATCGGATTATTCGAAAGTAGATCAAACATTACAAGACATTGTGGGGGTGAGACTCCCATTTGGTGGGAAGATAATGATTTTGTATGGTGATTTCAAACAGGTTTTGCCCGTCATTAAACGCGGTACTCGAGCGCAAATTGCAGACTCCAGTTTTCGAATGTCGCCTCTTTGGTCACTGACTAAAAAGATGCGGTTGAGCATAAATATGAGAGCACTAAAAGATCGGTGGTTTTCAGATTTTCTTTTAAGAGTAGGGGACGGAAATGAAGAATCGATTGAAGGAAACTTTATCCGCATACCCGATTACATGACAATTCCTTACACCAATAAAGAAAACTCTAAAAAAGATTTGATAAATGCAATCTTCCCTTCAATGCACAACAACGCATATTCTTCGGATTATATAATTTCTAGAGCAATATTATCAACAAAAAACGAGAGTGTTGACGAGATTAATGATCAAATGATTGAAAACTTTCATGGAGAGGAAAAAGTTTACTATAGTTTTGATGAAGACGAAGATGATACTAACAACTTCTATCTAGTGGAATTCTTAAACTCGCTTACTATTAATGGTTTGCCCTCTCATAAACTTCGACTTAAAATTGGATGCCCCATAATACTATTACGAAATATTGATCCATCACATGGTTAATGTAATGGCACAAGATTGATATGCAAAGGTTTCCAACGCAATATCATCGATGCAGAAATAGTTGGTGGCCCACATAGTGGAAAAAGAGTATTCTTGCCAAAAATTCATCTATGTCCCTCTGATGACGACATGTTCCCTTTTAAACTAAAGCGAAAACAGTTTCTCATTCGACTTAGTTTTGCCATGACAATCAATAAAGCTCAGGGTCAAACAATTCCGCACGTTGGTGTTTACCTACCGGACTCCGTGTTTTCACATGGGCAATTTTACTTTTGTTTGGATTTTGTAATTTTACTTTTTACATTTTGAATATAAATCTAATACAATTTTATATTATATATGTTTCTATATTCATATCACATGACGATCGAGAAACAACCGAAACCATTAGCGCAATGCATCGAACTTTAATTTCATTTCTTTAGTCGTGGACGGATCAACAAATCTTCTTTCTCGAAATAAATTTTTTTGTCGCCCCTGCAACGCGTGTACTCTCTACTAGTATATAAGAATGCTAGAAGGTTCATATGTAAAAATCTGGAAGCGGTTTTCCTTATTAATTTTGTTTATTGAGGATCTGGAAGGTTCATAAAACTACAAATAGTTAACGTTTATCATAGTATGTAAATTCATGTTTACTGTTGATTAATATGTATTAGATGGGTTAATTGTTTGTAAATGCATCGAACTTTACATCCAAAACTATTGTATGCATCCATCTTTAAATTGGTCTATTGTATGTATCTAACTTTCAAAAATCTCTATTATATGTATCCAACTTTCAAAAATCTGCTATTGTATGTATTCAACAATACGTGTCATCCATATAATGTGCCACGTACGTTGCCACATCATCGTTTTGCTAAGATTTCATTGGTTGGATATATACAATAGAGATTTTTGAAAGTTAGATACATACAATAGACCAATTTAAAGATGGATGCATACAATAGTTTTGGATGTAAAGTTCGATGTATTTCCAAACAATTAGCCCTGTATTAGATTTAGTAATTAGTTTAGCCCTTACAATATTAAATAATACAAATAGTTAACGTTTATTTTTACATGATATACTGTCATATTATAGAATTTTATTTGATTGATATATGGCTTCCACGCTAGTTGGAAAGTTATGTTGTGCTTCAGATCAGTATTGGAAACAAATTAATGGTACTGTTACTCCGTATATATTAGATGTAAAAATTTTGATTAATATAATGAAAACATAGTTTGAATTGTTATGTCAAGTAGCAGCCTCTGCAGCTCCCTAATTACGCTTATGTAGTAGAGGTATAAATGTTTTAATTTTTTTCTGTTATTGTAGACATAATTGGTTTATTATATCTACTTATTTTTGAACGAGTAAAGGCAACGTTATAAATGAATTCACCTGAGTTTATATAATTTTAAATTGGTGAATATATACTAATGTGAGTATCATATTGGATATTATGAAATTAATTAGTAGCTCATAAAGAGTAGATATAATTTTTTCATGGCAAAAAGTTAAATGATATTTCACTAATTTCTCATATATTATAAGGCATGAAACCTTAGGTGTCCTTGAAGCACATATGGTCATAAACCAGAAGTTTATGATCCGTGATATTTTAGTCATAAACTTGAAGTTATGGACCGAGATTATTTGATCATAAACTTGAAGTTTATGGACCATGGTTATTTAGTCATAAACCAGAAGTTTATAGACCTTGATTATTTAATTGATTGGCTTGATCGGTTACCATCCCCGGTCAATAATGCGAAATATATAGAAGAACTAAAAGATTCTTCATGATTTTTTATGTGTTGTTTGCTCTCTAGAGAAGTTAACCAATTGCCAACTAAAGTATGGGTATGAATAGGCTTATACAACAATATCATGGAGCATTTAGAGTTTTAAAATCGATACGTCGTCTAAATGTTCATCAAATGAAGTTTGCATGATTAGTGACTCGGCTAATGAGATAGCGAGCACGTTGTTCCCGATTATCATATTGTGTTTGGAAATAGTAGTGAATATAATTCACAAGTTTTTATAAATGATTATAGGAATAAGTGTTGACATTGGTATGTCTTACGCAAATTGCTTTTGCTAAAATATTTTGTTTGGAGCCATGTATTTACGTGAAAGAACACTAATTCGCATAAAGCCTATATTTGTGATGATTTCCCCCATTATGATTTATTTTTGGTCAGAAGTAATTCCCATAATATATTTTGATTATGCTTATATAAGTTGCTCCACCACAACGCATAAATATGGGACGTAAAAAATGATGAGAGTATATGTTTGGTATGAATCTACATATAATTACAATTTAATATGCCATCAACGGGAGATTGATTTATGGCATGATTTAATGACTATAATGAATTAGTTATCCCAACATTAGGGGGTGAGAATGTGCAACTAAAACTGAGAAAGACTGCAATGAATTACCGATCCTCACACTAAACAATATGAACCAGAAGTTCATGGGATAATTCATTTTTCATATTTAGTAATCGCCAAATAGATATACTGACCAAAGAGAGTGACAATCAGGGCCGATCCTGAACCTTTTGTTGCCTAGGGCGAAACGGTTTGTAAATGCCCTTACTAATTTTTGTAAACAATTTAGTTTAATAATCATCTCCGATCATTATATATATAGTTTTTGTGAAAAAATTAAAAGGCGGGTATACAATGCAAATAAAATACAATACAAATACACATTCATAATAAAATGATACAAATATGTTTATTTTGTATTTATGTTGTATAATAAAGTATTTGTAATTTACTTAACATTTATGACTCAAATTAACAAGAAACTTATATTATAAAACGGATTTTGTATTATGTTTGATACGTATTAAAAAAAATGCAGAGATAAACAGACATCTCTATAATCTTTAAAAAGCATTCATTATAACAATTGAATACAAGCATGGTAAAAATGGTCATTTGATATAATAACTGAAATAAGTTAATCCTAATGAACTAAAAGATTGAGAGTGTATAATGTTTACAAATAAAGAGTGTGGTGTACTTTCAAAATCACGAGGATTAAACATGTCTTATTTGTCAAATCATAAGAAATATATTTGTAATTATCTCTACTTTATATTTTGTTATACATGATTTTACCAAGTGGGCTAATAACGTAGAATAAGTCGAATTACCCAAATAGGTTGAATTACTAAAGATAAGATTTTCCTATATGTCTTGAATCGTGGAAGGATAAACTAATATATGATGTGATTTTGTTAATGGTCATAATAGATAATCTTACCCATAATTCTACTTTATTTTGAGACGAACGAGAAAATATCGGAATTCGTTAAGACAATTAAATTGTCGAATACAACATGTCTTATTTGTCAAATCATAAAATGCATATTTGTAATTATCTCTACTTTATATTTTGTTATACATGATTTTACCAAGTGGGCTAATAACGTAGAATAAGTTGAATTACCCAAATAGGTTGAATTACTAAAGATAAGATTTTCCTATATGTCTTGAATCGTGGAAGGATAAACTAATATATGATGTGATTTTGTTAATGGCCATAATAGATAATCTTACCCATAATTTTACTTTATTTTGAGACGAACGAGAAAATATCGGAATTCGTTAAGACAATGTAAATTGTCGAATACAACTTTTTTACTGCCGCAACATCACGCGAACAAAAAACTATTACATTCGTCTTATTTATCACGAAACTACAAGAAACTGGTTAGTGCATATAAATAATTCTTTTTTTGGCATGAAGGGATACACCGAAAATCATTAGTCCATAACTTTTTTCTGGCTCAAAGGGCTGAAAACAAAAAAATATTACCCCTTAATTCTTTTTATAACGCGAATTACCGAACAAGAAATTATTAGATGATAAATCTAAATAAATATTAGTGGGTTTAAAAGGTTGGACTTGAAATTATTAGATATCATCGCTTTGTATTGTTACTTATAACATATTATAGTCAAAGAGCTATCGTATCAAATAAATATAAATATTTTACCACTAGAATACACTTAGTGGAGGAAATTGTTGAACGAGAAACAATTATAGCAACTCTTTTTATGCCTCAAATTGCCAAACTTGAAATTGTTACCGTAAAATTCATATTATAACACGAACGACCAAGTAAAAAAGTATTATACTTAATATATAGCTGGAAGTAACGAATAAGAAACTATCGAAACTCATTGCCATATCAATAATTCTTTTCCATCCCGAAAGGTTGAGCCGAAATCGTTACCGCATAATTTATTTTGGCCCAAAGACCGACCCATAAACCATTACTCTCACGACATAAATCACGAGACGAATTGGTAACTATAAGAAATCATTATCGTACAATAACTTTTTCGTTATCGCTGCATTGCGCGGGTTCTATACTAGTAGATATAAGAATGCTTGAAGGTTGATATGTAAAAATCTGGAAGCGGTTTTCCTTATTAATTATTTTTTTTATTGAGGATCTGGAAGGTTCATAAAACCACATAAGCTCTTGTCCACGAAGCCCAAATTATCCCCACACAACACAAACACATATTCTCTTTCTCTCTCTTCCTTTCTCATTTGCAAAAACCCTAAACCCTAAAAACAAACACACCAGATTCCGATGGCCACCGCTGCGTTGCTCAGATCTCTTCGCCGACGTGACGTCTCATCCGCCTTCAAATCCGTATGATTTTTTTATCTGAATCTGACCTTTTTATTCATTTTTGTTAAATCGATTAGCTCGATTTGTTTATATTTTACTATGATTAAAGCTATTTTTAATTGATTAGCTAGTTGATGTGTAATATAAAGTATGTGTTCTAATTTGTACGGTTGCTTGTTTGTTAATTTGGAAATGGTTTTTAACTCGTTGTACACTATTTAATGTGATGTTATTAGATAAGTGGAGCTAATACATCACTAAACGGATCATGGTTGAGTCAAAGATCGGGTGTAATTGCCAGGGCCTTCAGCTCGAGACCTGTTGGACAAGAAGTTATTGGGATCGATTTGGGTACCACAAACTCATGCGTTTCAGTCATGGAGGGCAAAGTAAGATCTATGTTCCAGCTGTTTTCATTTTTTTATGATTTTTTCTTTTTTTAACTTACGCTCGTTGAATAGTCTGCCAAGGTTATTGAGAATGCGGAAGGAGCACGTACAACTCCATCAGTCGTGGCTTTTAACCAAAAGGGAGAGTTGCTTGTTGGAACCCCTGCTAAACGTCAAGCAGTCACTAACCCAATAAACACTATTTCTGGAACTAAACGTTTGATTGGGAGACGATTTGATGATCCCCAGACACAGAAAGAAATGGGAATGGTTCCATATAAGATCGTCAAGGCTCCAAATGGAGATGCTTGGGTCGAGGCAAATGGACAGAAATATTCTCCAAGCCAGATTGGTGCATTTGTTCTTACTAAGATGAAGGAAACTGCTGAAGCCTATCTTGGAAAGACCATTAATAAAGCTGTTATTACTGTACCAGCTTACTTCAATGACGCACAAAGGCAAGCTACCAAGGATGCTGGCCGAATTGCTGGCTTAGATGTTCAAAGAATCATCAACGAGCCAACAGCTGCTGCACTTTCTTATGGATTAAACAACAAAGAAGGTCTCATTGCAGTTTTTGATCTTGGTGGTGGAACTTTTGATGTTTCCATCTTGGAGATATCTAACGGTGTTTTTGAGGTATGCAATTTCTTCTGTTTCTTTATTTATTTAGTCAACAGATATGTAGTAATTGTTTTTTGAATGCAGGTGAAAGCTACAAATGGTGACACCTTCCTTGGAGGAGAGGATTTTGACAATGCCATGTTGGATTTTTTGGTCAGCGAGTTCAAGAGAACAGAGGGAATAGACTTGACAAAAGACAAACTTGCCCTCCAGAGACTTCGAGAAGCTGCTGAGAAAGCCAAGATTGAGCTGTCATCAACAACCCAGACTGATATCAACTTGCCGTTTATCACAGCCGATGCATCTGGTGCTAAGCATTTGAATATCACTCTCACGAGGTCGAAGTTTGAGGCTCTGGTTAACAACCTGATCGAGAGGACCAAGAACCCATGCAAAAATTGTGTGAAGGATGCAGGAGTCACAACCAAGGAAATCGATGAAGTTCTTCTTGTTGGTGGGATGACACGTGTTCCTAAAGTTCAGGAAGTCGTTACAGAAATCTTTGGAAAGGCCCCAAGCAAAGGGGTGAATCCCGATGAAGCAGTTTCCATGGGAGCAGCTATTCAGGGTGGTATTCTCCGTGGTGATGTTAAGGAACTCCTTCTACTTGATGTTACTCCTCTATCACTCGGTATTGAGACACTCGGTGGCATCTTCACTAAGCTTATTGGTCGGAACACCACAATCCCAACCAAGAAAAGTCAGGTGAGCTATCATATGGATCCTTTCTTTTCTTGTTTTTCCTGCCGTTATTTCTTTATGTTTCTAAATTGTTTTTCTGTTTGCAGACATTCTCAACAGCAGCCGATAACCAAACTCAGGTGGGTATTAAAGTGTTGCAAGGTGAGCGTGAAATGGCAGCTGACAACAAGTCATTAGGAGAATTTGAGCTCATGGGCATTCCACCTGCTCCAAGAGGCATGCCTCAGATTGAGGTGACATTCGACATCGATGCAAACGGTATTGTCACAGTTTCAGCCAAAGACAAGGCTACAAACAAGGAACAACAAATTACAATTAAGTCGTCAGGGGGTCTCTCAGATGATGAGATTGAGAAGATGGTTAGGGATGCTGAGCTCCATTCTCAAAAAGACGCTGAAAGGAAGGCACTCATTGACGCCAAAAACAATGCTGACACCACCATCTACAGTGTTGAGAAGAATTTGAACGAGTACAAAGACAAACTTCCTAGTGATGTTGTGTCTGAAATTGAAGGTGCTGTTGCTGATTTAAGGAAAGCTGCTGGTAGTGAAGATGTTGCCGAGATTCAAGCCAAGATTGATGCTGCAAACAAGGCACAGTCGAAGATTGGACAGCACATGCAAGGTGGATCAGGAGGTGGTTCAGACTCTGGAACTGGAGGATCACAAGGCGGTGCGGAACAAGCCCCAGAGGCAGAATACGAGGAGGTAAAGAAGTAGAGTTCTGATGATATATTTCTTCCTTTTCTTTTGATATCTTAGATGACTACTACGACATTATCGACAATGTTTGTATTTAAAAGTTCCATGGGATGATGATGGATTAGGGGTTGCAATAGAAATAATTACCAATTGGTTTTGTTATATGGCTGTTATTGCTTGTCGGGAACAAGATACATTTTTAACTAAAATTTTCAATGAGATTTTATTGCTTTGTCGGCTTGGTAAAAGTGCTACTTGGTCTGCTTTGGTATATCTACTTCTTGTTTTTCTTGTGATTTCGTGATTTGTATGGTAAGATTATGAAGTCGACTGATTACCAAGGTTACTCATATACTAAATTAAAGAGAAATTAATGACTCAGTTTCAAGTGTTTGAAATTGCAAATTTTAGGGACTTTTCAAAACGCATAACTCAGTTTTAAGTGTTTTGGATAAGAAAATACGCATGGAGCTTGTACTTATTTTAATGTACTTTTTTGTAAGGCACAATTTTTATGAATATACTATCGTCAGTCAATCGCCCAGGGAGCCAAACTTAAAGAAAGCTGACAGTGGGTTTTATGTTTAGGGTTTCGAAACATGTTTTCTTTATAGCCACAAAGGGTTCATCTTGGTTATGACACTTAAAAGTGATTCAGAACAAGCAAATAAAAGGCCAAGAAAGAAATGCGGACATTGCAAGTTAGCAAGACTCAAAGTGATGCATACAATTTAAAAAAATAAATACATAATGACATCTCACTTGGTTTTAAAGTACTTGATTCAAATGACCCATTTCTTAGAAATCAAGTTAAGTTATGAAGAGTGGTCAAGTTATCAAATTGTGTTCGAGCTCTTGCACTTAGAAATGCAAAACCAAATAACCGCGCATAAAACCGAAACCGGTTTTTCCTATAACCGTTTTTTTTCTTAACCGAATCGGTTTTTAGAAACCGAACCGATTAGACCAGCTTTCGAATTTGGGCGAACCGGTTTTTTATCCAAACCGGTTTTAACCGCTTTTAGGAAAAAAAGAATTCTGCACTTTTTTTCAAAAAAATAGATCCGTTACTAGCTATTACGAGCGTTTTTTTTTTTTCTTTTAATTTTTTGGGTATTTTGACACCTTTAAATAATCTATAAATAGGATGGGTTGGTGTGGGTTGAAAACACACCAAAAACACTCTTATTCTCTGAAAAACTCTCTAAATCTCGACATATATATTTACTTTTTGTTTGCAAAAATGAAAATGCCGTAGCTCGATATAATTAACTACACGATAAGGACGAATAAGTAGTTAAGTGTATCCGAATGATGGCAATGTCGAAGCTCGATATAATTAGTTGTGTTTTTTAGTTATGTTAGTATTCAAATAAAAGCTATGTTGGTACTTTATTTTTTATTTATAATTGTATTGTTTAAGTTTTAAATAAAAGTTATGTTTGTATTATATATCGAATTCGAATCCGAAAAAAAAAACTTTAAAAAATCTAACCGAAATTACCCGGTTCAAAACCGAAAAAATCCGATTCCGAACATTTAAACAAAAAAAAGAACCGATCCGAAAAAACCGGTATAAACCGAAATTGGTTTTTCTGTTTTTTTAACTAGTTTTAAAAAAAACAAAAACTGAAAAAAACCGATTTTCTTGCGCCACTCACCTACAACTCAGAAATCAAACATGACAATAAGTCCACTTCCCAAAAAACATAACAAATAAAGGTGGTATACAACACAAGGTATATTTCATTTGGCTTGTTCAAAACTCTAGAATAAACAAATTCGATCGATTAATCTTTGGATCTCCTATAAACTGAGAAATATGTCGAATTCATATGAACTACTTAGAAAATCACATCAATCAGAGACTTCTATTTCTCCATAAGCTTACCACTCCAGTCATATAATACAACACCTCTGTTTTTCATGTAACATTGTATCGAACATTGACGGAAAAATTTGAAAATACTCTCAAAGGCCATCTTCAAAGTTGAATTAACCTCATTTATACCAACCAGTGAGGATCCATCTCAGGAAAAAACAGAAGCAGCAACCAAGGGCCTGTAAATTCAAATTTCACATCAACATTTGTGTGCTTGTTATTCTTCACAATTTCAACTTCCAAAATCACTTTTAAGACAAAAGTAAGATTCATTATTACAAAATTGACTAGACAATTGCTATGGTTAAATCAAGACTTGATCAGGGAGTGAAGATAGAATCGCAAAAAATAAGAACTATTCAAATATCAGGTGCGAGCCCATTTGATTAGGCAACTGAAATGAGAAAATACAATCCGTGTTGGATTCCATTTCAGCCAAAATATCCAAGTTAAATTCTTAATTATATGGAGAATATATAAACATAAGTGTAGAAACTTAGCAATGTCAAACTCATTGAATTAACAAAGTAAACGTTAGAAATTTAAAGCTTGGCAATGTCGAATTAAGTTTTGGTTGTCTTTAACAATCTTGGAATTAATATTTTATGAAATTCTCTATAATGATATATTCGTTATAATAACTATCACACTGTCCTTAAAAATTAAAATTTTATGAAATTCTCTTTTCAGTCATACAACCTCCTAATACTGTTTGTTCAGGTATTTATTATTGTATTGCTCTTGTAATCATAACTAACACATTATTCATTTAAAGATTTTTTTTTTAAATCATTAAAAAGAAGTGTTCACGGGTCAACCCAACCCAACGGACCCGTACTACAAGGATAACTGATTTCAACATGACCAGGTGTTACCAAACCCGCCCATTTAACTACATCTATGTATTGGGTTCAAAATTGGGTGTTTCCATCTTTTTACTGGTGGGATAATTGTATTCGTACAGATTTAGCTCAAGGCAGAAGAGTCTACCTGAAGAACAAGTAGTATGACGCATAGGGACTTTTCAGATCTACGGCCAAATATTCTCAGGGAAACATTCACAAGTGTCCCATCATTTGTCCCAGTCAGTAGTCCTGTCTGTGGGTCAAACCTAGAAGTAATGAAATATACAAATATAAATATACATCAAACTGAAAATAATATAACACCACCCATAAAAATATTATTAAAACAAAAGTACACTATAGTCTTACCTTGGCAGGCGATGACGTGGACAGGGGATAATACCTGCAAGCTGTATAAAAGATGGAGTATTCTTAATTGTTTCAATCTAATATTTAATATGCGATATGAAGTTGGAAAGAGATGAAAAACAGAAGAGAGAGATCAAACCTGAGGAAGTGACAATAAGAAGTTAATAATTTGAGGAAGGAAAAATATTAGGAGCGTCTCACTGTCAGATAATGAAGCATTCATCAGAATAAGTAGGATACATTGGTACTTATTTCCAAAAACATATATATTTATACATATCGGTGATTATATAATAAAGTAAATAAATAAATATATATGGTAACACACCTATAGTGGCCTAAAATGCCAACGACTGCCATTGTCATTCCAGCAAAGTATGTATAGGTGTCACCAACAAAAACGGAAGATGGGTACCTACAATATGAAAGTTGACAACACAATACCACTTATAAATGATGGAGAAAACTAGAGGTGGCAAGATGGGCTACTGGTGGATAGGATTCCAAAATAGGTTTGGCTTGAAACATGCGATAATTATGATTTCAAAAACAATACTAGTACAATGTTAAACTAACTTTACTGAATAAAACGATTTAAGAGGTCGTTTGCAATGAAAATAGACTTTCATCAGCTTTCCACCCATTTGACCCGTTCCACTTTTAGCTATTATTTTATTTGAACCATTTGAGATATTCACGCAAAAATGCTATTGAAAAGCAAACTCAAACTAGAAACCTGAAGAAATCTAAAAATTGACAATATCTGTACCAGTTATAAGAAAGTAACGCCAATGAAGTTGCAAGCAAAGGTTGGACAAGGTATATGGAGAACGCATGGGCCTGCTTAGTTTCGGGATTGGATGACCCTCCAATTTGCATGATATTGTGAATCAAAATCTGCATGTCATCATTATAAGGCAAATTTATTCTTGATTTTCGATTCTTTGTCTTGACATGAGAAATGAACAAAATTATGTGGGTTCTTTAGAGACGTGAAGCTTACTGCAAATGCTATGACAACAGTCTGTCCAACTTCGAGGCCATTTATACCAGCGTGGATGTTGATCGAGTTAGTGCAAAAGACAGCCAAGAGTCCCATATAAAGTTTATAGATCCATCCTGTTTATTACCCATATTAGATAGTATGGAAAATGAAGATCATCAATTAACTCACAACTACTGAGAGGTCTTAATCAGATTGTATACAACTGATTAAGTAACATAGCAGGTGTTTGCATGTGCATTCTGAAACTAATCTATGATATTAATTATTGAATTTTTAGAATAAGACAACCAGCGTTAACAGAACGACAACAAGAAATAGTGTTTGGATGTGCTTCTGTTGTATGAAGTTGATATAATAAGATTATCCGTTGTTTGAGTCGTTGACAATTCTGATAATTAAGTAAATATAATGACCAGAAAGGGACCTTCTTTACATCAATTAAGTACAAATTTAATATTATTACAATTTATTTTCTATTAACTATAATAACGTTTTTCTTTTGTTAACAAATTTGAAAATTTTATCTTTTGAAATTTCATCAATTATATCTTTTAATTATATTAACAAGACAGGTAGATAAAAAGAACTTAAAATAGAGTAATAAATTAAGGTAAATAAGTAGTTTATTTTTCTGTTAAACAAACAGTTTTGCTGCAACTAGTATGAAGTTGATTAAATAATCAGATGACAAGAATCAGAATCCCTTTATCCAAATAATAAAAACTGATTGTTACGAATTGAAGTCTCAATAAAGAGATAATCAGTTTCATAGTGTACATCGAAAGTTCCAAATACCTCAATTAACTTAGAATAGGAGGATTGGACTTGCAGTAACAAAGTTGGCAAGAGTGAGCATTAGGTCAACATTCAAAACCTACTATTTTGTACAAAGGAGTAAAAGTTTATTTTAAAGATCACTTAGGGGAATGATTACCTAGATCCAAGATTTCCGTTCCAACATATTCTACTAGGGGCTTTGGTATCATAATGGTTGTATGCCCAGCATAGGCCATCAAAAGAGGGAGAGCAGCAATAGATGGCAACAGTAGTTTTCTGCCTTCACAAGCAAATTTGAAGCAATTAGAGATGTATTAGTAGAATAGGTGGTAATTTTGACCCATTGGGTTGAGTTGGGTTATGTTTCATCTCTAATGGGTCAAATGATTAAATAAAAGAGGTTAGTTGAAGAAGAAACCGACAGAAAGTCGCCAAAACTATACTTTAATGCATAAAACTTCTTAATTTTTTTTGGACAAATAGTGTTTCAGGTCAAACCAATCCAACTTGTACAAAAATCCCATTTTTTCCCGTTACCCAACCCATCCGAGCAGCATATTTGGCCACTATAGTTAGTAGGAAACAAATGAGTTCTATGATGTATAACTCACACTCGCCAAGGAATATCCAGGACATCATCAACAAAACCAAGCAAAATCATGAAGCAGACAGATGCTAAAGCTGCATTATATTCCACAAGCCACTGCAAGGGCATAGTTTAGACTATTAATACCTAATCATTATTTAGTGTAAACTGATAAACAAACAAAATAAAGGCAAGTGCTACATTCTGAAGAAGCAAACTTACCATTGAATCTGCTGTGAAATTAAAATACTGAAATAATATCGCCACCACCAAGAAAACAATGCCCACAACAATACCAAGAGATTCCGGTCTGCAAGAAAGATAGTAGTATTAACATGTAGTGCCAGAATAATCTAGATTAGTCAATCCCGGATGGATGATCAATTCTTCAAATAATATATTTAGCTCCAATAAGCCACTATTTTTCTGAAGTTATTATTATAATAGATATTTCATGCATTTAAAGCACCTTTAAGATATGCTATAGTCTATATTGTTATGTATTGTGCTTTTTCATCTTTCTTCACCAAAAAAATGTCTCTTTGCATCTTCACGTTTGAATCACCATCAATTCGTAGTCAAGTTGGAAAAGGTCAAAGCCATACCATGTGCAAATCCTACTCATTCCCTAAAGAACTACATCACCGAAGCTAAAAGATATGACCTTTATCGTAGCTTAAAATTTTGAAATTCTCTAGTTACTTAAGTTGTTATTTATTAAATATACACTATATGGTGACAAGTAAAAGTAGTGCAATAAGCTAGTTGATGAAATATGACGAGAGCTTAATTTTAAAGGAAATAAAGGAATATAAAGAACAAAAACACAGGACAACAAGATGTTATATACTGGCGTTCCTAACATTCAATCTGTGAAAACAGGTTCGTAAAAGTGTAACATGATGGTTCAACCATGTTTGAATAGAAAATAATCCTGATTTTGACAACACTATCTCACATTGCTTATAGCTTGTTCAAGTAGTAACGCATGCATAAGAAATTTCTGTAATCGATGACCATAATCATAACATACAATCATAGAAATTTTAGTCTCACGTTTCACAAACCTATAAGTCCAGCAAAACGGCATAAGGTCATCAAACTTGTTTAACTGCATTTGTAACCCTTAATTCTCAATAAAACTATGAAGCATTTGCCTCTTCATTAAGGAAAGTTCAACGCACACCGTCAACAGAATTCTAAACCTTAATTTTGTAAAATGAGGAAAATTTTAACAATGCAACGATTCCTTACACTGTAAAACATTTCCGGCTAAGTCTAATACTTGATCTATATCATAGCAATGTATGCAGTTACGTTACTAATAAAGAAGAATAACTTACACTTTAGTAAGACCTTGAGGTGTACCTTTCTTGTTAATATCATAACCAAACAAATTACGTCTAAGAACATATCTAGAAGCAACCGGAATCATAATTAGGGTTAAAATGAACCCTGCCAAGCTCAGTACCGCATTAATTACGATCGATTTCTTCAATTCCGAATCGATACTATCATTGTAGTGATAGAATATCAAGTAAAAGTAAGGAATGAAGAAAATTAAAGAGAATAATAGGATTTTAGTAGGTTTTGACGGATTGATCTGCGGTTGTTGTTGGTCTGTTACGGTGGATTTGGGTGGTGATTCGGTGGTTGATTGTTTTGAAGATGGACCTCGTTTGCGAGCTGCCATGGCTTAATTTTTCTCAGTTCAGAATGCCGATTTGTGGAAAATAAATGGTTTCTTTACTTCTTTGTCATCGGGGGTTTATGGAACCAATTAGGAGGTAACACGTAGGATTCATTGTTAATATTTGGAATTAAATTTGCTACTAAATTCAAACATTGGTATTATTGAACGATGATAAAACTGTTGTAATCTGAATAAATGGTTGAACGGTTTTTGTCAAACTCGACATATACATTTGAAACTATGTCTTTCATGTTGTTATAAACCTCGAACAAATAGTGTTAAACTGTAAACATATTCCACGACTTACCTTCTTTTTTTTATCCTTCGTCTTATTTGATATCGATGCAAATTACTTGTATTTTGTCCATGTTCATAGTATATTTTCTAACAAGTTACACGAAAAATATTGCACACTAATATCCATCCAACATGATGACTAGGTGTAGCTCATCAAACATGATGATCTGAGAAGGAATGTACGACGTAGTCATGTGATTATCAAAGATGATAAAGAGGGAATTCAATAGATTCGATGACATGCGGTATAGATCTATCTTGCAATCATCTTTTACGTTGTTGCAATCAATACTCCTCATCATTTGGTGCTCAATGTTCAAGAACTTACTTAGGATTGAACATGTACGGTGGCCATGTTTGTTGTTAATCTTTTGCCTCTTTTAAGACACATAATGAAAAAAATGGCGTTCCTTAATAATATTGGTGTATAAAAAACATACAAACTACCAATATGATATTGAAACAAGCATAAAAAAAGTGAAATAAAACCAAACATTGTCACACTCGGAAGTTTGTGGCATTGTATCGGCTTGTAACATTAATTGTTCACAGTCAAGATAATATAAACGACTCTAATGAGACGTTTTAAAAATGAAATATTTTATTAAAACCATTATTGAAAAATAATACTTGTCATTGACATCTTAATCATGATATATTAAATAAAATCATTGTTTTAAATAAAAGATTGTCTCATACAAGTGAAGATCTTAGGGCCGGCTCCTAGCTTGAAGATGGAGACTTGAACAAATATATACCTAAGAATATATTAAAAACAAGTATCGACTAAAAAGCTGAGTGAATTCATGAGTTTGAAAATTGTAATGTAATGCTTCGCATTAAAAACTACATTGACTACGTCAATGATTTTGAAAGCACTGTTGTGTAAACCTTTTTCATTGATCTCGTCAATGTGAACATATAGTTTGAAAACATTTTTTTAGACCACAAAAGTATTGAACACAACAATATTTTGAATGCCTAAATCACAAGATTTATGCATTGACCCCGTCAATATGAACCTATAAACACTATCATTACATTAGGCTCATGAGATAGAACTTTAAATGGGATGCCTTATTTAGCAGATGCTTAAACCATACGTCTGTGTGTTTCAAACATTATGTATCCGTTTGACCAGTGCGAGCTACCCACCCGGATAGGGTTGTCAACTTAAATAGATCTATTTATAAAGTTCGCGTTTAAGTCCATAACTAACTATCCATGATAAGACAATTTGGTTTAACGGTTACCCAAGTAACGTATAATTGTGTTGGCACTTGTGTCTATCATGAAAACATTTGAAATATGAAAGTACGAAACTTACATATAAAAACATTGAATATAGTCCCACCTCAAAAAAAGGGGGATTTATGAAACTCACATAGGAAAACATTTAAGTAAAAGTCTTGTAGTAAGCAAATAAGCAAATAAACTTGATGCAAATGTGGAAAATCTTGAATATGCAGTAAGTCTAAATCAGGATCTTGGAAATATATATTTTTTTAAAGTTTCCCTTGTTAGTAAGTTCCTTATGTTGAAAGTTTCATGTTTTTGAAAGTTTCATGTTTAGTATAATCCATACTTATGTAATAAACCCTATTTATACACGAGATCTAAATGTTGTAATATTACTACTACTTTATTTAACTAAACTCTTTCGGTAGCTCTATTGAAGTACGACCAGGTAAGACGGTGAGGGTGGCCAGTGAGACTACCACTTGTTAATAGCCGACCTCATTAGGATTATCCTCCTTAACTTACCTAGAAATCGCACTTAAATAGGAGAACCTATTTAGGAGTTGTCTTATAAAGTAAAGTAATATCAATACGAAACCAACCATGACATCTTATCAGATCTAATGCATAAACATTTTACATAACACAAGATAATAATTAAAGTTTATCTAAATAATCAATATATATATATATATATATATATATATATATATATAATTAGAAAGGAAGAATGACATTGGAGTAGTAGCATGGGAAGTAGATAAAATTAGAAAGGAAAGCAGAAAAGGAAGATAGTTGATATATGAAGATGGTATTTGAATGAAGATGAGACTCGAGCTAAACTTAGCAAGATGGAGATTTTGGAAGCATCATTCAAGAGGGAGATTGTTGGAGCATAATTAGAGTGATGGTTGAAGCTTCCAAAAGATCATTAGAGTCAGTTCTGGTGAACAATGTTCATCACCCGAACTAAAACTTAGACAGTCTTTCAGTAAAGACTTTAACTCGGGTGAAGCTTCCAAAAGATCATTAGAGTCAGTTCTGGTGAACAATGTTCATCACCCGAACTAAAACTTAGACAGTCTTTCAGTAAAGACTTTAACTCGGGTGAACAAGTTAGTCTACCCGACTTAGCTTAAAGTTCACCAGAGTTAAAGTTTACTGATAACATAATGTATTTTGCTCACCTGTTCTTAAATAAATATAAGGGTTGTTGTAATATAATAGTTAGCGTGTATATTAGCCTATAAATAGTGAGAGAAGTGAGACAGATAGATAGAGTTGATTTGAGTGAAAATATCTTCGGTAACCCCTTTTCCCATCCTTTTTTGCTTTGAATAAAAATTTTCTTTTACTCAAAGATACTTTGATTCATTGTTCAATTCATAAACTCAATCACTACTTCATTATTCCACAGTATGCTAATGATTTTAATCATTTAATTATTCATTTAAGATTGATCAACACCTATCATACTACTAGTTTTTTTTCAACTATCAAAATTTTGAAAAAATGATTTGTGTTTGAATAAATAATTATTTAGAAAAGTTTATTTATAGTCAAAGAGTGGGTGGCACAATTCAATGAAATCAGATAACCAACCAACCTCTCCCAAACGACATCGTATTTGATCCTTCCATAATTAAATAACAATGATTTCCCAACAGCATTGAATACTACTACTATAGTACTATACTATAAACAGACAGTTGAAAACTTTGAATGCCAATTTCGATGTCACCAATTCTCATCAAATCATCATAACAACAATCCCAATTCTCATCAAATCATCATAACAACAATCCCAATTCTCTTTTTTAATTGTAAGCATTTTTTCATGTTTTAATTTCAATAATTCATTTATACGTTTATATGTTTATATGTTTTTATGTTTTTTTTATGTGTGCCTAATGTTTGATGAAATGTCTGTGTGAAAGATGGGTAAAAAAACCGTTATGTTACCGGTTACCCAACTTGATTTCACCACTGTTAAGTATGATCCTGCTGAAATTGAAGGTATTTTTTTTTCTTTTTTTGATTGATAATTTTGAATTTTTGTTTATTTGTGATGTTTTATTGTTGCAGCTCCTCATATAACTGGGTTCGGTTTGAAGCTTTTTGTTATGTTGGTTGAAATGCCGTTTATTGGTTCTTTGATCATCGGTCACTTGAAGAAACAGAACAAAATGAACCAGGTTTGTGTGTGTGTGTGTGAGAGAGAGTCATCATATTTTATAACATTGTTTATACCCTTAAAAACTCTTTTTTGATCAAGTTTGTAAATTGTTTATTGATAACTCTATTATATGTTAAAATGTTATCTAAATTGAATTGAGAGTTGCTTCATTTTATTTGGTTGCTGTAACTGTTAGTTGTTTGTCGGCGTTTTTATCATGGAAATAAGAACTTGTATCACATGATTGAGGTTTTGAAATATTAATTTATGTACATCTGTTATGAGCATAGCTTAACACGGAATTATAAAACAAAAATGTAAGATTATCACTTCCACTTGCACGTTGGATATTAAACAGGGGTTAAGAGAAACTGTGATACCGGAACCACCAATGTTCAGACCTGAGTTCCCTCCTCAAGGTTTGACCTCTTTCATATTTAATTTTCCTCAACTGTAGTTTACTTCACAAGTAAATTAAAAAAAAAAAAAAAAATCGTCAAAGAGTTTCTTAAACGCATATTAATTATCCATTTTATTTTTACTGAAATTAGAACCAGAATCTGGGGTGGTTTGTCTCAAAGAAGATGGAAAATCTGAAGATCGTGTTGAGTCTGCCACAAGATGTCTTCCACAATATGACCCTGCTAGCAATCATAGCTCTGACTCAACTCCATTCCGATATTGGAAGATTCGTGATTATGCGTATTCGTATAGGGAGAGGATTACAACACCATCAATGGTAGGTCACCCACAAGTCATACCATATTTGTGTCCTATTTATACTGATAAAAATTGATATATCGTACTATATTATAAAGCATAAAACAAATCTCGTAATCCCTTAAAATTTAAGTATGCCAAAATGACATTCATACTTTTATGATACGAACCTTATATTTAGATAAAGGTATTTTTACATTATAATTATTATAAATATAGATTAGGGGATCTTTATTATTTAGGTAGTTTCCTTATTATTAGTATTAGCTTACTGTCCAAGTTTTAGGTTAATATTTATAGATCATTAGGGCTGTATTTTTTTATTATGATGAATGTTATTATTGATTTGAGTATCAATTGGGAGAGTCGGTTTACCTCTCGAACGTAAACTATTGGGAGAGTTGGTCTATCTCTCGAAATAGACTATTATCGTTTTCGTATTATTCTTTTTACTTGATTATCTGATCCGGTTCTTATCATTTTACTAACTACATGTTTAGTATTTCTCATTATTTTAAGTATTAGGAAAATGCATATAACATCAATTAAAAAAATTAAGACCATGTAACTCGAACAAAGCGTAGTGTAGTTGCGTATATAATAAAATATAACACGGAATAGTTATCCACTTCATTTCTCGGGTATCATACTATTTTCAATTAAATAGGTTGCAGAACATGTTATATGTGCAATCGAAGAGTTCAGCAATAAGAAACCTCCAACACCTCTATTGATTGCATTTGATGCTGAAGATGTAAGAAAGCAAGCTGCAGCTTCCACACAACGGTTTGAGGAAGGTGCATATTCTTCCAAATTGAAATTTGTAAAATTTACTTCCAAAGTTGATTTTTGTGAATTTGGCGGGTTGGGTAAAAGGTCATTCTCTGTGAGGTAGGTTAGGTCGACCCAAACACCGAATACATTTTTTTGTCTCTTTTTTAGAGTTATGGAAAATTAATGTGTTAGATTGAACAATGATTTTGGAGGTTTTATGTATTTTAAATACATTTCGGGTGAATTTCTACCGGTTTGACCCATTTGACTCGTTCTCATTTTAGCCATTTTTATACAATTATATGCATTTGACCCGTTTGTGAAAACAATATAATCCAACATGACCCATTTGTCTTTAAATTGGAAATAAATAGCACCTGTGAGTTTCATTTTTATGTTGATTTTGGTTGGTGCAGGAAAGTCGTTGTCAATACTAGATGGTATCTTTGTGGCAATCAAGGATGATATAGATTGTTATCCCTATCCATCTAACGGTATCTATATCCAACTTTAACTTACCTAAATTTTGTTCGACGTAAATCACGTTTAGCTTAAGTTGCCAACAAACAGGTGGATCAACTTGGCTTCACGAGGTACGAAATGTCAAAAAGGACGCAGTTTGTGTATCAAGATTAAGGAGCTGTGGGGCGATATTGGTTGGAAAAGCCAATATGCATGAATTCGGCATGGGAACTACTGGAGTTAACCCAAACTATGGGTAAGTTATACGACATGTTTAATAAATATTTGTTAAGTGGAAAACAGATGGAGAATAATATAAAATTTTGCATAACAGAAGTGCTAGAAATCCACATGATCTGGAAAGATATACAGGCGGATCATCGTCGGGCCCAGCAGCTATTGTAGCTTCTGGAATATGTTCAGCTGCACTGGGAACAGACGGCGGAGGTTGAAATTTGTATACACCTTACAAGATTGACTGAATCTATTTTCTTTCGTCATTCACTTCTGATAATTTGTTTTACAATTCAGGTTCAATTCGTATTCCTTCTTCTCTTTGTGGTGTCGTGGGATTGAAAACAACATATGGACGCACAGACATTAATGGGTAAGCTTTTGTTATTTTAATTTTTAATTGACTTTACAGTCCTTCGACTACTATTGTTTAATTATAAATATCACACCATCTTCTGCAGTTCTTTATGCGATGGAGGGACTGTTGAAATTGCAGGTCCAATTGCATCCAGTGTTGAAGATATCATGCTGGTGTAAGTAACTTATATTTTCAGCTTTAAACATTCAATAAGCGCAAAAGAAAACCTACGGTGATAAGAGACTGACTTTTGTTTTATAATATCGACAGCTATGCAGCAATCTTAGGATCCTCTCTTGCTAATAAAATCAGTCTGCATCCGGTAACCAAAATCTGCTATACTAAAGTTAAGCTAACTAATGAACTCCCAGATATTTTTTTGTTGATCTTCTCGCAATTTTCGTTTATTTTTTGTACAGTCTGTCCCCTGTTTGCCTGACCTATCGTCACACGAGAATTCCAGTATTACGGGATCATTGCGGTTAGGAAAGTACACCGAGGTGGTCCCTCTGTACTTATGAGTTTTCCGTTCCTATTATGAATGAATATCTTTTAGACATTACGTACTCACTTCATGGCTGTTTTGCAGTGGTTTAATGATGTATTCTCACCCGATATCTCAAATAAGTGTGAAGACGTTCTAAATATGTTCTCAGAAACTCATGGTTGCAAAGTAAGTTAAAAGTAGAATTACTTATGCTTGGTTCTTTAAATTAAGAATTTCACGTCACTTTATTTGTATGCATTACATATAATTCTTTATGGGTAAAATCTACTTACTTGTAAATGATTTTTTATGAAAAAAATTAATCGAGTCCATTTTTTTTCTTCTGGTTGAAGGTAGTAGAGATTGTGATACCGGAGCTTGACCAGATGCGAATAGCCCATGTCGTATCAATTGGTTCTGAAGCAGCAGCCTCGTTAAACCCTGACCTTCAGGATGGGTACGCCTATTGTAAACCTTTTATGATTCTATATTATTAGTGCTCCGGGTGGGTTTATTCTATGTTTAGCATCTACAATACTTGAATCATTTTTTACTAATACCTGTTTCTTGTTATCTTATATAGGAAGAGTAGTAGACTTACATTGGACTCACGGATTAATTTTGCACTATTTAACTCATTCTCAGCTTCAGACTATGTTGCTGCCCAACGTCTCAGGTAAGGCTAACAATGTTTGGTAAATTTATAATGTATTTATAAAGTGGTGAAAATTGTTGCATTTATTTATTATGTCTCAATATTGCAGACGTAGGAGTATGTACTATCATATGGAAATTTTCAAGGACGTTGATGTCATAGTTACTCCAACCACCGGGTATGCTCCACTAGTTACTTTCATACAATTATCCATTTAATATCTTACATTTGGTTGATTTTAATAATCTAATCTTGAAGTATATATGGAGCGAATCACTTATTTTTTCTTACGAGGTTTAATAGTTTGTGATTCTAAATCTGATTTGTTCTTTTTCTTCTTCTTAGCATGACAGCTCCTGTAATTCCCAAAAGTGCACTTAAGTTGGGCGAGTCAAATATGAAGGTTACAGGTGAGTTGACTTGCTAAAACTGATGCATTTATCGTGTCTTACATGCAAGCTGACGTTTTTCCCATGTCTTTCAGCGAATCTGATGCGTTTTATCATAGCAGCAAATCTTCTTGGACTCCCAGCTATTTCTATACCTGTAAGTACTGCTCCAATCGAACCGCAAAACCTTGTGATTTTGTACGTAGTAAGAAATTGTTTAAAGATTCACAAACGATACTTTATATCATCAGTAACTTCAGATCTTGAAACGCTAACATTTGTTTAGCTACATTCCATATTTCAGTATCATCCGTTCACCGTGGCTGTATTATTTCTATATATGTAGGTTGGTTATGATAAGCAAGGGCTTCCAATAGGCTTGCAAATTATAGGGCGTCCATGGGCTGAAGCTACCATTTTGCGTTTGGCTGCTGCATTTGAGGTTTATTAGATGACGAAATTCACAAATCATTTTTTGATGAAGAAAACTCTTTTATTCATTATGATATACTAAAATTTTAATTTCAGGAACTACGTGTGGAGACGAAGAAGCCTGCGTCGTATTATGACATTCTAAAAGGAAAATGAGATGCAGAAACATGTAGATACGTTGGTGTCTGAGATAAAAAAATGTTTTGATGATCTTTCCGTGTTGGGTACAAAAAAAACCAAGACATGACTCGTTTCTCTTTCTTGTGGTTTATGATTGGGAAGTCGGTACACTCATTGACTATCGTGTTATCTTCTTGATATCACATTATAAGACGATCATATTTGTTATATCTAATGTTACCAGAACCGCAAAACTATATGACGCAAAGGATTTGGTATTCCAGTTATTAACCCGAAGTGGTTATAATAATCCGCCTTATCTAATGTTTTTAATTCTTACTTTCTTATAGAGTATATGATTTGAACAAGACTTGTGTAAATATTACTGCCTAAAAGTGGTTAAATGGACGGGTTAACCGAATTTCATAACATGTCAAACACGAGTAATTTTTCACCAAATTTTTGTTCTTTAAACAACATTCCACTCCAAATGAGTCGAGTTTTCAACCTATTTGAAAAATTTCTTTTCTTTTATTATGATCAAAATCAAACACATAATTTATTCTGTCTCTGAAGTAAAGAGACGAGGGGTTTATCGTTTCAGTGATCCACATAAAGATCACATAATGGTGATGGGAAAAAATCAAGGCGACGATGACAACAACCGATAGTTGCCACTGTCCGAAAAGATAAATTAAATAGTAACATTAAAAAAGCCTAACAAAATCCATTGCAAAAATCTGAATACTCTGAGAATCCTTAGGACGAATGACATGCGGTGGCTCTGATATAGGTGAAACTTCCAGATTTCTTCAGAGTTCAGTTACCAAGCTGATGGTGTAAGAGGCAAGATTGCAGTGGTCGACTGCAGATATCTGGTGAAAAAGGTGATACAGTGAAATAAAAAGCTAATTGTTCAAAATCCATTGCAAACAACTGAAAATCCAAAAATTACGACGAACGACATGTTATGGCTCCGATGTATGGAAAACTTTACAGATTTTTCCGAAATTTAATTACCAAGCTGATGGTGTCACGGCTTAAGAGTGAGATCTTAGAAATATTCGACTCCGATATAGGTGGATGCATTCTCTTATAATATTCTTTTATTGAAAAATCGATCATGTACCTGCTTTAATAACCTGGTTGAACAAAGTACCAATCTAATTTCAACCAGATTCGTATATATCCAGTTCAATCCCAAACTCTGTTAAACAAACCATATAAGTATGTTTCTCATGATAACGAAAAAGGTGGTATAAGTATGTTACATTTTAGTACAATTAACAATAATAAAACGTAGGTCTAATTCTTAACAAAATTCGGCAAGTCATCTCATTTATTATTGTATAAATCAGTATGTGGTACAGGTAATTTGAACCTATGAAAATTAATAATAACAAAACTCCTATCTGTATACCTATACACCCTTTTTCCCATTTGCTTCTTGCCGCTGGTGTTCAAAATCAACCACCACATGTTCGAAACGAACATCACTAAGATAATAAAAGAATGCATACAAAATCTTGGTTACTTTTTCGCCTTTTCCATCTTGGATCGGATCTTCTCTTCTAAGATCGAGATCTCAGTCTCAAGTCCAAAAATCCTATTTAACGCATGCATATTTTCAAGTATAGCATCCAATGATCGACCTTCATTTTCATTACTTCTTAAATGTTGCATGGGACCTTCAAGAAGTTTATTGACTATACCTGTACTTAAACCATAAATAGCCCCCTTTTGTTTCTTGGTTAAATCGCCCATTTTCTCTATGCATTTTTCAAATTCACTTGACCTAATTCTTTCGGCATATGCTCTTAGTTTCTTGAGCGTTGGCACCGTCTCTAAAGAGTCTTTCCATGCTTCGAACTCTTGCACTTCTTCTGATATAATCAATTGAGCTTCTGATGCCTTGCGTAAACGGTCTTCTTTATTAGCTTCCACAACCTCCTTCAAATCATCCACGTTATAAACATGGGACATTTCAAGATCGGAGACGCATGCCTCCACGTTTCTTGGAACAGATATATCTATGAACATCCTTTGACCTTGTGAAGTCAAAGGTGGAAAGGTTTCAACTTGTTCTTTCAAGAATAATGGTGTTTCAGAAGCCGTGCACGTGAAAATAACATCAGATTCCGAAGCACATGACATTAAATTGGAAAAAGGTTGATAAATAATCTCAACATTCTCAAACTCCTCACGAATTGCAGACACTTTATCTTCTGTTCTATTAACAACCACCATTTTCGTGCACCCTTTGGACACTAAATGTTTAATCACGAGTTTTCCCATTTTGCCTGCTCCAACCACTAAAACTCGCACGGAATCATAAGAAGATTCAGGAATCTTCAATTGCGCAAGTTCTACAGCAGCTGAACTAACAGACACTGATCCAGAAGAGATTTTCGTTTCAGTTCTGACCCGTTTCCCTACCGTGATTGCATGCTTGAACAACCCGCCAATCTTTCTATCAAACCCAGGGACTCCTTGTGAGACTTTTACAACTTGCTTCACTTGAGAAAGAATTTGACCTTCTCCTAGAACAAGAGAATCAAGGCCCGCGGAAACTTCAAACAAGTGTTTTGTGGCATCTTTGTTATGCAACAAAAATTGGTGTCGAGAAATCTCAGAAACTGGAACACCACTAACCTGTAATACGAAAGAAAAATAATAATCACTTCCAAATCTCATATCATACATGTATACTAATATGAGTTTTTCATCATGTTCCCACAAAATTTTGCGTTCTGCAAGTAATTATGTGATACTAAACAATCATATCAGATACTCAGCCATAATAACAAACTGTATAATATAGTGTTTGGATGAATTTATATAATTTGAACTTCTAATAATGAAATGTTATATGTTTGACAAGTTCTAAATTCTGATTATTTAAGGATTCTTAAATAAAATGACCAAAAATGACATTTTTGTAAAAAAAAAAGAAGGACAAGTTAAGTAAAATATAAGTAGAAGTCTCTAATCGAAAATATAAGCAGAAGTTTCTAATAGTAAGTAAAGAAAATGGATAGGTAACTTGTGTTACTCGTGGATAACCAGTTTTGTTGGTATGAAACTGATTATTCATTTGAACCCTTATTACATAATTACCCCATAATTTGTTTATCCTAGATGATGATATCTGATATTCAGGGTGCGTTCAATCTACGAAAACAGGGAAACATGGCAAAACCACGTAATCCAAAAGGAGTAATAAACATTTACTAATAAGAGATGATAATTAGTATATACCTTGGACATCCATTCAGTGACTTCCTTAACACCACGATGTTGAGAAAGAGCCACAACGTAAATCTCCATCCTGTTACAAGTACTAAGAACCGCAGCCTCTTCAATATGATTCAACGCACATAAGTCACTAATGGCTTGCGGCAATTGGGCCTCAGGAATAGAAAGCTTCTCACGGATATCGACTGGTGCTGTATGAAAACTAAGTCCAATCACCATCACACCACTCCTTTCCTTGGTATATCCTATATATAACACAGCATAAATATATGTATTCATATTACTAATTTAAATAAAACAATAATAATAATAATAATAATCATGAAAATTGAGAAATGAAAACTGACTGTCTGCTGAAGAGATTTTAAGAGACTCAAGAGCAGACACACTAGACGATTTCGGTAGCGGCGGTGATCGAACGACGTCGTTTCGGTTAGACGATACCTCGCATCTAGGGTTTACACAACGTAATCGGTTTTCGGAAATCGTTTTCATTTCTAAACGAGGAAAGTGAGCAGGGATATAAGGTGATGATGGGCTGGAATTGAGAAATGTATGAGATGAACAACTTGAAGAAGATAGATTCATCAACATATTTCTGATAAATTGAGGAATTGATGAACAGAAATGGTAAATTAGGGTTTGGTGAAATTGAAGAAACAATAAATTAGGGTTTGAGAAGGAGTGGGTGGTCGTTTAGCTCCCACACGCCTTCTATCCTGAATTCGGCCGGCAGCTTCCGTCGTCGTCACCCACTTTGATTGACTTTTAACCATAGATTAAGTCAATTACAGAAATGGTCCCTTCTCTCCTGTTTTGGTACCTTTAATTTGTAAAAAGTTTAGAAAATCACCAAAACATAACGGTACTTCGAAACTAATCATTTAATTTCTACTAAGTTTCTCTGCATTCTTTTTCTTTCTGAGAATTAAATATGACTGAAATAAGTGGTTTTAAATTGTATATGTTCACACGTTGTCTTTTTTAGTTCTTGCGTCATCTTTTATATTCTCGTATCGTAAACATATCTAATACTCAGGACGACAAATGACGCGAATTTTTTTTCGCGAATTAGATGATTGCTTTGGAAATATGCTATGACATGAGATAATTTGGGTGATTTTCTTATGCCAACAAAATATTGATTTGTCAATTATGACAACTTGCTTGTTGTAAGTTTGTGTTTTAAAGGTTATGTATTGGAGAATCAATTTATCACTAGTTAACGTTAATTCATGGGTTTATAGGTTATAGGATGACATATCACATATAAATTCAATATTAACACACTAAAAGTTTTGTATACTTGATAAGAACTTTTGGAGTTATTGACAACATAAATCATTACTTTTGATACGTTTTTTAAGAAGTTAACCGAAACATAAAGATAAACCAGTTAGATGAGTAGAATCAATTTATGTACAAGTAAAGGGACTAAGGCGAGATGGATGAATAGTTAAAGGTTAATGTTGTAACTGAGTAACGTTGGTCCGGTTTGACTTTTCCAAGGTTTGACCAACGTGATTTTCAATTTTATAATTCACATGCCATTAAGCATGAAGTCTTAATTCAGGTTTTCATAAACATATTCAAATATTCAATAGTTAAAAATTAAAGAATATGGTAGAATAAACATTTGAAATATACAATCCCTAAGATCCCTTTTATTTTTGGACGGAGTAAATGGGTATCTTGTTTATTATATCAATGGTTAGAGTTTAATTGATATCTTAAAATAGTGGCTAAGTTATAATTGATGAACAAGTAAGATTTTTGGAGAAAGACGTAAGTTTAATTTTGTATCGGTTTTACTTTTCGTGTTATTATAATATTCATATTTAGATTATTATAAGTTAGGTGAAATCTTTAATATATAATGAAAGATTAGCCTTAAATGCCACATGCCAAAGGAAGGACCATTAGATGAGTTAACTTATTTTATTTCAACCGTTAGATCAAATTGATGATTTTATCAAAGATTATTTTTATTTTATACCCTTTTACAATAAATAATTAGATTCTCTACTTAATTCCCATATCCACTAAAATAAAATAAAAATTCTAATTTATTTATAAAATCACTCAATTTGGACTATGATTACCTTATCGTTATTTTTAAAATCTTCTAACAAAAATATCAAAACAAGTGTATAAACGTAAAGGTTAAATTGTTATTATAACTATAAACAACATGTGTATAAACATAAAGATATATATATTATTATATGTATAACATTGTCTTTTCATAATAACTTAACATCTATATAAACATAAAGTTTACGATTCAAGTTTTTATCTTTTTCCACTGCATCGCGGGACAAAAATCTAGTTATTTATTATAAGAATGTTTGACTTCGTGGGTTTCACATTGTCCAATTATATATTTCTGGCTCGCTATACTTTATTTTTGAAAAAAAAAATTGGATTATTATTCATGAACTAAATATTTCCTTTCACAAGTAAAATGTAGGGAATAAAGTTAACTAGCTTATATCCCGTGTAATATACGGTGTTGAATATAATGTTACACTAAAATGTTATGGGAAAAAAAATATCACATAATCAAAGTCTTATATGTTTAATTTTAAAAGAAATCTGCATATATTGTTTTTGATGAATATTCATGAATTTTATGTATCTTTCAATTTCACATCCTTGTATTACATATATATAGATTTAACATCGAAAAATACGAAAGTAAAACTAACTTATAACAAACCTCAAATACACCCAAACCAAAAGAAGACTACAAATAAAAAATTCAATACACCATCAATTTGAAATAATCATAACATATCATACACTTTTTATATAGTTAGGTCTTATAATAACTTATATATCTTTATCCCCGGTCGCATCAAAATATCTTACATAATAAAAATATAACAAATATGTTTTATATTATAAGTTTATAACAATACAAAATGTAACTAAAAGAGCCGCGTCAATTCCTTTAAAATCCAACTAATTTAACCCATCTTTAACTCCCCAATTTTTGGTCGGTTCATCTAATAAAATAGTTAAAGAACCTATCCACTTTTGTTGCGCGAGCTGTTAATCAACATTATGATCAACAAATAAAGCTTAGATGGGATGATGGCTGCTAATATGTAAATTAGACGAACGTTGCCCATATGCTACATGTAAATTTAAGTAATTGAGTGTATTTTTATTAAGAAAAATAAAATCACTTTTTAGTTTCTAGTTTAAGCATGTTACCAAATGACATCTTTAAGATGAAGATTTGAAACACTTTTTAGTTTTTAGTTATGCATGTTACCAAATGTCATCTTCTTGATAGTAATTAAAAAGTAAAAAAAAAAAAAAACAGTATCAATCAAATATCACCAACAAAGTAGTTACATTTAAGTTGAATGACATAATTACATTACCTTATTATTACGAACTTTGAACTTGCTCGTGAGTCCCTACGTATCAAAATCATAACCAAGGCTTATGAAAATTAAAACAAAAACCAGAAGATATATGAAACTTTATCTTAATGGCCTCTTGTGAAAAGCAAACAAAAACCACAACTTTCCATTGATCAACCATGTGAAAATCATGTTTCTTCATCTTCCCTCAAGCTTAGGTAAGGTCCTAAAAAGTGATACATTTGGAATCATAGGTCAAGCCTACAATTTTATAGTTCAAAATGGTGTAATAAGCAACTAAAAAAGATAATGAATATAAACAAACTGAAAAGAAAAGCTCACCTGATGACTTGGATACTAACTCGATTTCATAGATTCTCGAACACCTGAAAAACTCATAACCGACATTTTTGTTGTCTTTGATCCCTTTCTCAATCAACTCTTTACAAGTCCCCATAATAGTTAGATCTGAACACAAACAAATAAATTTAAGAACATAAAATACATTGTAGGATATTGAAGAAAATACATATGAAAAAAGAGAAAAACCCAATTAGAAAATATATATCTCTCAAATTGATGAAGATCAAGATCGGGTAGATTTAAAATTCAAATAGGAAAACGAAGCTTGTAAAAAACGTTTTCATATTTTCGAAACATTATGATTGGACAAGTTTTACCTTTTATTTTCAACAAATATACTCCAACAAACTGCCCAATTTACCCATTTAGAGGATTTTTAAACTAAAACAAAAGACAGAGATATAAAATAGATATATGACATCATTAATTTAATTATAGTAAATCACTTTTCTTATGTGGACAGCTTAATAAAGTGCCACATTTGCCATATGACATCACACTAATCCTCCATTTATTAGATAAGTAGATTTTTGTTTCATTATGTTAAATGGTATGTTTATTTATACTATATATATATATATATATATATATATATATATGACCACTAGGGCTTGCCCAAGTGGTTATCACCTGTCACCTTTGTGTGGGAGGTCACGAGTTCGAAACTTAGTACTGGGGTGGATGACCTCCCAAGAAGATTTTCTACCAATGCTTGTGGCTCTTTCAGCAGAGGTGTTTTAACGGGACCAAGACTTCGTGCAGGCTGGGTCGGTCGGTCACAAAAGTGACACGGGCTTGAGAGGGTCCGCCAATAAACCTCTTTTTATATATATATATATATATATATAGATTGAGGTTCAAATGAGATCCCTAATTTTCTAGAGATCCAGAGATCCACTTTTTAACCACCAATTTTTCCTTATACCTTTGTTTTTTTTTTTTTTTTATGCTAACTTTTTTTTTTACTTTTTCTTTTACCTTTTTATTTACTTTTTTTTGTTTCTTTTTTTTTTCTTCCGAAAATCACATTTGATTTTCAACCTTACTTTTAAAAATCACATGTGATTTTCAATCTACAAATCTTTTAAAAAATTATTGATTATTATTTACCAAAATCACATGTGATTTTTAACCTACAAACTATTTTGCTTATAAAATCACATGTGATTTTCGAGAAACAAATTTTTTAAGTGTGACTTTAAAATTTATAAATTTTGGTTTTTGAAAATCACATGTGATTTTCGACAAAAAAAAAAAATTCACGTGTGATTTTAAAATTTTAAAATTTTGGTTTTTGAAAATCACACGTGATTTTAATTTTTTACAAAAAAATCACATGTGATTTTGAAAAAAAAAAGTTAAGTAAAACATAGCAAAAAAATAACCGAATTAAAAAACGAAAAAAAAAAATGAAAAAAAAAATATATATATTAAGGGAAAAATATATGAATTGAGAATTCCATTTGAATTTGTGTGGCTGAAAAGTGGATCCCTAGATCTCTAGAAAATTGAGGATCCCATTTGAACCTCACCCTATATATATATATATATATATATATATATATATATATATATATATATATATATATATATATATATATATATATATATATATATATATATATATATATATATATAACATTTGTGGTCTTTTCCTTAATGTTAAAATTTAAAAAGAAAATTACTAAATTGCCCCTTCATTTTATTGTTGTCATTAATTTGTCAACTCAACCTTCCATAACAACTATTAAATTTTTCAAAATATAATACATATTTGTTCCTTAAATGTTTAAATAAAAATTAAACATAAAATTTAAATTTAGGGTGATTTTCTATGTATTAAGTTAATGTCTGAAACGACATAATATACATTAATACAGATTTTATCGCTCAAAAGGTTTTTGTCCCGCTGTATTACGCGGATTTTCTGCTAGTTTCAGTTAATGCGTTTATAGATTTTTAATAAATATTTGAATTATTTTGTTTTCTTATTAACCTTAATTTATAGAGATGGAATAAGACAAATTGTAAATTCCGATAAATGTGGAGGAAGATTAGGGTACGTAGTAGGGTGAGGAACATTCACATTATTGGTAGTCTTGACCACCCAACATTAATATCTTTTCTTTTTATTATATATTTATGTGCAAACGTGCAGGTGGCCATTTTGTAGTATATGTCTTCGTTCAAACCACCGACCCCAGACACTTTTCAACTTTGACCACCCATCATTCTAATCTCACCTATAAATCTCTCATCTTTTCTAACCATTTCCATTTGCGAGAAATGGAAGATTCAAGATTCAGTTTCGAGTGGCCGGTTAGCTCCATTGATGATCAGCTTCATGCACCTTCTTTCAAGTACTACGACCCGCCTGTAATGGAACCACAACTTAAAACTCACACCAGTAATCAGTCCTTGATGAATCAGAATATAATCCAAGGAGGCAATGATTTTGGCATCCAAGACTATTGTTTTTCTAACAATGGTGGTAGTCGTGTTACTAGTTCAAATTTGACGTCCACAAGTAAGAACACGACTAGAGTTCCGCCATGTCAAAATCATATATTGGCTGAGAGAAAGAGAAGAGAGATACTTAGCCAGAGGTTCATAGCACTATCTGCTCTTCTTCCTAACCTCAAAAAGGTACACATATAACTTTGTATAAAATATAAATCGACCATTAATGCAAATTTCAATTTTACGAGCAACACATAAAAAAGGCTTAAACATACATTTGGTGTTAACACGTGACAAAATCAGTGGTGAACATCCATAGAGAGAAAATGTATAAGATCATATTAGACTTGTTTTTAGGCCTACCATTTTAGTCTCGTTTATCAATTTTTTTTATGTTTAACATTTTCTTCTTTTGGTTTCAATGAATTGTGAACAAAACTAACTTATCTTGGATGAATAGATTACTTTCTTAATATTTGAGTGTTCTGGACAATATAGTTGGATAAGGCTTCTGTTCTTGGAGATGCAATCGAGTACATGAAGACCCTCCAAGAGAAAGTTAAGATACTTGAGGAGCAGACCTTAAAGAGAGAAAACATAAAGTCGATAAGATTTAAGATGGAGGACGATGGTGGTGAAATTTCTTTATCAGACGAGAAAATTTTATGTGTTTCAAAACAAATTCCTGAAATTGAAGCACGGATTTTAGGTAAGGATGTCCTTATAAGAGTCTATTGTCAGAAAAAATCCGGGGTTGTGGAAAATACACTAGATGAAATTGAGAAACTTCACCTGTCTGTGATTAATAGCACTTCCGTGTTCTTTGGGAATTCCATGCTTCATATCACCGTTATTGCTCAGGTAAAGAAATGACCTTTTCCTTGCGAAAGGATCATTGTTTTATGTTTCAAGAATGTGTTTTGATGCAAAATGATTAAAACCCATATCATATTTTTTTCGCAGATGGATAAAGATTTAACCATGTCGATGAAGGATTTCGTAAAGAATCTACGTTGTGCTTTCAAGCAATTCATGTAGAAGATATATAAAGATTTCAAAGTTCGGTTTTTTTTTCTTTTCTCCAAAATGAATTAAAACCTTGTCTCTTATGGCTATGAGTTGATTTTTGCAAGAGGGTTTCTGTTTATAAGATTTTTCATGGTTGACTTTGTTTGACCATGTTAACAAACACTCTTGTTGTAAAGCAGTAACCTTATGGCTACTGGTACTTATATATGCAATCTTTAATTAAGCCATCACATTTATCGTCTATGGATGGACAAACAGATTAGCTTTGTAACAGTCAAAATTTTGCATACCATAGGCTTCTGTTTGAGGTAGTTTATATGATTATATCGATTTTAAGCATTCAAGACAAACTTGTGGAATAAGAAACTGATTATGGAGCTTGCATATGACTTGCAATAAAACAATGAGAAAACATGAAAGATGTCGAAAGCTTACAAGTTTATGGCTTAAACTTTCGAATGAGGAAATATAAGAAGTGCAAGATTATTTGTCTCACCCCCTCACCCTTTATATAGGCGAGTGGGTCGATGAGGCAGTTTGGACAACTTATACGAAACCGTATGATTGTCATAATGAAGTTGCATGCTTGATGCTCAACGGTATGACCCATAAACTACGAAAGCAGTTTGAGGATAAGTGGCAGGATGAGGTGATCACTAAGTTTCGAACTGTGTATGAGAAACAAGCCGGTCTTGAATCGAACGATTTGATTCGAGAATTACATGAGTGTAAGCATGTTGTTGGAGCGTCAGGAGGAACTCACGTCCTCAACATGAAAAGCTACTTTGATCGTTTGGAAAGAATGGACTACCCATACCATCATCCTATTGTTGTTAGCATAGTTCTCAATTCCCTTTCATCAGGATTTAAAGAATTTACGAGTAATTACAATATGCATGGTTAGCTCGCAATGAACTCCACGCCATGCTCGTGTAATTTGAGAAAGTCTTCCCAGGAAATCGGCTACCAACCAGATCCTAGCGATCTGTGGGGGTAGGTTCAGAAAAAAGAAGAACAACCGCAAGCTAAGGGCAAAGCTAAACAGGACGGAAAGAATAAACAAAGTTGTTGTTTATGTTCTCAAGCCTAAGCGTACCCCTCCAGCTAAAAAGGAGCATCCTGCTAAGGATGATGGATGTCATCATTGTGGATTAGTGGGACATTGGAAGAGGAACTGTCCTAAGTATCTAGCTGAGGTGCAAGATAGGAAGCGAGTCGGCAATGTTGGACCTTCAAGTATCTTCACTATATAATTATATTCTTTCTCTAAAACAAATACTTGGGTATATGACACTGGTTGTGGTACTCATATTTGTAATTCCTTTTCAGGGGTTTAGAGCAAATAAGAAACTGAAGAATGGCTCTCTGTACTTGTACGTGGGCAATGGCATACATGCAGTTGTGGAAGCCATTGGAAGTTTTGACTTACATTTACCCTCGGGCATAGTTCTTGTTTTTGACAATTGTCATTATGCACCTACTATGGTTATGGGAATTGTTTTAGTTTCTGTTTTAAAGAATAATGAATTCACTAATTGTTTTACTGAATTTGGTATTTCTGTTTCAAAACATAATATTCATTATTTTAATGTGATTGATATTAATGGTATGTTTGAAATAGACTTCTATGATTGTTATTCTTATAATAATTTTTTGTTTAATATTAGCACTAAATGAGTCAAGTCCAACTTGGACTCAACCTATCTATGACGTTGTCGTCTTGCACACATAGGCAAGCATCGCATTGAAAGGCTTCAACGTGAATGGATATTAAAGTCAAATGATGATTCATTTGATAAATTTGAATCTTGCGTATCGGGCAAAATTGCAAACGATCTATTAGGAATCATACATACTGATGTATGTGGTCCCTTTTGACATGTGTCAAGGAAAGGTGCTAACTACTTTGTTACATTTACCGATAATTTCAGCCGTTATGGTTATGTTTACTTGCTTATACATAAACATGAGGAGTTTGAAACATTTAAAGTGTTCCAAAACGAAGTAGAAAATCAACCCGACAAAACCATCAAGATCCTTCGATCGGATCATGGTGGTGAATACTTAAGCCAACAGTTTAAGGTAGATCTTCAAGCACGTGGAAGTGTCCAACAACTTACTCCTCCCTATACCCCACAACATAATGGTGTATTGGAAAGGAGGAATCGAACCTTGCTTGACATGGTAAGATCGATGATGAACCTTACTACTCTACCATTATCTTTTTTGGATTATGCTCTGGAGTCTGCAGTACGCATTTTCGTTCCAACTAAGAAGGTTGATAAGACACCATATGAAATATGGCACGGAAAAGTCCCTAACTTGTCTTATTTAAAGATCTAGGATGTGAGGCTCTTGTGAAGCGAGATTCGCCTGACAAACTCGAACAATGATATGTTAAGTGCATCTTTTTCTTATTTAAAGGTCTGGGATGTGAGGCTCATATGATTACTAGCTTATCGCTCAAGAAAAAAGTAGGAGGATTGTAGACCTTGATGAGGTTCAAGAGGAAGATGCATCACCTTCTACTCATACTGGCGAACATCAATTTGGGGGGGAAATGATTGAACCTCAAGTTATGCCTCGGTCTCAACCTCAAGTTGATGTTACTCCAATCCGTAGGTACGAAAGGACAATACATGCTCCTCACAAAATAAACCGAAATGTAGCTCTAGGAAATGAGGAACATGTATTAGGGGATCTTAATGAACCCCGAACCTTCAAAGCTGCATTATCAGGGTTCGACTCTGAAAAATGGCTTAAGGCTGCGAATGTCGAGATGCAATCCATGAAAGACAACGACGTCCGGGATTTGGTTGATAGTCCTCCAAATACCAAGAAGGGTTATTGTACATGGCTCTTAAAAATAAAGACTGACATGGATGGCAATATACATATCTATAAAGCTCGTCTTGTGGTAAAAAGTATTACTCAAGTCTGTGGTATAGATTATGAAGAAACCTTCTCCCCGGTGGCAGACATTAGAGCTATTATAATTGTCTTAGCCATAGTGGAGTTCTACGACTATGAGATATGGCAAATGGATTTCAAGACATCTTTCTTGACATGGTGATCTAGATGAGGACATCTATATGAACCAACCGGAAGGTTTTATTGATCCATTGAATCCCAACAAAGTATGCAAACTTAAGAGATCCATTTATGGACTTAAGCAAGCATCACGAAGTTGGAATAAGCGATTTGATGGGGAAATCAAAAAGTTTGGTTTTACTCAAAATCCCGATGAGCCATGTGCATATCAAAAAGCCAGTGGGAGTAATGTTACTATCCTAATCTTATATGTTGATGACATATTGATCATGGGAGATCACATTCCAATACTACAAGATGTAAAATCCTACCTTGGAAAATGCTTTGCCATGAAAGATTTAGGCAGAGGACATTTAGTTTAGGAATCAATATCTTTAGAGATAGACAAAATCGGCTAATTGAATTAAGTCAAAGGACTTACATTGACAAAGTATTAAAGCGATTTAATATGGAGAATTCCAAGCCTGGAAATTTCCCAATGCAGGAGCAAATTGACTTAAGTATCACGCAATGTGCTTCTACACCTCAGAAGGTGGAGCGCATGCAGAGGATACCTTATGCTTCGACAGTAGGGTCTATCATGTATGCGGTGAGATGCACAAGGCCTGATGTGGCTTTTGCACAGAACATTGTTAGTAGATACCAACAGAATCCTGGTGAAAACCATTGGATTGTTGTCAAGAACATTCTTAAGTACCTTAGGTCTACTAGAGATATGGTTCTTGTTTATGGTGGAAATCCTGAGGCTGATCTAAAGGTTACTGGATATTGGGACGCCAAATTTCAGAGTGTCCGTGATGACACGAAATCACAAACGGGATATGTGTTCACCTTGAATGGAGGAGCACTCGTTTGGAGAAGCAGTAGTTTGGAAGAGCAAGAAGCAATCCACTTCAGCCATGTCTGCAACAGAATCTGATTACATTGCATCTTCGGAAGTTGTTTGGATACAGAAATTTGTTTCTGGGCTTGACGTGGTTCCTACAAATATATCTCCAATCAATATCTATTGTGATAATTCTGGAGTAATAATCATAGCCAATGAACCCGGTGTTTAGAAAATAGCCAGACACTACCATAAGAGATATCACTACGTTTGTGAGCAAATAGAACAAGGTGAAATCAAATTACTCAAAGTTCACACGGATGATAATCTAACTGACCCCTTTACGAAGGCTTTGTCAAACCCGAAGCTAACTCAACATGTTGAGAGTATATGACTTCGTTTAGTTAGTAATCACATGTAAATTCACGTTTAGTATTTAGATAAAAGGATGTATTAGACAATTTTATTATTAAATGAAATGAATATTGGATATATGAGGTTTTTCATTTATTATATTTAATTGTATCTTATTTTTCATGTTTTAATCCTTGAATAATATTTTGCATATATTATTATTATAAATATCCGTTGTCAATTAATTATATAAGAATATTGTGACAACCGTCTAAATTTCAGGTGATTCTCAGTTACTAATTCGGTTCAAAACTCTAGTTCTCTTTTACTATGTTCATATTGTTCGGGTTCATTTTGTCGTACTTTTAACTTGTCGGAACAAATGTCGGAATCAAATTATAAATCCTAACACCAAAGATTCAATACAAGAACTTGACTAAGTTCTTAACGGTAACTAAAATGATTCTTGTCCCTAACTAAGTTTAACGGAAAACTTAAAACGTCAAAAGCTGGATTTTCCATTCCAGCCGGCGGCTGAATTTACTCAGCCAACGGCTGAAGCCAGCCGGCGGCTGAATATAGCCTGTCGGCGGCTGAATCTGGCTGTCCAGCTAGATGGTGACTCATTTTTGCATGTCACACGATTGGCCAACGAATTTTACTCGATTGTTGAACAATAATCACTGCTTTGTAGTCTCCCTAGGCCAGAAATAACACCACCTTAACACTCCTTTCATTTTGTTTGAATCAAAACACACACACAACACACACACACTCTAAACTCTCTCTATTTTCCCTCTAGAACACAAAAACGAAACAGAAACTTTCCACCATTTTCCAGCCACTTAAGCATCATTTTATCAAGCATCTAAACCATCAAATCATTCTAAGATCAAAGGGTATTAAAGGAAAAGGTTTAAATCGGGTTTCCAAGTCATTTTTGGAGCTAAATCTTGTTCAAACCATCACATCTTTGTTCTCTTCGGTATAACACTCTCTTTTTACTATTTTATTACTTATCTTCACTTGCATGTTCGATCCATACACTGAAAATATGTTTTCAAAAACTTTCAAAACGTTTTCTTGCTTAAAAACGAGTTTTTATTTAAGATCTATATATTTAACCTATAAATCTAAAAGAAAACTGAGATTTTACCTTGAAAATACATATGTTTAAGTTATATCTGCTTGCATGTAAAATTTAACCGTTCAATAAGCTTAAAATCGAAGAAACAACAACTTTAAAAACTGGCCGAAGCCTTTTGGCCGGCGGCTGAAGGATTTCAGCCGACGGCTAAAGGTCAGCCGGCGGCTGTCTTCCTTCAGCCGCCGCCAGAATGCCACTGTTCACTATTTTCGTCGTTTTAAAGGTCGTAAACGTGATTTTAAGCTCAAACAAATTATCACAGATTATATACGATAATAAGCTACTGTTTTGACATATTATATTGTTGGAAAAACTTTTTGGACTTGAAACGTGTGTGATGTATATATTTAAACGTTGTATTGTGCATTTAAAGCGGGAAAGTGTTTTGAAAATGGATATAATTTTTATAACGCGGAAGCGCTGCCCAATTTTCACCGTAAATAACATTTCAAATTCAGAAACTTAATAACTTCGAGACTTATACACTTTAACTTGGAACTTTGACACTTTTGGACATATTTGGACTTATCGGACTATAAGACGTACATGAACATACAAACCTTCCGTATTAAGCTTTTGGGACAGAATCTAAGCATGATAAATTGAGACTTAAATATGTTAAATTGAAACTTAACATAACTCAATAAAACTTATACAACTTTCCGGTGTTCTAGGTCATTTGTGATTCCCGACGCGTTCCGCTCTCTTTGTGCTAGTCATATCTCTATCTCCGCAAACCGTGAGTTACATCCCCACTTATTTACTGTTTTCAATTATCTTTTGGGGGAAACAAGAGATCTAAATGTACTTTTATGAACTCTATTGAACATTTTTGACAAACTTATGCTTAACTAGTTTTATGGCCGTTTGGCCTTTGATAAACTAATGGTTCACCACCTTTATTCGGCTCTTGATTCAAACTATGTTAAACTCATTTAATGCCATTCTCGGCACTCACATGTACTTTGATTGATCGTGTAACTACCATGACTCTTGAGGAATATAGCTACTCTAAGTGACTACTACTAGTTTTAAAATAACATCAGTGCCTAATTTTTCACCACACACTATTAGCTTTGTTAAGCCGTTTAGTAATTATGGGTATCGATACTTAGGAAATGACCGTTCCTTACTTAAGTGGCGACTTAAGTACATATTACTCGATCAGAAATGACTCCCCGTACTAGTCGGGGTAAGAGGCATCACGGTTGGTTAATCGGTTTAGTGTGAACACTTAAGTTATTATGCCAAGTAGTCGTTATACATATAATCAATCATAGTTTACTTATCATGCGCGTATAGAGTTATACGACTTCCGCATCTATCTCTAAATCAACTGTTTTGGTTCAACTATTCTTTAAGTCTTAATCTACTTTTAGAAACTACTAAGTATAGATATACTTAGCTCAAAACCGTTTTAGTCGAGGATTAGAAAACTGTAACTCACTCACTACTTTATTGTAGTTGACACTTTATCTCTTGTTTCAGGAAATCAAGTGTAAGTCACGGAATGCAATACTTGGATGGGTCATGGAATGTCACGTGAAGTCATGAATCGGGAGAAGACCTAATTTGAACATGTTTTTGGGAATTTTATCAAACAATTTATTATGATTATGTCGTGATGTACTTTTCAATACTTGGTTATCTTTAAATTGTAAACTCTTGTTTGTTTCTTAATGACTTGAAACCGTATGTTTTTATTATAACTCGTGTGATGATATCTTTGCTCTTCACACTTCCGTGTTTCCGCTTTAGCGGGGTGTGACAGACTTGGTATCAGAGCACTGGTTATAGCGAAAACGGTTTTGAGAATTTTTCAAAATTTTTGAAACCAAACTATAACCAAGGCTTTTCAGAAAAATCATTTCACGAGTTTTCAAACTTTAGTAGATTAATTCCGCAATCGCATGGTTTGCTTTTAACTAGGCGTAACTTGATCAACTATGCCTAGTTCAAAATAAATTTTGCGAGAACGGAAAGTAATTGCTATTGTCAAACGGTTTTCGAGTCGAAAAATTCCCGGTCTTATTCCTTCCCGATTCTCACGTGACTGACCCATACATGCATTTTTGTTTACATTTTTCCTTAATTCCTGTACTCACGTAACGTATTATTCGCAGATTCGACATGTCTCAGTCATCGCACTCACGATCTCAGTCCCGCTCACTTTCACGACTAGCGTCCTCCCCCGGACCATCTGAGGACCCCGCAGCATCCGAGAGTCAGCGTCATCAGACGACTGACCCGACTGAGGAGAGCTCGATGGCGTACTCGAGCAGCATGGGTACCTCCAGCCCGAGGACCGTGCTACCAGCTGCACCCCCGGCACCTGTTGAGGCACCGCCCCTGAGGCGAGGACCTCGCGTTGTCAATACGGCACGCAAGCAGGTCGTCCTCCCAGGTCGACTACCTGATAGGATGGCCGCACAGCAGGCCGGACCATCCAGACCTACACCTACTCACCTCCCGTTCGGTCATCCTCCCGAGGCACCGCGCACCTCCATGCGTGACCACTACGAGTGGGAGCGTCAGCTCGAGCGCGAGGAAATGCAGCGTGCCCGCAACGCTGAAGCAGCCAGGCAAAGGCTACCGCCTACCCAGCAGCTACCCCCTCCTGCCGCATTCCTGCACCTTCACCGCGAGGTAAGGGGACTATCCGAGGAGGCCCAGCAACAAGGGCTTCTCCTCTGTGAGGTCTCTGACGCCGCGCACCGATTGTCGGAGCAGGCGTTGCGACACCTCTCCACGGCTCAGGCCACTGCCCGGACGGTGCAACGCCTGGTGGGAGTTTGCTTGGTTATGGGGACCCTCTTGGCGGTAGTTATCACCAAGATGCTTTTCGAGAAGCGCCGTTAGTTATTTCTTTTACTTATTGTATTGTAGGCTCGAGTTGTAATTTTCCAGTGTACACAACTCAAAGCCATATCTACTTTATTTCCATATGTATTGTACTTGTATTTCATTCACATTTTGAACCTTGTATTCAACTCTATATTATTAAAGAATGGAAATTCTACCTTATTATCTATTTGTGCTATTGTCGTGTGAATCTTTACTTATCTTTGGAATGTAATTCTTGCGTGCATATCTTATTGTGTGAATCTCTTGAATCTCTGTCGTGCGTGTTCTATCTGTTCTATTTCATTACTCTTGCGAAATTGTTGTCTTGTACATGGAATTATATTCTTATCATACTCTAATCGTGCGATCTAAACTGAATCTGTTGTCTGTTGTCTGTTGTAGAACTATGGCACCCCGGACTAACGCCAGTATCATTGCTGAACAAGTCGCTGAGCAGTTGAATGCAGCGATGCCCAATATGATCGCCCAGATCACGGCGGGAATCAATGCCAACGTCAACAACCACCAGCGACAGCAACAACAACAACAGAACAACAACCAGAATCAGAACAACAACCAGAATCAGAACAACAATCAGAACCAGAACAACAACAACAACCAAAACCAAAATCAACACCAGCACCATAACCCTCCCGCTTGTACTTACAAAAGCTTCATGGCATGCAAGCCCAAAGAGTTCCACGGCACCTCTGGAGCTGTAGGACTTGTGTCCTGGTTCGAGAGCATCGAATCAGTCTTGCACATTAGCAAGTGTGCCGAGGCCGACAAGGTAGAGTACGCCTCATGCGTGCTACATGGGAAGGCTCTTTTATGGTGGAACAACGTGGTTAGGACCAGAGGGCGTGACACCGCCTATGCTCTCACCTGGGAGCAATTCAAGAACCTTTTGATTGCTGAATACTGCCCTAAGGGAGAAATCAAGAAGCTTGAGGCGGAATTGTGGAACCTCATGATGGTCGGGAATGACATCGAGGGGTACACCACCAGGTTTCATGAACTGGCCCGACTGGTTCCGAGACTTGTAACCCCCGAGGAAAACCGCATTGACCGTTACTTTTCTGGTCTAGTTCCCGAGATCCGGGGAAATGTCCTCTCTGCTGAACCCCAAACCCTACAGAGCGCAATCATCCTAGCGTACCGACTCACCAGTGATCTCCTCACCGCTGCAGCACCCTCCAAGAAGGAGGAAGGAGAGAAAAGGAAGGCAGATCAAAACCCCCGGAGAAACAACAAGAAAAAGAAAACCACCCGCAACTACGCGGTAACTGCTGTACCACCCCCACCACCAGCTGGAAACCGAAGCTACACGGGGACGAACCCCAAGTGCAATAAGTGCAACTTCCATCACCACGGGAACTGCCCAGTGTGTTCTAAGTGCCAGAAGGTGGGGCACTACTCCAAGTACTGTTCAGAGAAAGCTGCAAACCAGGGTCAGAAGCCGGTGTGCTTCGAGTGTGGAAGCGATCAACACTTCCGTAATGCCTGTCCCAAGCTTCAGAATGCCCAACCAAATCAAGGAGGGCGGGGTCGCGGACGTGCTTTCGCACTTACAGCCGAAGAGGCTCGGCAGGACCCAAATGCGGTGAACGGTACGTTTTCTGTAAACAACCACTATGCATCTGTATTGTTCGATTCTGGAGCAGAAATTAGAATTTAGACCCTTCATTCATTTAGGATCTAAGATTCTTAAGGATAGCTTCACTGTAGAGTATGCCAACGGTCAGGAATTTGAGGCTAAGGATGTAATCGTAGGATGTTCTATATGCCTAGCTGATAAAACGTTTCCCATTGATTTAATCCCAATCGAGCTGAAGAGCTTTGACATCATAGTCGGAATGGACTGGTTATCTCGGTTCCGGGCCGAGATCGTCTGCTTCGACAAACTCATTCGTATCCCGCTACCAGACGGCGAAACCCTTGTCGTGCAAGGCGACAAACCGGGTCAACGACTTCGCATCGTCTCCAGCGTTAAAATGCACAAGTACCTCAAAAAGGATTTTGATGCATTCCTAGCGCATGTCATCGAGCGTAAGCCTAAGGAAAAACGAATACAAGATATCCCCGTAGTCAAGGATCATCCAGAAGTCTTTCCTGAGGATCTACCTGGGTTACCCCCACATCGACAAGTGGAATTCCGAATAGACCTAGTTCCTGGCGCAGCACCCGTCGCTAAGACACCATATCGTCTAGCCCCACCGGAAATGCAAGAGCTGTCGAAACAGCTACAGGAACTCTTGGATCATGGTCTTATTCGTCCGAGCTCGTCCCCCTGGGGAGCCCCAATCCTCTTTGTCAAAAAGAAAGACGGATCCTTCCGAATGTGCATTGATTACCGAGAACTGAACAAACTGACCGTCAAGAACCGATACCCACTTCCGAGGATCGATGATCTGTTCGACCAGTTGCAGGGTGCGACTTACTTTTCTAAGATCGACCTCCGCTCGGGTTATCATCAGGTCCGAGTCAGTGAGAACGATATCCCAAAAACCGCTTTCAGAACCCGATACGGACATTACGAATTTCTCGTCATGCCATTTGGTCTGACCAACGCACCAGCAGTGTTCATGGATCTGATGAACAGGGTGTGTCGACCATACCTAGACAAATTCGTAATCGTATTCATAGATTACATCCTCATCTACTCACGGAACAAGGAGGACCACGCGAAACATCTGAAACTTGTCCTCGAACTTCTCAAGGATCAGAAATTGTACGCCAAATTCTCGAAGTGCGAATTCTGGCTCCGAGAAGTACACTTCCTTGGCCATGTAATCAACCAAGAGGGAATTCATGTCGATCCAGCAAAGATCGAAGCGATTGAGAAATGGCAAGCCCCCACGACTCCCACCGAAATCCGACAGTTCTTAGGATTGGCGGGCTATTACCGGAGATTCATTAAAAATTTCTCAAAAATCGCTAAGCCGCTGACCGAACTTACACAGAAGGATAAGGACTTCACCTGGGGAGAACAACAGGATGAATCCTTCCAGAAACTGAAGTATGAACTGTGCCACGCACCGATTCTGTCCCTACCGGAGGGTACGGATAATTTTGTAGTGTTTTGCGATGCGTCTCATCAAGGACTTGGGTGTGTCCTCATGCAAAAGGAAAAGGTCATCGCATACGCATCGAGGCAGTTGAAGGTTCACGAACAGAATTATACAACACACGACTTAGAGCTGGGAGCTGTCGTGTTTGCACTAAAAATTTGGAGGCATTACTTGTACGGCACTAAGTGCACGGTGATCACAGATCACAAAAGCCTTCAACATATTCTTGAACAGAAAATGCTCAACATGAGGCAGCGGAGATGGATCGAGCTTCTAAGCGACTACGATTGCGAGATCAAATACCACCCGGGTAAGGCAAACGTAGTAGCTGACGCCCTGAGTCGTAAGGAAAGGGCTAAACCATCTCGAGTTAGAGCATTGGGAATCCAGATTCAAACTAACCTCCAATCACAAATTTCTAAAGCTCAGCAGGAAGCATTGAAACCCGAGAACCTTAAGGGCGAAACCCTGCACAATCATGAACAGGAATTTGAGCTTAAACCGGACGGAATCCACTACTTCAAGAATCGAGCATGGATTCCTAGAGCCGAGGACCTTCGCAAGCTCATCTTGGACGAGGGCCACCGATCCCGATACTCTATTCATCCGGGATCCGACAAGCTGTATAAGGATCTACGGGAATACTATTGGTGGCCGGGCATGAAAAAGGACATAGCCTTGTATGTGGCTAAGTGCCTTACCTGCTCGAAGGTCAAGGCTGAATATCAGAAGCCATCAGGGCTATTGCAACAGCCGGAGATCCCCATGTGGAAGTGGGAGCAGATCTCCATGGATTTCATCACTAAATTACCTCGTACGGCAAGGGGGAATGACACAATCTGGGTGATTGTGGATCGATTGACTAAGTCCGCACACTTTCTGCCGGTAAGAGAGAACCATTCAATGGAGAAGTTCTCGCAGATCTACATTAACGAGATCGTCTCTCGTCACAGAACGCCTCTCTCCATTATCTCCGATAGGGATAGTCGATTCACGTCCCGGTTTTGGAACGCCCTTCAGAAATCGCTCGGGACGCGACTAGACCTCAGTACTGCTTACCACCCTCAGACCGATGGTCAGAGTGAAAGGACGATTCAGACACTGGAGGACATGCTGAGAGCGTGTGTAGTTGACTTCGGAGGAAGTTGGGACGCTCACTTGCCCTTAGTCGAGTTTTCCTATAATAATAGCTACCATGCCAGCATCAAGTGCGCCCCGTTCGAGGCCTTATATGGAAGTAAGTGCCGATCGCCGCTTTGTTGGCTAGAGGCGGGTGATCGACAGCTTACAAGGCTCGACATTGTTCAAGACACCATCGACAAGATCACCACCATCAGGGAGCGACTGAAGACGTCCCGTACTCGGCAAAAGAGCTATGCCGATAACCGGAGAAAACCCCTCGAGTTCCAGGTCGGCGATCGGGTACTTCTCAAAGTATCGCCATGGAAAGGGGTAGTTCGCTTCGGGAAACGCGGTAAGCTAAGCCCGAGGTACACAGGACCGTTTGAAGTCATCGAGCGTATTGGTCCAGTAGCCTATCGACTCCAACTCCCGCCCGTTCTTTCTAATGTTCATAACGTGTTCCATGTCTCCCACTTGAAAAAGTGCCTATCTGATGAGACCATCGTCATCCCGCTCGACGAGGTCAAGATCGACAACAAGCTCAACTTCATCGAGGAACCGCTCGAAGTTGTAGACCGAGAGGTCAAGCAACTCAGACAAAGCCGTGTTCCTATTGTCAAGGTTCGTTGGAACTCCCGACGTGGTCATGAATTCACATGGGAACGTGAAGACCAGATACGTCAAAAGTATCCTCACTTGGTCAAAGATACTTCTACCTGATTGGGCGAGTCAAATTTCGGGACGAAATTTCTTTCAACCCGGGGATGATGTGACAACCGTCTAAATTTCAGGTGATTCTCAGTTACTAATTCGGTTCAAAACTCTAGTTCTCTTTTACTATGTTCATATTGTTCGGGTTCATTTTGACGTACTTTTAACTTGTCGGAACAAATGTCGGAATCAAATTATAAATCCTAACACCAAAGATTCAATACAAGAACTTGACTAAGTTCTTAACGGTAACTAAAATGATTCTTGTCCCTAACTAAGTTTAACGGAAAACTTAAAACGTCAAAAGCTGGATTTTCCATTCCAGCCGGCGGCTGAATTTACTCAGCCAACGGCTGAAGCCAGCCGGCGGCTGAATATAGCCTGCCGGCTGCTGAATCTGGCTGTCCAGCTAGATGGTGACTCATTTTTGCATGTCACACGATTGGCCAACGAATTTTACTCGATTGTTGAACAATAATCACTGCTTTGTAGTCTCCCTAGGCCAGAAATAACACCACCTTAACACTCCTTTCATTTTGTTTGAATCAAAACACACACACAACACACACACACTCTAAACTCTCTCTATTTTCCCTCTAGAACACAAAAACGAAACAGAAACTTTCCACCATTTTCCAGCCACTTAAGCATCATTTTATCAAGCATCTAAACCATCAAATCATTCTAAGATCAAAGGGTATTAAAGGAAAAGGTTTAAATCGGGTTTCCAAGTCATTTTTGGAGCTAAATCTTGTTCAAACCATCACATCTTTGTTCTCTTCGGTATAACACTCTCTTTTTACTATTTTATTACTTATCTTCACTTGCATGTTCGATCCATACACTGAAAATATGTTTTCAAAAACTTTCAAAACGTTTTCTTGCTTAAAAACGAGTTTTTATTTAAGATCTATATATTTAACCTATAAATCTAAAAGAAAACTGAGATTTTACCTTGAAAATACATATGTTTAAGTTATATCTGCTTGCATGTAAAATTTAACCGTTCAATAAGCTTAAAATCGAAGAAACAACAACTTTAAAAACTGGCCGAAGCCTTTTGGCCGGCGGCTGAAGGATTTCAGCCGACGGCTAAAGGTCAGCCGGCGGCTGTCTTCCTTCAGCCGCCGCCAGAATGCCACTGTTCACTATTTTCGTCGTTTTAAAGGTCGTAAACGTGATTTTAAGCTCAAACAAATTATCACAGATTATATACGATAATAAGCTACTGTTTTGACATATTATATTGTTGGAAAAACTTTTTGGACTTGAAACGTGTGTGATGTATATATTTAAACGTTGTATTGTGCATTTAAAGCGGGAAAGTGTTTTGAAAATGGATATAATTTTTATAACGCGGAAGCGCTGCCCAATTTTCACCGTAAATAACATTTCAAATTCAGAAACTTAATAACTTCGAGACTTATACACTTTAACTTGGAACTTTGACACTTTTGGACATATTTGGACTTATCGGACTATAAGACGTACATGAACATACAAACCTTCCGTATTAAACTTTTGGGACAGAATCTAAGCATGATAAATTGAGACTTAAATATGTTAAATTGAAACTTAACATAACTCAATAAAACTTATACAACTTTCCGGTGTTCTAGGTCATTTGTGATTCCCGACGCGTTCCGCTCTCTTTGTGCTAGTCATATCTCTATCTCCGCAAACCGTGAGTTACATCCCCACTTATTTACTGTTTTCAATTATCTTTTGGGGGAAACAAGAGATCTAAATGTACTTTTATGAACTCTATTGAACATTTTTGACAAACTTATGCTTAACTAGTTTTATGGCCGTTTGGCCTTTGATAAACTAATGGTTCGCCACCTTTATTCGGCTCTTGATTCAAACTATGTTAAACTCATTTAATGCCATTCTCGGCACTCACGTGTACTTTGATTGATCGTGTAACTACCATGACTCTTGAGGAATATAGCTACTCTAAGTGACTACTACTAGTTTTAAAATAACATCAGTGCCTAATTTTTCACCACACACTATTAGCTTTGTTAAGCCGTTTAGTAATTATGGGTATCGATACTTAGGAAATGACCGTTCCTTACTTAAGTGGCGACTTAAGTACATATTACTCGATCAGAAATGACTCCCAGTAGTAGTCGGGGTAAGAGGCATCACGGTTGGTTAATCGGTTTAGTGTGAACACTTAAGTTATTATGCCAAGTAGTCGTTATACATATAATCAATCATAGTTTACTTATCATGCGCGTATAGAGTTATTCGACTTCCGCATCTATCTCTAAATCAATTGTTTTGGTTCGACTATTCTTTAAGTCTTAATCTACTTTTAGAAACTACTAAGTATAGATATACTTAGCTCAAAACCGTTTTAGTCGAGGACTAGAAAACTGTAACTCACTCACTACTTTATTGTAGTTGACACTTTATCTCTTGTTTCAGGAAATCAAGTGTAAGTCACGGAATGCAATACTTGGATGGGTCATGGAATGTCACGTGAAGTCATGAATCGGGAGAAGACCTAATTTGAACATGTTTTTGGGAATTTTATCAAACAATTTATTATGATTATGTCGTGATGTACTTTTCAATACTTGGTTATCTTTAAATTGTAAACTCTTGTTTGTTTCTTAATGACTTGAAACCGTATGTTTTTATTATAACTCGTGTGATGATATCTTTGCTCTTCACACTTCCGTGTTTCCGCTTTAGCGGGGTGTGACAAATATAATTAAATTAAGACAATATATGAGTGTTTGGTCAGATGGACTCACCAACTCACATGGTATTCACAAGATGCATCCTCGATTATCTCATCAATGAATTATAACTTTATAGATCTTAGTCGTTAAGTATAATTCATAAATGATTGGTTTATTTATCCTTAGGCTTGAGATGCAAGTAGGTTACACATGTATGGATTACATTATTTGATCATAGTTCTACCTATCCTGAATAAGGATAGTAAAACGATTATTTTTGGTAATGTAGTGAAATGCATGACTAACTCTTGTATTCAAGATAGAATTTGTTCCTTCAGCTTGCAACTGGAGTATGATACTACTAGGCCACTCATGAATACTTAAGATGTATAGCCGGCCGGATCCAAAATTAATCTAGATGTGTCTCGATATAAATTTGGTAATCTTAAGTGATTCGCGAAATGAGAAACAAAAAAGTTAAAATGATGGAATGACCTAGATCAATATCCATGTTTAACTAGAGTATCTGTAACAAAATGATAGTAAACTCAAACATTGACTCACAATGACTTTTAGAAACTTCACTCGTGTATTTATAGGAGCATTGGCGTGTTGCTAGACACTAACCAATGTTATCACATTTACTAAGACATGTTCAAAGTGGGAGTTGTTGGTATTTGAACACGTCAAACTAAATGTGTGTCTATAAATACGTGATCTTGACATTTAGACACGACTATATGTTTATTTATTTGTTAATTATTAATTGTAATAATTTATAAGTGGAAGGATTTATTATGTAACTAGGAATTGTATTCCAATTATAATGCAACTTGCATCCCAAGTATTATGACCTATATAATAAACCTTTAGGTTAATTATTTAGGTATCACAAAATCAATTCATACGATTCTCTATCTCTCCCTTTTCTCTCATATTCGGCCCCTTCGGTTTTCGATCAACAAGCAAAGGAAAAGAGATCTTGACAATTGTTGTGGAACTGATAAACGTGTACTAGCATACAAGTTTGTTGTTAAAGAAGGTGTCGTGTGCTAAACTGTAGAGTGATTTTACTATAATTTCTAACGAAGTAACTCAAGAACAATAGGTATTATCTTAACTTAGTTAATATTGATTACGTGCATAATTGCTTCCGTTGCGTGTTGTATGACAACTTGATTGAATATATATCTACAACCTCAACATTTTAGATAATTAGATAACCTCAAGCTTTGTTTTATATGTATTCATGAAGGGTAAATATAGCTCCTCAAAATAAGTTTATGCCAATTACACATATACACGACATGATACCGCTAAACCTTAAATGGATTATGTCAAACCCTTGAGCAAATAGTATACTCAAAGTGAACTAGTTCTGGAGTAAGTGTTAGAAAATGGTATTTCTAACTTGTGTCTTTCGAACAATGGTTATAATTCTTTTATTAATCTTATATTTTTACTTATAATGACAGTGGTATAAGTTGTTTATAAAATATTTTTACACACTTTATTCTCTTATACAACTAGCTTATTGACTCACGTAATACGTGAATAATTATATCGAAAAAATATAATGTTAACAAATAACATAAAACCTATATAAAAAGATTAATAGAAAACTATTAGTCATGTAAAAAAATAATTAGGTTAACAAATGTTGAGTTAAAGAAAACATTTACGGCTTAATTCGAGAAAAACCTTAAATATAAAATAATTATAATATATAAAAAACTAAAAATCATGAGTAAATAGAAAGAAAAAAAAGAACATAAGATTTTTTTTTATGATATGTTTTCTGTTTATACGCAAAACACTCGTAAAATAATAAAATAATTTTATTTTCATTTTTATACCAATAATTTTTATTTGTATGAAAAGAATTATTGAAATTATTAAAATTAAAAGGGTTAACATGAAATTATTAACGATAACATCATGAAAACAATCTAATGGTCTAAATTAAAATTACAAACTTATATAATGGTTACCATTTTACCATATGACATTTTAGGCTTGTCTTTTATTATATATTAAGATTAAGATTTCAAAACTTACCCTATTTATTTTCATGATCACTCTTTCTATTGAATATACAACTAAATTATGCATATAATTATTTTATGGCATCTGTCTTAGGATTTTCATCATCAAAATTCTTATATAATAAACTAAAAAGTTCTTTAATATATATTAATTTTATTTTAGAATGAAAATTTTCATTTAATAAATGCACCCAAATATTTTCATTTAACAAATACACCCAAATATACATTTTTTATTTTTCATTTCATTCTAGAAAAAATTAATAATTTTATTACTTCCTTTGTTCCAAAAAAAGTCATTTTATAAACACAAGGTAGTCGAAATATGAAATATTTTTTAATTAGATTACTTAATTTGTCATTACATTAAAGACAACAGTTATGGTTAGAATTTGAAAATTAAAAATATTTAAAGACAAAATAAAAAGTTAACACATTTTAAATATTTATATTAAAAAAAAAATGTTGTTAAAATCTATCTAGCCCTAAATAGATTTGGAATTTATCCATTCAAAATTCTATTTAAATGAATGATAGAGGATTTTGAAAGTTATAAATCTATACTACAATATAAAGAATCTCCTTTAACATCTTAATATCTTAAATTTTAAGTAATTAAAATTACCTTAATACCCTTAATCTATATTTATTATTATTTAAGTCAAACAACCATCTCTTTCCTAATTAATTTATAAAAATTTAACATCTAACAAAGTAACTTATAATCTATACTACAATATAAAGAATTTCCTTTAACATCTTAATATCTTAAATTTTAAGTAATTAAAATTACCTTAATACCCTTAATCTATATTTATTATTATTTAAGTCAAACAACCATCTCTTTCCTAATTAATTTATAAAAATTTAACATCTAACAAAGTAACTTATAATTTCTATGTAATTAAAAAAAAAAATACTTTCTATTTAATTTAAAAACTTTCAAAATTATAAATTTTATTTTATAACCCCATAAACTTAAAATAATTAAAATATTATGCATTTTTTTCTACTAAAATACGTATACTAAATCTACACTATAATATAATCTATTTCTACTATATTATAAAACATTTCCCACATAGTCTTAATTCTCTAAAACCTTAGTAATTGAAATTACTTAACTACCGTTTTTATATCTCTCACCACATATCATTATTCAAAATAACTTATAATTAAATAATGTTGGTTAATAAAGTTTTAGCCTTGTAGAGTAAATGAACGAAAAGATAATTTAAACATGTAGACTTAGAAGTGTTTATTTACCATTGTAACATCCTAGTTTCGGTTAAAGAATATTTTATAGATATATGTTATGTTTTAGTGTTTAATAGAAATTAGAAATGGAGAAGGACTAAATTGGAAAAGAGAAATAGTTAACTTTAGTTAGAAAGGATTTAAATTGCTAACTATATACGGTTAAGTAAGTAACTTAATAAGTCTTGAAAGATGAGGGACCAAAAGTGTAATTTTGGAAATTGGATATGAGGTGGGATTAAAGTGGCATTTCCAGACTTTTCTAGGTGCTTTGTGTGTGTATGTGACGGTGTAAAGAGAAAGAAAATAGAGAAAAGATCAAAATTGAAGCTAAATAATAAGGAATTCATCAATTAAAGTGAAGATTAAGAGTGTAAGAACCCTAATATTGGTTCTAATGGAAGAAAAAGAAGGTATGATTATATACTTTAAGTTATTTGATGAAATTGAGTTTATATTATGTGTTATAACATCATTTAGATGTTTAATTTGAAGATAGAAATGGTTAATTTGGTTAATTTAGATGTTTGATTATTTTGGGGATAATCATGAAAGTTGAAGAATTGTTAGAATTAAGCTTTGTTTATATGTTATTTGATGATTAATAATATATATAAAGGTTTAGAAGATTGAAAGATTTATGTATATGAAATTTTATAAGATTTCATGTTTTAGCTTAAATGGGTGAAAAGATGAATTGTTATGTAGAAATGTTTATTATTATGAGAATGATTTAGAATGAAAGAATTAATGTTAAGAATGATTATTATCATGTTTATGATAGAAAAGATAAGCTAAATGTACTTGAATATGTATTTGAGAAAAATGGTGTTAAGTATGTTATGTTAGTTGCCAAACGGGTCATGTGACCCGTTTAGAGGTGGCAAATGGGTAAGAAATGGTTAAAGGGAAGAAAAGATTATTTGTAATGTGTTATTTATGTTTGATACAATGTGTTTAAAGTGTTAAAATGCTTATTTGTGCATTAGAGAGTTAAATGGGTCAAAAGACCCAAGGAGTGGCAAGTTGGGTAGAATTTGCCATAAGTGTTAGAAAGTGTTAGAAAGAGTTAGAAATAATTAGAAAGAGTTGTAATGAGGTTAATACATATGTTTATATGTATGTAAGATATATTGAAAGAAAGATTTGTGTTTGGTTGTAAAAACGCAGATTTGGAGAAATCAAGTAAAAGGGAGAGCTTGGTATGTTGTAGCTTAATCCGACTTCGAGGTGAGTATACAAAGCTTATTTAATATATGTTGAATGTTTATATTTGTATGTAAATATATTGGAGAGTTGATTTATATACTAGTTATATATATGGTTGAGTTGTTAGTAGAAATGAGAACTAGAAGTGCCGTAAATTAACATGTAAGTGCAGGAAACGATCAATAACGGAAATCACCTCAGCTACTGGTCTAGTTGCGCCGCAACTGGTCTCTGTTGCGCCGCAACTGGGACTCAGTAGCGAAGGGTGATTTCCAGAATGTTTAGTTGCGGAGCAACTGTTTTAGTTGCGGAGCAACTAGTGCCTAAATCAGTTTTTAGTAAGTTTTAAGGTAGTTTAAGCATGGGAATGATATCCTAACATATTATCATGTTAGAGAAGAATAGAGAAGACATTTATATGACGTCAAGAAGTAGAATTTGACTTTCATTAGTCGGGGAGAAGTAGAGTTAACTATGTACATACCGCGAGGGTATGCATACGACTTTGATAGTCGGGGAGAATTAAGAACCAACTTTATATAGTTGGAAGAAGAGAAAGATGAGACTTTAATTAGTCTTGGAATATTTTGTAATCAATGATAAAGTATATATTGTTGAGCATATAACGAGAATTAAACCGTAGAGGCCTTGTTATGATTCTTATTTATGTTTATGGTTATTAATTAAGTTATGGCGGTTATTTATTTTATGGTCATTTATATTACGATTAAATTATGTTATAAATTGTTATAATGAAAAGAAGTTGACTTTCAATAGTCAAGAAGAAGTAGCATCAACTTTACATACCGCGAGGGTATGTATAAGTGATAGATACGACAATTTGATTGTCGAACAAAAAGAGATAGAATATAGATGGGTTGATGACCCGAGTTAGTTATAGGTAAGTTTATTTGTTATTACAATGTTATGTTTTAGATGGTCAACAATTGCAAGAAGCTTACCAAGAAGAACCGATAACGAGATATAAAACTATTAGATAACTCAATTCAAGAAAAAAAAGTGTAAAGTGAGTTTGAACCAATCAAGAAATAGAAAAAAAGACTATTGATGGACAAATGTTTTAACAACTACAAGGACAACAAGAATTGCAACAAACTATATTTTCTATCTTTTAAAAGTTCGTATCTATACGTATCTTCTCGTTTTACATTATGATTGGAGTTTAAATACATTTTATGTTTTTATCGTTTTGCGTATTTAATTTCTATAGTTAAATATTCGTAATATAATTATATCAAATATAGTTTATTATCCTCGCTGCACCGTGCGGATACTATACTAATATACATAATGCAATACAGTCAAAACAAGATACACAGAAAAAAAGAACAGTTATTTTGTAGATAAAAGAAAAAAAAATATACATATATATATCTATAAACAATTTCTATAACTGATTTAAATTTGTTTTCTAGTCCACGTCATCATACCCCCACCTAATCACATGCCACCTGTACCAATTAAAGTACCTAAACTGGCAAACTCTTAACAGGTTATCCACGTCATCATCTCTAGAACCATCATCTCTTTTACCTTCATACATCATATATCTTTCATCAAAACAACCTTTCAAAATTCCAACAAAAAAAAAATCAATCTAATTTCCAAAAATCCTCAAATAATTCAAAATTCCAATCATCATCAATGGATAATAGGGTTTTCAATCTGACAATTTACATATATTTATTCACCCTAATCCTTCAATCTTCATCATCAATCGCGTTAATCTCAACAACAACAACACCAGACGTTAATCAACAACATCATCCGAAAGCAATCGCCGTAAGTAATTCAATCTAATTATCAATATTATTAATTCATAATTATATGATTATGATTATATTTGTGTTATAGGATTTGAAGGAAGCTATTGTGAAAGGATTAGGGTTACAATCTGATGATTTTAAAATCTCCGGTTTCGATTCGCGAGACGCTTTAGTAGGACGATCAGTTGCTTATGAATTTGATATTGAGATAGATGATAAACTTGTTCCGTTTAAACTGTTGGAAGATGTTAATAGATGGGAATATGTTGATTTGCCTATTTTTCGACCCCAGGATAATGTGGATGGTTTGGTGGATAAGAAGCAAGGGGGATTAGGGGAAAAGTTGCCCGTTTTGGCTCCGTTTCAGCTTGCTGGTCCTATGGAGCTTTGGATTCAGGATGCTAAAGATATCAGACTTTCTTTGCCTGTAACTTCCTTTTCCGCCTTTGTTTCTTCGTTTCTATTACTTCTAACTTCAAACATTGATAGGATTCCTTACCTTTGTTGGAATATGGAACTTAATATGGCCCATTTTCTAGAATGCTATTTTAATCAACAGAAAACTGATAACTACTTGCATTATATTAAACTTTATAGTCGTTTTTTGGTATGTATTATGATGATACCACGTGATCATGTTGTTTGTAACGAATGTATAAAATCGTATCTCTTGATTGCTTTTACGTGTATCTAGATTTGGTATGGTCATTAAGTAATTTGTTATAATAATGAATGTGCAGCATGATGTTGATGCTGGTGAGCTAAGGAAAGTTATCCTACAAGATGGTGCAGTTGTAACCGTTAAGGGTGCCAGATCAGTCAGTTTACGTCACCCAATCGAGCTCCCACTTCCTTTAAACACATCCAGTAATGGCTTTGCTTCTGGTCTTCTAACCCTAGCTGAGCGTCTCCGACACGCATCTCGAGCCCAAACTCAACTTCTTTCCCTCCGTATTGTGGGCCCAACATCTCTCACATCACCCAGTGCCTCATCCACCTCTTCCAAGAACAAGCTCAAACTTAAACGACTTGCTCCTGGGCTAGTAGAATTATCCTCAGTTTCAAAGACAAATTCGAAAACCGCACTCTCAACCATTGATCTTCAAGGAGAAGCCCCGACGCTCCTCACCCCTGACCATTTCACCACATTATGGCCTGTTACATCCATCAACGGGTCACACTCGAACTTACTTGGTTTAGAAAGGCTGCTGGGGTCCGTTTTAGGTTCAAAAGCCAGTAAAGAGGGTTCCTTTAAGTTATTGAAAGCAGATGTGTCGGCTCATACGTTTGTGAAGATTGGTTTCGGGGTGGAGAGGAAGCTGACTGGGAACCTCACTGAGGGGGAGAGTCAGCTCCCTGAATGGCGAACAAAACCTGAAACCATGAAAATGCATTTTGAGGTGCTGGCTAAGGTTGATGGAGACAAGTTTGTGCCTGAGAAAGTTTTGCGGGTTAGCCCTGTTGCAGTGGAGCATACTGCAGCCCCCAGTCTTATTACAGGAAACAAAACCATGTCAAAGATGCCGCTGGTTCATCCTCCTATTAGTCCATTTGCATTATAATTCTGCTAATGTTCTATCTTCAAATATGAAAATGAATCTTTTTATTTATCATTTTCTGTCTACATAAGTTAAATTATATCCAAATACCATATATCGTGATCTGATCTTATAAATTTGTATACATGTCAAAGTTTTGATTTTACGATTTTCCAAAAAGGGTTACTTAAGATATTCATCTGAGCAAGTCTATAATTGATATATGATTCAAGTTTTAGTTTACCTCCCGTTAACCAATGTCCACTTTCGAATCAGTAAACTGAGGAAGATTGCAAAAATTGAGCATCGAAATATATGAGAAACCAACTGCTTTAGAAATTGTGTCCGAGCAAAACATCAAAACTTGATCATTTACTCGACTCTTGAAATTTATATCTGTATTTAAAGAAAGTATGAAATAATTCTAATTATAATTCATTTTCAATCAATGAAAAATATTTGGATTTCCTTGGAAGACAAACAGGTATATATCATGGTCTATGATTATGAATGTACGAAGGGTTCGGGATGTATACATTGAATACCATCTCGCTTCAAAGAAGAAGATAAAGACTGTCATGTCTCTTAGATTTGATACTTGTTTTGATGCAAATCTTTTACTCTTGCCGGTAAAGCAATCTTAATACCCTTTGTATCCTTTTTCCTAACCGTTACCGTCTGTGTATTAAACTTACCTCATATTTAGCAATGATCGAATTAGTGGTTAGATGCACAGCGAGCGGATTAATGTCATATACTCTGAGACCCCTACGCATTTGTCATAAAGTATACAAGATTAGGTTTCATTTAATTCAATTGTTAATTTATGTACAAAGAAGATGTTTAACCTGTTGTTGTAGCCATGATGGAAATTCCTCAACAAACAGTTTCTCCCTTGTTTTAAAGTCCATAGGTCCATTCCGAAATGCTTCGTGTTCAGCCAAAAAACGACTGCAAGAATTATATCATATTCTATCAGAAAATGTAAAAAGACTTCTTGTTAGGACAATCATAAGATGAAGGTCAGGCGTTATTCCCATTTCTTTTAGACCCTTACGAGTGTTTTCATTGTCTTTTGTCTTCCCATCCAAATTCAATAAAGTCCCGAGTATATTATCACAAACATTCTTTTCAATGTGCATCGGATCTAAGTTATGTTTAAGTAGATTATACTTAAAATATACCAATTCAAGAAAGATGATCTTTTTTTCACATTTGCTGCTCGTCAATAATATTTTCTTCTATAAAAGTCGGTATATCTTCAAATATACTAGACTCCTCATACATTTCATCTGTAGTATGGAGTGGATTATGTGTTGAGGAACCTACATCATCCATTTTCGTCTTCTTCGATGACTTACTAGATTTCCCATACGTAAAACTCGTACCTTCTAACTGTTTAAGAATATCAGATCTTGTGCATACAGTTGGGGGACCATTTACCTCTACTGTACCATCAAAACAATCCTTTTGAAACCGATACCTTCTGGATCGAATTTTCGGTGCCAAACATTTCAATCAGTAGTCAGTACTCATCTGAAAAGTCATCCATTTCTTTCAAACTGAAATATATTTGGTTTATTGTTATGGATACATTAACACTCTACTCTAGTGTTCAAATATGGGTCTTTCATATTAATAAACTAATCTTATAGCAATCCAAGACAGTCTTTGGCTAGAACCCAAAAATGATTTTTACTGTCTTGGTTCTCTAGTGTTTGATTTTACAATATTGATCCAGAATCAATCGTTTTCCTTCAAATTGGAAGGCTTGGATCTTAGTCCCTTGGTCTTTAAAGCTTGTCTAAATTCGTAAACATTTTTCTTAGTTTCTTTCTTTCCTCCTTTTTGGAGATTTTGTACGTATTTCAGTTTCTTCTTGAGGCCGTCTTGTTCTTCTTTTCCCCATTTGGGAGTTTTAGTAAATTTGCCGTTCAAAGAAAAAGAATATTGACTCAGATATTAAAACCAAACGAGACTTAGAGAGTTGCCTTATACGTTCAAAGTGAAGGTGTATATCTCTAGAGAAAGAGATTTATTCATACATCATGTTTCTTGTATCATGAATGACTCGTGAATAAACCTTTCGTTATTCAATATGATCTTCGAACTATGTGTAATTATGTTACAGTATATAGCAATATGGAAATATAGATAGAATAATTTTGTTAGAGTAACATCTCGAATAGGCACTTCCGGTTCCGGAAGGCTCACAGAGTAATAGACCACAACTAAGAGCAAAAAAGAACCTTGTCCCCTAACAATAAAGACCTTAGTACTATGTTGAGTATATACGATGAGCATTAATTGCATTAATCAACTAAACATACTTAGACCTTACATTAGTCTAAACATAGTCACTTAATCATAGTCGAAATGACGCTTTCAAAACAGCATCAGAAATGGATATGGTCTACAAAACACAATATCGCAATATGGAAACATATAATGTCGGAAAGGGTGGCGGTTATTGGAAAATCAAATTAAACTTACTGAGGCAAAAATTAAAGAATCACAGGTATGAATCAAATCTATTTGTATTGAATTGAATTGAATGTTTTACAAATTCCTACTCTATTTATACATAGTGAATCGGTGCCTTGATACATCATGATGAAAAGGCATACCGTTACAAACATACCAATAATCTAAACGTTGCAATCCTACTAAACGGTTTAATATACCGTTATCCTATTTCCAGCCCATTTACTAACTTATTGGGTTGGGTTTTATTTACATAATAATAAACATACTAACTATTTTGCCTTTTATAACATTAAAGCCCAACATTCTCCCCTCTAATGTTATAAATGGCAACCTACTTAACTTCATAGTAATGCGGGTTCATCGTCTTCATAGATGAGAAGTGATTCTTGCTCTTTGTCTTTCTTCTCGTCTTTAAATTTCGTGCATTCATACGCAAAATGACCTAAGTCACCACATTCATAGCATCTCATATTTTTCTTGTTTCGTTCTCTTGTACTTTGTTGAAAGCTTGCTCCAAGTCCTTTTTCTTTCTTACTAAAACTTCTTCCTTGACCTTTGCCATGATTTTGATTATTTGATCTTGCCATGAGAAGCGTGTCGTGATCACTTTCCTCTTGCATGTCTTGACTTTTGATTCGTTCTTCATAGGCTGTTAATCTTCCAACGGCTTCTTCAAATGACATTTCGTCTAGGTCTTGATATTGCTCTATGGTTGCTACGATTGGTAAAAACTTCTTTGGAGCGGAATTAAGTAGTTTCCTTACTAGTATCTTGTCTTCCAAAGTTTCTCCAAGTCCTCCAAACTTGGCCTTTATACTACTTAATTTTCCTCCATAATCGCTTACTTTCTCGTTTGGTTTTATCCTTAGCGTCTCTAGTTCACTCCTCAATGTTTGTAGTCGTGCTTTTTGAACAAGATCGGCTCCTAAATGCTTGACTTTAATTGAGTCCCATACTTCTTTTGCAGTTGGGTATTGTGCAACTTGCATCAATACATCTTGCGGCAAAGTTTGAAAGATTATTGCCTTTGGTGTGTTTTCTTTCTTCTCATTCGTTGGTGTTCCTTCTTTTGCAACAATTGTTTCCCAAATGCCATACGCCTTCAGTATCGTCTCCATCATCAATGACCATGTTGTGTAGTTTGAGTCGGTCAATTTTGGACATTGTAGTGAGACACTTCCTAGTTCTCGAGTTGATGTACTGCTGGATGCGTCATCACTCTTGTCTCCTTTTTCCATGCTTGCTTACTTACTTTCTTACGTTGTTTCTTCCTTACTTTCTTACTTTCGTACTTGTTTTTGAAACACTACGGTTTCTCTTACTTGGCGAAACACTACGGTTTCTCTTACTTGGCGAAACACTACGGTTTCTCTTACGTACTTACTTTGAAATGTTTAAAAAGTTTCACTTACTTACTTACTTACTTCGTACTAGTTAATTTTCAAACAAAATTTAAGGTATTAATCTATTTCAAAGAAATTTTCTTTTTTCAAAATACCTAAACTTTACTCGTAAAGTTTAATCCTACAAATTTTCAAAACCTTATTTATTGTTTAAAATAATTTTGTAAATCTTACTACTTTGAATGCTTTAATCAATCGGGATTTCTTACTTGCTAACGGGGAATTTCCTATCTTACTAACAATCGATATAAACAAAAAAACCTCCACCCTTTTCTAAGTAATTAAATTTAATTATAGAAAAATAAATTACTTATAAAAGATTTGTTAAAAAGAAACTTACAAGTATCTGGTTTCTGGATACAATCGAAAACTACAAACCCCTTTGTTTCTGCTTGTTGTCGATCAAAGAAAGCAAACAACAGAGCCTTTTCTTCCTGAATTCAATCGGGATTTCTTTTCTTCCTGAATTCAATCGATGCCCTTCTCTTCCTGAATTCAATCGATGCCCTTCTCTTACTGAATTCAATTGATCGATTCAGATGCCCTTCCCTGGATTAACCTTGCTCTGATACCAAATATTGGAAAATCAAATTAAACTTACTGAGGCAAAAATTAAAGAATCACAGGTATGAATCAAATCTATTTGTATTGAATTGAATTGAATGTTTTACAAATTCCTACTCTATTTATACATAGTGAATCGGTGTCTTGATACATCATGATGAAAAGGCATACCGTTACAAACATACCAATAATCTAAACGTTGCAATCCTACTAAACGGTTTAATATACCGTTATCCTATTTCCAGCCCATTTACTAACTTATTGGGTTGGGTTTTATTTACATAATAATAAACATACTAACTATTTTGCCTTTTATAACATTAAAGCCCAACAGCGGTATGGAGTGGAATAATTGGATTCACGATCAGGGTTAACTTTCTCTTTGGGATCGATTTCGCTTCCTGCTTCCTTTTTCTCATGTATTTACTAGTTTAGCCGGTCGGCTTTTGTAAATCTTGGTTGTCGTTTTGGCTTTCAAATGAAATTTTAGCTTTTCAAAAAACAATTAACTCATTATGACATGATATGCAATGTTGAGTTTTTGTTGAGTTACTTCAAAAAAGTGTTGACGTCACGTTGACAATGCAAATTTTTATTTTTGTATGTCATAATGATCTTAAAGACATATCTTAAGATCATCTATAAATCTATAATACTCTCCACTTCAATTCTTCACAAACACTCATATCTTATATAAGAGATTCTCACTTGATCCCCACCCACCCTCCCTCCCCCCTCCCCCCTCCTTAAAAATGTTTATATTTCTATTTACGTTTATACTAAAATAATTGATATATTTTTAAATATGAAGAACTAAAATGCAGTAACTTTTCATTTTGTTTTTTAGTACATGGGCAAAAATAAGTAATCTAATAAAAATTCATTTCATTAACTTCGCATATCTTATTTCGATCGTTTTTTATTTCCAGACATTTTTTTTAGGATGATAAAGTAAGATTTAAGAACTTCTAGAAACTTGCGTACATACTAACATTTAAGAACTTTTGGGACTATTCACAAGTTACGCTAGCCCGGCTCGGCTTGAGTCGGTATTAATATAAACCCACTTTAAATTCTAAACCCACTTTAAATTCATAATTAAATTTAAATTAATTTATCTAGAGTATAACAAGTTTTATGAAAAACTAATTACACAATTAAACCAAGCATTTAATTCTATTTCCAACAAGCATCCACGTGATATACTTTTGACGTCTTTTTTTTTTCTTTTGGTGGTTTTAGTATATTTACAAGTGTATATACTAAATTCTCCAAAAACACATTCGAACCTTATATTCATAGATGAATACATATGTATACACAACTAAATATACTTCTATTCTTCGGTGTATTAACTAGTTCGTGACCTACATTCTAACCATATATTCATTACTGAATACATATGTATACACATATGTATACGGTGGTATTCATCAGTGTATACACGCAGTTTTTGAAAAATTCAAAAATATGTAGTATATTCACCAGTGTATATAAAAAATATAAAAGTCTTCAAAGTTAAAAAAAGTTTATATTTTTTCAAAAAAGAATTAAATACCCGTTCTAACGGTATGTTTTTTAATTCGTAAAAATTTATAATTTAAAAGATATTTGACTTTTAAAATGAAGTAGGTTTATTAAATGATTAGTTATAAAGTGGTTCATCTAGTTCCTATTTGAAATCATCTCTCTCTCTCTTTCTCTCTATCTCTCTCTCTCTCTCTCTATATATATATATATATATATATATATATATATATATATATACTTCTAATAAATCTTATAATATAACGTTAACCAACAAGGCTAAACCGTACTAGACTTAATGAGATGCTTAGACTTTATTTGTCGTTATTATAGGGCACTTAGACGGTGGAGTGATCGCTCCTTATTGTCGAACCGAATTTTGATTGTGCTTGACTTGTGAGTTATTCATAGCCCTCTTTACTTAAATTTTAGGGTTGGAAAACGTATTTTAAATTGTTTACATATTGCTAAATGTTACTGTTAAATCTTGTTTACCTAGTGGATCAGGATTTCCTTAGATTAGGTGTTCGTTAGGCCTCATTGGGCCCCCCTTATACACTTTGTTAGCTTTTATGCCCGCGGTTTACATATATATAGATCTATATGGGTTTGACCAAACCCTCATTACTCGATAGGATGTCCCTATGAGTGGATCTTATGGCCGATCTGGATTATTTGTTGCATTTGGTTTGACACGCCTTAGGATTGGGGTTATATTGTGTGGTCAGGTTTAGTGTATGTCTAATCTAGGCAATGTACGTCGCACTTAGGTTGTAAAACAAGATTTGTTATTTGAAATTGATTATGATTATTATTCTTTGATATCGGTCAACTTTTATTTAAAATTGCGAATAATTCACCAACATGTGTTGATGTCGTTTTGAACGCTTTTCAGGAGTTTGAGAATTTATGTGATTCATGTCATGCTTTTGTGTGTGGATCGTTGATTGCTATTTGTTGAAACTTGTATTGTATTATTTAGTTCCTAGATGATCCGTATTTGTATTTTGATGTATTTGAGACGAGATTTTATATCATTTGTATTGTAACTCTTGGCATGATTCATTTATTATATTTCGATGTGATTTTGTTATAGTTGTTTGTTGTAATCCTTGACTCTTGATATCATTAACTGAAACACCTCGTGTTTCCGCTTTAAACGGGATGTGACAAAAAATCCCACTTGTTTCTCCTTTTAAATAATTGAGATCTCAACATTTAAAGTTTAACACAACCTCCAAACACCCGTCACCACCAACAACCCACACCGACGATCACCACCTTATTCAGTATTTTTCACGACAGACACGTATTTAATTTGACCCAACATCGTCGACCACCCCCATTAAATGAATAAACTATTACTGTTATTTACTTATTATTTTGGTCTATAAGTTAAATATGTGTTTATGTAGAATCCGATAATGGTGCATTCTCTCTATGTGTGGGAGTTTTTTTTGTGTTTCTAAGGGGATGAAGAAAATCAAGTTGGAAAGTTAACAAATGATTGGTTATGTGAAGGTAACTTATAAAATACTTGATTTGTCGAAAAAAAACACATTTGGATGATTAAATTAAGAAAATAAAAAGGTTCAGTATTTCAAAAAGAAACTCGCCTACCTTTTAAATAATTTTTATGTATTTTGCCCTTTTTATACACTTATAGTATTAGTAAGGTTAGTCAATATTCCCGAACAATTGTTTGAAAAACATATTGTTTAATAATAATAATAATAATACTAATATATTTTAGTTTGCTCAACATATCCACCAACCAAACTATTATATTGCTTAATTCATACAGTATTAAAGATACATGTCGAACAAAATAACAATTTATTAACTAACAACTCAATATTCGGAAGATTTACATCTATTTTCTTTCGAAATTTTAATATTACGTCAATAATCTTATATAAATCAAAATTACGTTAATATCATTCCAAAATATAAAAAATTCTCATATATATCCAAAATAATAAATTAATAATATTTAAATTATTTATCTAAATATTAATTAAACATTTTATTCAAGTATGTTAGGTTTAATCCAACATTAAACAATGTATCTCAATTTCATATACTCGTAATATAGATTTTAAAAAAAAATTATTTATATAATTTTGAGCATTAACCGAAATAAAAAGGTTGCAAAACTTTCTCGTCTTGATTAATGTTTTGTAACATATGTTTAAAACAATTTATTCATTAAATTTAATCTATTTAGTTTAGTCGGTATTTGATTATACGTTGACATATTTGTTTAAATAAGCATTTGGATTAGTTTTATTGACCAACTAGATTATTGTCCCGCGATAACGCGGAAAAAAATAAAAATTGAATCCTAAATTTTATGTTTATTTAGATTTTAATTTATTATGAAAAAAATGTTATTTGTATAATAATATATATAGTTTTACGTTTATAACATGTTGTTTATAATTATAATAAAATATATACTTTTACGTTTATACACATGTTTTGATATTTTATATTAGAAGATTTTAGAATAATAATAAATTAAATCATAGTTCAAACGAATCTATAAGTAAATTATAATTATGTTTTTTATTTTAGTAAAGATAGAATGAAAGAGATAATGAAATTATTTATTGTAAGAGGGGGTAAAATGAAAATAATTTTTGATGACATCATCAATCTGATCTAACGGCTGCCATCAAATAAGTTAACTTATCCAACGGACCTTACTTCGTCATGTGGCATTTAAGGCCCCTCTTTTATTATATATTAAAGATTCAATAATTTAAATTTATTAAAATCATTTAATTAATATTTAGATGAATAATTTAAATATTAAAATTATTTAAATATTATTTAATTTATTATATTAAATATATATAAGAACTTTTCATATTTTGGAAGGATATTAAAATAATTTTGATTTTTATAAAGATATTGACGTAATACTAAAATTTTATAAAAACGTAGATATAAATCTTCCTTTTTTATTTGAGTCAATCATATGTATTATGATTTTGTTTATTTTGGTGAATAAAATATTGAAAGAAGTTTTGGGAGAAAAATAGAAATAAAACAAAAAAGGAAAGCTCCATGAAGTTTGTGTAGTAGTATTTTTGAACACCTAAAATTCGCTATTGGCGTGTGTGAAACCGAACCGCCCACGTGCATGGTTTCCGTCAACTTTCGACGCCCATCATCTTAATAACAATTTTCCACTAATAAAACAAACAAAAAAACTAAAAAAAATTAAATATAATATCTCTAACTATATCTTCCTTAGTGTTATCACTTTGTATGTTTACTAGTGTTTTTCTATTAAAGAAAATACTTTTGTTTGATTAGAATATTAGTCTCACTTTTACAAACCAATTCAAGAGTTTTGTTATTAGTTTTTGAGTATTTATTATTATGAGACTTGAACCAATGATTTTTGAATTCGAACATTGATAATAATCTAAACGAGTCGAGTTTAATAATTTAATTCGGTTCATTGACCCTTAAATTTTACTAACAATAATACACTTTATGTATTGTTGATAATAAACCTTTTTAGTTTGTATTTCATAGAATATTATATAGTTATGTTTGGCAAGAGCATACATAAGATTTAAAGAGTCTTGTTCAGACTTGGTTTTTTTTATCTTTCCAAAATAAGTCTTAGTTGATTGGAGTTTATTTATAGAGTTTTTTTTTTTAAAAAGATCTTAAAATTTAAGCTACTTCAATTAGCTTAAAAATATAATTTGAGATTATCTTATGATAAATTATATTCTTCTATAAAATTTGTCTTATTATATTATTATATAATTTTTCATTTTATGTTTTTAAACTTAAATAATTTTCAACTTTAAATATAAATTTTAACTTTATAATTCAACTATCAACTAATAGTTTAAGTTATAAAGTTAGTTTTAACAAACATATCATATGATTGTAACAGAATAATTAAATTACATATATTTTTTCAACATATTAATCTCACATTTCTTAAGAGAAGGAAGAATAAATAGGACATTATGTTACCAAAAAGAAATAATTTTTGGGCTTATTTTCATGTCTAGCTTTCTTTATTCTTGTTTTATATTAAAATCAATCATCAATCATACTCATATTATTACATTTGACCACTTCACTTGCACCATCACACTTTGACCCATAAACCACCGGCATGTCGCCGGAATCCATCTCCGGCCACCACCTCCTCCTCCTTCTATATCTCATTTTCTTAATCATCATCCCCACTTTTTCCCAATCAAACCAGCTTCAAATTCTACTTAAATTCAAATCCAACTTATCAACAAATTCAGACACACAATTCTTCCCAACATGGAACCAAAACAACCCAGTTTGCAACTTCACCGGAATCATTTGCAACGACAAGAATTCCGTCAAAGAAATCATTATTCCGAACCAAAAACTCGCCGGAGTTCTTGATTTTGAGTCACTTTGTGAGCTCAAAGCATTAGATACAATCTCACTTGGAACAAACCTTTTGCATGGAACTATTACTTCTCACTTATCGAATTGCGTAAACTTAAAACATCTTGATCTCGGAGACAATTCTTTATCCGGTGAGTTTCCGGCGATATCTAGTTTAACTCAACTAGAGTTTCTTAACTTAAGTTTAACCGGTTTTTCGGGCTCGTTTCCATGGAAATCGATAAAGAACCTTACCAATCTTACTTACTTGAGTTTAGGAGACAACTCTTTTGATAAAACTCGATTTCCTTTCGAAGTTTTGAATCTTTATAAGCTACAAACTTTGTATCTTTCTAATTGTAGCATTGAAGGGACAATACCCGAAGAAATCGGATATCTTAATTCGTTACAATGTCTTGAACTTTCTGATAATAATCTAACGGGTGTAATCCCTAATGGCATTACAAATCTTACTAAACTTGAAATACTTGAGCTTTATGATAATCAGCTTTCGGGTATCTTTCCAAAAGGGTTTGGGAACCTCGTTAAGATGTCGAAACTTGATGTTTCAAGTAATAATCTTGAAGGTGATCTATCCGAGTTAAGAAACTTAACTCAGATAGAATCTTTACAGCTGTTTGAGAACAGTTTTTCGGGTGGAATTCCGTTAGAGTTTGGAGAATTCAAGTTTTTGAAGGAATTTTCGATTTATCATAACATGTTCACCGGTGAACTCCCTGCGAAAATCGGGTCTTGGGCTGCTTTTGAATTCATTGATGTATCTGAAAATTACTTGACTGGTTTAATACCACCTGATATGTGCAAAAATGGGAAAATTCATGAAATTTTGATGCTACAAAACAATTTCACTGGTGGATTGCCTGAAAGTTATGTGAATTGTTCGTCGTTGGTTCGGTTAAGGTTAAGTAATAATTCTCTTTCTGGTAGAATTCCAGATGGGATTTGGAGTTTGCCTGATTTAAGAATGGTTGATCTTGCAATGAATCAGTTTGAGGGTCTAATTACATCTAATGTAGGTGAAGCTAAGTCATTAGCACAGCTTTTCTTATCTAATAATCGATTTTCGGGTGTGTTGCCGGAGGAAATATCTAAAGTTTCATCTTTGGTGGAAATTGAGTTGATGTATAATCAATTCTCAGGTGAAATTCCGGAGAGAATTGGCGAGTTGAAGAGGCTTAATAGTCTTCATTTTGAAGGTAACATGTTTTCGGGTACTATTCCGGAGTCTATTGGTTCATGTGTTTCTCTTAATGACATAAACTTAGCCGAAAATTCTTTCTCCGGGCACATTCCATCGAGTCTTGGTTCGTTACCAGGTTTGAACTCGTTAAACTTATCAGGTAACAAACTTTCCGGTGTAATTCCGGAGAGTTTGTCGTCGTTGAAGCTAAGCTCGATTGATTTGTCGAATAATATGTTGATTGGACGGGTGCCGGGATCTTTATTGGCAGAGGGGACAGATAGTGGCTTTTCTGGAAACCCGGGGTTATGTGCTGACCGGAGTAAAAGTCTACGAGAATGTTCATGGGCTCGTCGCGGGTCTGGTGGATTAGGAGTTGCGAAGTATTCCGTCATCGCGGCGGCACTTGTGTTGGTGTTGTTGGTAGTGTGTTTTGTCTTTGTAAAGTTGAGGAAAAAGGATTGTGAAGACCTACGGAGTGAAGGTTTTTCGTGGAACATGAAACAATTTCATGTCATTAGTATTAATGAAAGCGAAGTCCTAAGATCTATCAAACGAGAGAATTTGATTGGTAAAGGTGGTTCGGGAAATGTCTACAAAGTCGAATTAGGGTGTGGTAAGAAATTCGCCGCGAAACATATGTGGAAGTCCAATATTGATTCTAATGACCGAAAAGCTTACTCGGCAATATCAGCAAGACGAAAAAGCATGTGGCCCGAATATGATGCAGAGGTGGCCACTTTGAGCTCGATTCGACATGTAAATGTGGTGAAGTTGTATTGTAGCATTTCAAGTGAGGACTCAAATCTACTTGTCTATGAATATATGACTAATGGTAGCTTATGGGATCAGCTACATACAAATCAAAAGATTGAAATAGACTGGAAAATACGATATGAGATTGCGTTGGGTGCTGCAAAGGGACTTGAGTATCTACATCATGGGTGTGAGAGACCAGTATTACATCGAGACGTGAAGTCGAGCAATATATTGTTGGATGAGGAAATGAATCCCAAGTTAGCTGATTTCGGGCTTGCTAAGATTATGCAAACAAATAAGGTCATGAGTTCTTCGCACGTTATAGCAGGAACGCATGGTTACATTGCTCCCGGTAAGTCTCTACTTTCTAGTCTCTATCCCATATTTCGTCAAAAAGTTGTTATAGTTAAACAAACAACCGTCTTGTAACTTGTAGAATATTGTTACACATTCAATGTGACCGAGAAAAGTGACATCTATAGCTTTGGAGTCGTTTTGATGGAATTGGTGACAGGAAAAAAGCCAATACAACCCGAGTTCGAGGAGAACAAGGATATAGTATGCTGGGTTCACGATAAAATGAGAAGTAAGGACAATGTGATCGATTTGGTTGACCATAACATTTCGGATGAGTCAAAGAGAGATGCAGTCGAGGTGTTGGGCATTGCGATACGTTGCACAATGAGATTCCCCGCACAAAGACCGTCGATGAGGATGGTTGTGCACATGCTCGAACAAGTCGAGCCTCGTGCACCTATTGATATAACGATCGACGATGGCATTGAAATCGTGAAGGACTAAATTTTGTATTTTTGGAAACTATACCTTTGTAAATGGAACATATTTAAGTATGTGACATATTGTTTGTATACTTTATATTACTTAACAATGAAGAAAAGTAATTTAAATTGGTATGGGTAACGTTAAGTTGGTTATCCATTATGTCGTTTTTATATCTTCATTTCAACTTAATATAGTAAGGTGTGTCGTCATTCTCAGTTTCATTAGAAAATACAAAAAAAAAAAAAAAAGATGACTAGTAGGATAGTTTTCTAATAATTCTATATCGAGTAGGAGTCAGCTTTGAACAAAAAAAAAAAAGATATTGTGTGTTGTTGATGTTTTGTGACTATTTAGATCGATAGACATAGAAGTAGTCTATCTTTGGAGTAACTTGAAATGTATTAAGGATCTATTCAGTGTAACTGGTCGGAATTTAAGTTTAAATTTATGATTAGAGCTACAGCTGAAATTTATATATAAATATAATAAAATATTTGGTAAATTAGGTTAGCTTAGTGATATAAAGACATAAAAGAACATATAAATTATAAATGGAAGAGTTTTTTATAAAACAAAACTTAAACTAAAATAAGTAAAAAAAATGAAAAAATAATTTATGATATGTGTAATTTTGTATTATATTTATTTATTTAATTATAACAAACTTCAAAAAGCAGGTTTGGTTTTTGTCCAGTAAATATTCAAATTTGATGTACAATAATAAAACTACCTATTTTTTGATGTACAACAAAATTTCTTTTTTAAAGTTTGAAATATAGTTAAAATGAACGATAATACAAAAATCCAAACCTTATAAATAATTTTTTCATTTTTTTTTACTTATTTTATCTATAGGTTTGGTTTACAAGAACCAACCTCAAATATAAATTTCAATTGATATGAAAGGTATAAATATAATTTTGTTTACTAATAAATCTAAAATCCTTTAATAAACTATTTTAAGTAGCTTATTGTTTAAAGCTTATAGGACTTGATATTTTTAATAAGACCGTTAAACCAAACAATATTACAAGACTTATGTATTGACTTATAAAAGACGATAAGCTTAAGCCCCAAAAGCCTTTGCCAAACACGCACAATATGGCCAAAGTAGTTACGTAGCATCTTCCAGAGAACTAAGGTCGACGGATCCAATTATCTTAGATCTGACTTGAAAATTTATCTTGTTAGTGATTGTTATTCAATCTGAATTATAGATTAATATATGTTTGATAATTTGGGTGTTTATCAATTTATCTGCGATCAAGTTCTTATTTTGTTTATTGCATATTGTACTAATCATTTGTTATAGAAGGGGTGCTACTTTGGTTGAAACCGGAATTCGCCCCGTAGGTTGTCTTGTGTCCAGGAAACTAGAAATCACAAGGATTGGCATTTAAGTTTGCATCTTATTTACATTTGTGAAACAAAGCCACTGACAAGACTATCCATGATATGTTCCGTGAACTTATCTGGGTCACTTAATCGGCCATTGCCCTTACAACTCCCAAGTTTTCCTCTAGGCTAATTTGGAAGACATTTTTCCGAGATTCCAAAGTATCTCCATTCCTTAAATTTGTTAAAGATGCACTTTTAAAAGTTTGGACCCAAGTTGCTTGACCTTATTTTATAAAAAACGAGATAAGTAAACAATTTGAAATGACTATTAACAAAATAAAAATAAATCCAAAAAGATTATATGAATGTTGGTATGTCCTAATTAGACAAAAAAAAAAACTTGCTCTCCTAAATAATAGTTTGAATTCATATCTTTCTTTAATTATTTATCGGGTTTTCTTTATTTCGTTTCTTTTTAATCTTTATATTTAGATTGTTTTCACAAGATATTTATATGTTAAGCTTTGCTTCATATTGGACCGGGTCCACCTTCCTTTCTAGTAATCCTTGCTCTTAATAGTAATAATATCATTAGGGATGTTCACCTGTAAAACAAAAAAAAGAGAGAGAGAAAAAAAAAATGAATTGGGACTAAACTTAGAAACGGCAAATAGAAATAACCCGGACCAGACATTTTGGTTTTGCAGTCGGTTCGTTTATAATGGTCTGTCGGTTCTTCAGTACAAAACCGAATTAATCCCCTATGTTATGTTGTTTTGTATGGTATAAATACGTGTTACAGACTTTTTTGGTTTTTAAAATCGAATAGAACAACAAAGTTGTAAATATACAATTTGCCATACTTCACATTCTTGTAAATGTACCAATTTGCTATTTCAATTAAAACCAATAAAAACTTAAAACACTTGTTACTAAACTTACCGTAGGGCCATACAAAAAATTAAAACCTTCGAAACAACATTGAGACTAAATATGTCCAAAACTAAAAAACAAACAAATAATGCATTTTCATAGTTGGTTCTCAATTATATGAGTGTAGCGCGTATATCTTTAGATTGTGGACCAAGAACCGGTTCTTCGGATATCGGAGGACCGTGGCCGATTTCGTTTCCAAATTCATTCGATTCTTCGATCAGTTTTGATTTTCAGTTTTTTTAAACATCCTTAGATATCATTAACATACTACTTATTTAATATAGATTCACAATTTTATATATACATCTTAAATAGAAATTGTTTTTTTTAAGTCAAACGAAGTAGAAATGTAATATAACAAGACGGGTTAATATTCATTAAAAAAACAAAAAATTAGTTTATAAATTGATATACCATTGTTTATAACACTTTTTTAAATTGGAGTCCATGGTAATACCAAAACTCCTAAATAATTGCGTTTTCAATGAATGAATAAGTTTTTAAAATGAAATTAGGTCTTCTCCCTCACTTCACTCCTACACTTTCCACATCCTCAATTTCTCATAATCCTCTCTTCACAATTCCCCATAAAAACAAGAATCCCAATTTCACAGGTTTCTTCCTTTCCAAAGATTCCATCTTTCTGTCATTAATCCCAATATTAATCAATTTCAAAAAATACCCTTTTCTTAAATCATTCTCATCTAACATGGGTTCTTGTTAATTTGTTTATAATTTTTTATTTGATTGACTTTTATGATCAAAGAAAATTTGTGTTTTTTTTTTGCAGGAGGAAGAAAGAATTTGGTATTTAGGGCCCAGAAAAGTGAATTAATTGAGATAAATAGAGAATCAATGGAGTTAAAGAAGAATTTTTATGAAGATATAGAGCCTTATGCTACTGGGTTTTTAAATGTTTCTGATATTCATTCAATTTACTGGGAGCAATCTGGAAATCCTTCTGGTCATGTCAGTAATATTTAATTTTTTTTTTTTTTTTTTTACATTTTATATTATTTTTTATTTATTTGCATGATTAATTATGGTATTTGGAATGTTAGTTAATTTAATTAGTATTCATTATTAGGTATAAAATTACCTAATTATGCCAGTAGTTTATCTGATAATGGAAAATGTGAATTTGGGAAACAAAAATGGAGTAATAGTTATAATGTTAATGTTTGTAAGAAAATAATTGTATATAGTAAATACAACATATACTTTGATCACACACAAAACACGTGAACGTAAGTGAAGAACATATGGATTTACTAGGAAACAGAATTTGGGGACCGTTTAAGTCCATTTATGCACTATAAAGCATACAAACCTACCTAGTAGTAACTTACATGACATGTCGTGAAATCGAACAACACAAAATACCTTGCATTTGCTATAAGCTAGGCCCTCACTAAGTGCGAAACCCCCGCGAGCTGAACAGAATGTGAGATATGTTGATGTAGGGCCCAGCGTTCCGTCGTCCACATACCCTAAAAATGCGTATACTTGTTTGGTCAGTATTCTCAGAAATTCTCTCTTAAGATTTTGGAAAATCTGGGATCTTACCATGAGATTTAAATGTATTTTTTGAAATTTGGCGATTCAATTTTTTTTTTCATTTAATGCGGTTTGTTTATAATTTTTTTTCATGCCTCGCAGCCTGTTGTATTTCTCCATGGGGGGCCTGGAGGTGGTACTTCACCAAGTAATAGAAGATTTTTTGATCCTGAATTCTATCGCATTATTCTCTTTGATCAGGTTTGTTGTTAAACATCTGCTAAAAAGTTAGAACATGTGAAGTACTAAATCATTTTGAATAATCTTTGATCACAATATTGTTGTTGTTCCAGAGAGGAGCTGGTAAGAGCACACCCCATGCTTGTTTGGAGGACAACACAACATGGGATCTTATTAAAGATATCGAAAAACTAAGAGAACACTTTGAAATTCCCGAATGGCAGGTTTGATTTTTATTATAAATTCGGATAACTTCGTGAATGTGAGTCACATATGGTTCTTGTCATCTTGATTTCTTAGGTTTTTGGGGGCTCATGGGGAAGCACACTTGCTCTTGCATACAGCCAGTCCCATCCTGATAAGGTACAGTTTTTGGTTTATGAAAGTATTTGACTATTTAGTCAAATGCTTAAATGTTTCATTCTACGTGAGGACAAAACTTAATATCATTAGTAAGTAGTGACGAGAATAAGTGAAAAAAAAAATATTTTTCACATTGATATGTGCGAAAAAAATTCGAGGGCACAATTTTATGAAATTGTTCGTTCATTAATAAATTTTTTAAATTCCTTCATACGGATGAGATAATAAGGAAATTTTGTAGAACTAAACAAATATTACGAGCAGTGACTGAATAGGTAACTCTGATAAAAATCTTTAAAAAGGGCAATATTTCAATCTTATTGCTTATTCCAAAATACAAAATTCACGTGTTTCATGGAACGACGGGAGAACTTTTTTATTTTATTCATATTTCCTTCTGTTTTTGTTATTTGAAGGTCACTGGAATTGTCCTTAGAGGGATCTTCTTATTGAGGAAAAAAGAGATTGATTGGTTTTATGAAGGGGGTGCTGCTGCAATATACCCTGATGGTATGCTTCTTATCCTCTTTTGCATTTGCGTTACTCTATGCGTGTCATCATTGATCCATTCAATTATGACAGTCAGATTACTTTAAAAAAAGTTTAAATTTTAGGCAAAAAATGTTTGGTGTTATCAAACGTAACCTGTTTAGAACCACATAGTATATATACCTCCCGTTTTGCACTTTTGCCACCTCTACAATACAAATGATTGACGGAGTAAATTTATATTGCGCCTTTCTTCTCAATCGCTAATTGTTTCCATAATTTGTTTCGCTATAAATATAACAGCTTGGGAACCATTTAGAGATCTTATACCAGAAAATGAAAGAGACTGCTTTGTGAAAGCCTACCACAAGAGATTGAATTCTGATGACTTGAACACACAAGTAAGATCTTTCTACCAATTACATTATTGTAGTTGTTTTTATTAGTCTTTAATCTTTATTGTTGTAAACCATAAGATATATATAAACTTCTTTTATATATTATAATCTGTTATTAGTATGAGGCTGCTAGAGCGTGGACCAAATGGGAAATGATGACTGCTCACTTGCTACCAAACGAAGATACTATTAAGAGAGGGGACAATGACGCTTTCTCGCTGGTATTTAACTATCCTTAATTAGACACAAATCTATACTAGATATTGCATTGGAGTAAAGAGGCTGTCTTAACATACAGGCTTTTGCAAGGATCGAGAATCATTACTTTATTAACAAAGGATTCTTCTCAACAGACTCGTATCTCTTGGATAATATTGAGAAGATCAAGCATATCAATGCTGTGATTGTACAGGTTCGTCCCACAATGGCTTTTATATTATTTTCTCCAACAAAATCATGTATCTGTATGACTGTATGACTGTATCCATGGCCTATTTTTCAAATGCCTAAAATACCCTTTAGCGTACACCACTAGGACTGGAGGTAAAGACTAGTAAGTGTATTAGATGTTTAATGTTTTTGTTTTCCTATAACTTTTGTTTTGTTTATGTTCTCATTGAGATATGTGATTTGCCAGGGAAGATATGATTGTTGCTGTCCCATGATGTCGGCATGGGATCTGCATAAAGCTTGGCCAGAGGCTGATTTTAAGGTAAATTTCGACCCATTTACTTATGAATGGGTCAGTTTGCGTTTTAGGCTATGTTTTATTCCTGTCGTGTCAAAGAGGGAAAATAAAATTTAAAAGAAGCTTGAAAAATAGACAAAGGCTATATCGTTGAAAGACGGGTAATTGTAGCTTGAAAAATTACTCAATGTGGAGCGCTGCACTAGATACAGAACATCCATAATCGAATGTTTCATTTTTGCACTATTTTGTTGTCATACAGGTGGTTCCAGATGCGGGGCATTCTGCTAACGAACCAGGCACAGCGGCAGAACTTGTTGCAGCAAATGAGAAGTTGAAGAACATTATCAAGACCAAGTGAGTTTAAAGTCATAGTTTGGAACGGACATAGGTTTTGAGCTATTTGCTCCTGTTGTTAGGATTAGATTGAAAAGCACAAGAGTTTTTGTTGCTGTAACGAAATCCATGGTTGTGATTCAGAGATTGAGTTCTACTTTAAATTCTAGCGAAAGATATTGGTAAACAAACTTATGCATACGAAAGCTTACTGTACTCCAATATAAGCATGTCAATTGGTGGCATGATATAAATTCCATTCAACAAGTCTAAACTTTATCTGTTTTTTTAATCAAGTTATTTAAAAGATTCAAATTTTTTTGAATTTTTTTTTCATATAACATGCTTTTGATCGAAATTGGTATTACATTATTAAAAGAAGTTCATTACTTGGATGGTATCCAGATAGGGCTACAAAAGGGGCGAGTTAAATCCATGGATGGATTTTGGTTTTGAAACATAGCTCACTGATAAAGTTATGGATTGTAACACAATAAGATATCTTGTTTTGCTCCAATATCAAGTAACATTTCGACACAAGGTAATTGAATAAAATAGCTACAACATTTTTGTAGCGAATACAAGCAAATCCTACCCAAATGACACGGAGAAAAACAAGTAAAATTCAATGAATGATTGATGAAATACATCTTACATACAACATAAACTACACCACCAACAACTTAAGCGATATTCTTTGAGCAAGTCCTTGGCATATGTGAGGTGTGAAAGTTTGGTTCTTTAGCAATGGTCAGAGGCCGCTTTCCACGTGACGTTGATCTTGCACCAGAGACTGCTCTATTTTTGTTCTCTGCCATCATAACATCACTCGCTAGTTTACAAGATTTTTCCTTTATTGTACAGAGCTGCTGACCTTGCATCCTTACCTTCTTAGGCGACACAGCCCTATATATACATTCCAGTAATAACAAAGTTAGTGCTTTATTTTTGTTGACCATTTCGGAAACCGTAATTAGACCCATTCATTAGCAAGTTCTTACCCTTGAGTTCTTGTCCTTGAACTGGTGACGAATCTTTGCTTTGTTGATTCAGGGCGTTTTCTTGCAGCATTAGTGGCTGGTTTTGATTCCCCTGCGCTCGATTCCTTTCCACAAATGTTACTCGAAGGAAACTTATCATTTTTCTGGCAACAAAAACAGTAACATAGAATAAACGAAATGTGTATTAACCTTGGTATGTAATTGGTGTAATAACGATAAAAACTCACTGCAACACGAATTGTCCTCTTTATCACACTTGAATCTTTTGCAACCTCTTTTTCAGAAACTGTAACATGAAGCTTTTTCTCAAGATTAGCTTCTCTAAGAATCCCTCGTTCCTGAAGAAGAACGAACGAACTTATTACAAATGTTTACAAAATCATTAATTACTTACTAGAAGTACAAAATAAACTGCGAAAACGATTTCTTACATCAGTTCTTAGCCTAAAGGGCTTGATATTAGTTGGTTTCGGCTTTTTGCATTTCACCACAGCTTGAACAACCTAAACGAGTTCAAAAGTTATAAATATAAAACAAAACCTTTTAACACGGAAAATATTCCAAAAACTATGAAAGTATCTCCTCACCTTGTTCTTTTTTTGTGTCTCCTTGCTGAGAATTTTATCACCCAACGGCTGGTTGTTAGATCTGCGTGAATAGATTATAAGCATTGCGATGCATAAAAAGGCGACGATCTAAAGCACATGTACATTGACATAACATGAATAAATAAATGTTACCTGATATTATCTGGAGAATTTAAAGCATTTTCTTTACCGTCATCATTATCATCCTTATGTCCACTCATATCTCCTTCTACTACTTCATTTGAATTATCTTCAGCACTTGCGATATTCTCTTTATCTTCTAAATTCGATAATTCATTCATTTCAGCTCTCAAAGCATTTAAAACTGAAGGGTCTGATGTTTCTTGAGGTTTCAGATCCTCTTCGTTCTTACTCATATCTCCTTCCACCACTTCATCTGAATGATCAACATCGACGTCAGCAGGCTCATTTTCAACCACTTTTTCGTGCAACGTGTCACATTCCTTAGATAGGATCTTCTTCTTTGGAGTCTTTGGAGTCTTTGTAGATTTAGAAGATGCCAAAACTTCGTACTTGTTGTCACTCTCGCTTCTCTTCAGTTTCCTTTTTAACACATCTTCAGTTTCTGGTTTTTTGGGCTTGGTTTTGGTACTAGTCTTTACCGTCTTCTTTTGACTTGCTATCTCAAGCCTCTTCATCCCTTGACAAATCTTTGTGAGTGGGGTTTGTAATTCAACGGACCTTTTAATACAAATCACCTTCTTTGGCGAGTGAAAGACCAAGGCCTTTGCTACTGGTCGGTTTTTAGTCACGTCCACAGTGGTTTTCTTTGGATTCTGAACACTTCGAAAGGAGTTAGGATCGGGTCTACACATTTTGTTCCTTGGTGTTGTCATATACTTGGCCGCAACTTTCCTCGTCTTAGCCGCCACTGGAGTGGAACTGGAACCATCTTTTGAACAGATTCCGGTTTTGCTTTGTTTATCCTCATTTTTGTGAGAAATCAAAGACGAAACCATGGGTAACCTAGGTATCCTGGGCTTGGAGGGTTTTGCAGGAGCTGAAAGCGGACATTTCATGCTAAACCAAAAGAATAAGAATTGTTAGTAATTGATTCTCAGCATTTACCGTTACTGTTACTGTTACTACGGAGAGGATTATTACCTAACGTGTTCCCTATTTAGTGCTTTCCGAAGCTTGATGTTGGGACTTCTTGCTGCCAGGACCTAGAAAAATTCAAGACTACATTAATACGTCACACATAAATTCGATCATATTGTTTATTGTAATATGATAGGAGAGAAACACATACCCTAAGAACAAAGTTTTTGGAGATTTCTTCGGGGTTTATTTCCTCCTCGTGCTTTTGATCACAACCTGAATGAAACACACACAATTCAGATCATGTCAAATTCTCATTTTCTAAACAGAATTCCAAATTATAAACCTGAATTTAATTAGAATCTCATTTTAATTAAACCATGAACAATGTACTTTGTTTAAATAATCCGAACTAACAAATATATATAGAGTAACGAAAACTTTAAAAATATGAATTTCAGATGCATTTTACCAAAAGGTTAAACTCAGAATAACTAAATTAGAGCTAGTGAGGGTTTTAGTAACCAAGTTCTAATGACATCTGAAGTCTCGAATGTTATGAAACATCAGGACGTAAATCACTAGATGAAACAAAGTATATATATATATATATATATATATATATATATATATATATATATATATATATATATATATATATATATATATATATATATACAAAGTAATGGAGTAATGTGGAAAGATATAATACCAACACGAGAGCAGAACCAGTATCTATCATCAGTACGCAGGGTATAGGGTTTAGTGAAATCGACAAACTTAGGAGCTTCGATCTTTTCGTAAAACTCTTGGTCGTTATACTCCTCCTCTTTAACTTGTTGTTCTTCTTCTTTAGTTATTTCAGTTTCTGCTATTTCCATCACTTCTTGAAGCTGCTTTTGATCCTCCATTCGGAGATCGATTGACCGAAAAAGAGAAGAATGTAGCTGCTGAGTTGTGGTTACTTAATATTGTTGTTGTGTTGCAATGTGTTTGTGAGATCTGTTTGGTTTTTGAAGTTGTTGGCGGTCTGTAAAACTAGCCGTTGGGATTCCTTGCAAGTAAATTGGGCTTTCATTTCAAACCAGACCCGGTTTGGTAGCCCATTAAGTTTAAAGGCTCCAAGGCCTTTACTTGAATAATAGGCCCAATGATATCATTTCACTACTTTTCATTTTGCTTTTAAGTTTTAGCTAAAACGCAAAAACATGTAGAAGAGGCTTGTATTTCATAAAATACTAGATTATTGTCTTGTTATAGTGCGGACAAAAAAAAAATTGAATCGTAAACTTTATGTTTACGTAGCTTTTAGGTATTTGAAAAGATAATGTTACACTTGTAATAACATATATACATTTACGTTTAGACACATGTTTATAGTTATAATAACATATATACCTTTACATTTATATATATGGTTTGATATTTTGTATTAGGAGATTTTAGAATAATAATAATAAGGTAAATCATAGTCCAAATTAATCGATTTAATAAGTAAATTAGAATTATGTTTTTCTAATTTCAGTGGAGACATAATGGAAGAAAGAATATAATTATGTGTTGCAAGGGAATGTAAAATGAAAATAGTTCTTGATGACATCATCAATCTGATTTAACGGTTGAAATTAAAGAAGTTAACTAACCAAAGGATCTAACTTTGTCAATGACATTTAAAACATCTCTTTTGTTATATATTAAATATTAAAGATTAAAGATATGAGTTAATTATTTATTAATATATAGTTGAATAAAGCATGATATGAAGTTTTATACATAATTCATAAAGTTGTTATTATCATTTTTCTTTTTCTTTTATATAAATGAATGAATAAACAAATGTTTTTTTTATTTATTTATTAAGAAGCGACATACAATAGATGAATAGATAAAGAAAAAAAAAATTGAATTACTAATATTTATGAGATTTAAATCCCCTACCTTTTAACTAATAGTCCAATTACATATCATAACACTAGAAAAAATCATGTTAATTAAATTTGAATCTTTTAAAAAAACAAACGGGTGCTTATTTATGGTAAATTTTAGAAAAGTGTTCGAAATCAATTAACAAATATTTAAGTTTCAATTTGACTAAAAAAAAGACTAATTATTTTCGAATACCATGACCATCCCCTCTTATTTTGAATAACTAGTTGTATCTCGTGCGTTGCATGAGTCCGGGGCGAAAACGAAATTTATGATCGTGTTGACGGGATTATTTGATTTGCAAAGAATATTTTTCGTTTTGACGGGATTATTTGATTAGCACTCAAGATGAATAACCAACCAAATATAAAAAGAATTATTTAATAGCATGCTTTGCGTCTGATTTTAAGTTTTGTATAGATATATATTAATGATTAGAATTAATAACAACTTAAAAAAAAAAAAAAAAAAAATGAATTGAAGAGCCCAACACCAACAAGCCATAAGCCCAAGACCAGAAACCAGCCCAAGACATAAGTGATGGAGACAAGATTCGAACCCCCACCACTTTGATAACAATCCACTTACCAACCACTCCGGCAGATTGTTGTTTGTTTATAAATATTGAAATAAAATATATTTAATCTCATACTACCCTTCAATTTTATATTATATAGTGCACAAACCCATAGGCAACAATCAAATTTAATCTAGATAGTAATTGCCTTAAAACACCTTCTTACAGTAATTATTTAACATGATCCGCTTGTCTTTCTAAAGTTTATTGAACCAAATGTATTTATGTCGATTTTGACGTTCTGCAAGATTTCCGAGCTTAAGATAAAAAGTGGAAATCAAACACCTAATGGGCATGTAGTTCGTGACTTCTTGCAACTTCGAGAGGGAATGGTCAACAAATCCTCACGGCCAAAGTAACCAATCTCAAGTTCTAACTAGACTACGGTTAGAAAAATCCAATGAATTATTTATACTTGTCTACTCGAAATGATAACTTATCGATTTTTTTTATTCCAAAAGTTATTTCCAATTTTATTCTTATTAGTTTGTATTATTTTAAATAGTTAAACTTATTTTATATTTATTTTTTTCCATTTAAAGTAAAAAGAACGTAACCCACAATTTTCTTTTTCCTTTTAAAGAACAAAAAAAAATGTAAAACACGAATATTGTGTGGTGAAGAAAAAAGGACTACAAAGCAATGTCGTAGCTGTATTATAGCAACAAAAATTGAGTGGTCGTGCTAAAGGGTACAATAAATGAGTCACTTGTGTTTGATATTGACAAATATTGATACCAGTGTGGTCGGTCCGCAACGTGGCAATGTCATGTGACTAAATTTAATCAAACATTTATAAACCATATAAAGATGATATTAAATTTTCTATTTTTTATATTTGGTAAAACTAGTTTATAGTTGAAGCTGAAATTTTGAGTTTCTATTTAGAGCTGAAAGCTTGAGTTTTATTTTTTGTAAACATATTTGGAAAGTAGCTGAATTTGAAACTTAAAAATGTAAAACGACTAAAAAATATTTAATAGTATAATAAGAAAATTTTTATGAGGGGTATTTATGTAATTTACCATCATATAAGTACAAACTATTTTTTTTAAGCTATTTGAAATAACTTATGTTTTAGGAGTTTATTTTTCTAATAAGTCCCACAAATAAACTCCAACCAAACAAAACTTATATAATAAAAAACTCAAACTTTAAATAACACCCGTTTAAACTCCAAATAAATATGTGCAAAACATAGCCTTAATAGATTTATACCCATATATTTATAAGGTTTGTGAAAGTGGGAAAATATATAATTTAAAATGGTCAGGAATAACGTCGATTACAAATGAAACGTGCTTCTCGTTTATCTTGAGAATATTCTAGAAATAGATAATTGTTTGCTTACTTGGAATAACTATAAAAATAAAGAAATTATAACTTTATTCATTAGTAGTAGTTTGTACAAACTATTTTGTCTTTATTTGTCTTCTGAAATTTCAAGTACTTTTAATTAATTAAACCTTTTCAACAAAGAAAACTTGTCGAAACATCTAAAGATAGGAGCGTCGGTTAAAGACCTTGAGAAGTCCTAAATCGAGCTTTTTTCGAAGAACTTGTATGTAATTTAGCTATATCATAGATTAACTAAATATTATAGTTTCTATAACAATAATTATTAAGATGATTAAAACACAAAAATGATACGTTAAAATTTATATCCAGCAAATTTTAACATCGCATATGTATGTAACAATTATTAATCATTTACTCGATTTCTAGCTAGAATGAGCACCCTTTCCTGTAAATTTAAGAAGATGTTCCGTCTTTCTACCAAATACTTTGTGGTAACCGAACATCTGGTTCATCATGTACTTACCCGATCATGTAGCGCTTCCTTTATCATGATCAAACCTTCGGTTCATCATGTACTTTCCCCGTCATGTGGCACGTCTTTCATCATGTCGAACATCTAGTTCATCATGTACTTTCCTGGTCATGTGACACGTCCTTCATGACCAAACATCTGGTTCGGTAACTGACCTACGTCTACAAGATGTTCTCCGATATGTTATTTATGAAACAATCACGAACATATTTATGGGTCAAGTTAAGATCTTTGTAGACAAAAACAAGACTTTTAAACTAGATTCGTTTATGAAATCTTCTTTTTACCTTCTAACATAAAGAAATGAAGTGATTATAATAAAAGAAATGAACCAAATAAAATCTTTGTATATTTTAAACAAAAAACTTTGTTTTCTTTCATTACATTTTAGCATTGTTGAACTAAATTGATGTTAATTCAATTGTATTTCATGACTTGTCATAATATATGACGACTATTCTTTGTTCGTTTGTTATTTAAGATAGAGATTTTTGGAGTAAATATTATCGAATTTATTAATATATTATTTTTGTGACTTTATTATTTATGAAAGTAATTTACATTTCTCGTTAACAATTATTAGTGTTTTAATTCAAAACTAATTCAATAATCTATTTCTCATTTATTTTAATTTATTTTATTATTAAAATATTAGTATAAATTTAATTTCAGTTATCCCAGGACTCGGCCAATACGTTACAATTTTTTTTCATATTTCAATATTATCAAATTCCAATTTATTTAAATTCAATCACATTCTAATTCCTTTAACTAGGTGGTGTTCAACGGTATAAAATCGGATCGAACCGGTATGCTGACCGAGATTTAGAAATATTTCGGAAAGAATCGAACCAAAAACCTAGGTTCTACATTCGGTTCGGTTCATGACGATCCGGTCGGTTCTTGATCCAAACTCAAATTAATTTCTCGTTCTTTGTTGATTTGTTTGGTACAAGTATATGTTACATATATTTTTATTTTAAAATAGAATGGAATAACAACTCTGCAAATATATGATTTGCACGCAATTATTATTAGAAAAAAAACACTTCACATATTTGTTAACTATCGGATTTTCAGTTATTATTAAAACCAATAAAATTTAAAACCCATTATAAATTCCTTGACAAATATTAACCATGAGCGAAGTAGACATGTGAGTTTTGGTTTTTACAAAATATTAGATAACTTAATCCGTTTTGTTGTAAAATCAAAACTACGTTTTACAACTTCTAAAACGTTTAGACCAAAAATGAATCAAAGAAATTGAAACCCAACAAAATCAAACACCTTAACGTCACACAATGCATTCGGTTCGGTTCTTCTCGGGTACGAGGACCGGACCGAGTTTGCCACACCCCGCCTTTTCATGTCCGTGATATTATCCACTATGCCAGCAAGGCTTACATATTTGTTTTTTGTCGAGCTTCCCAGGGGTCACCTATCCTGGAACTACTCTGGCCCAAGCACGCTTAACTACAGAGTTTCTAAGCTCTGCACTTGTAGCCACCAAAACGCGTCGTGTCATGAAAAGTCAAGGTTTACCTTATGAACCCAGCATCACTCTTGTCAGCGGCCGATGTGGGATTTGCCTAAGATGTCACAAACACCCCCCCCCCCCCCCCCCCCCCCCCCCCGGGACTCAACGTCCTCGTTGAGTTTTGCCCCACCATCCTGAACGGCACAGGAGTGACTCTGATACCATTTCTAACATCCCACCTTTTTTCATGCCCACAAAATTGTCCGCTCTACCAGCAAGGCTCACGGTTTGACTTTTGGTTGAGCTTCCCAGGGGGTCACCCGTCCAGGAAACTACTTTCGACCAAGCACGCTTAACTACAGAGTTTCTAAGCTCTGCAGTGTCTGTAGCCACCAAAACGCGTCGTGTCATGAAAGGCCAATGTTTAGCTTATGAACCCAACATCACTCTTGTTAGCATCCGATGTGGGATTTGACTCGGGTGTTCAAAATGGTATTAGAGACACTCTTGTGTCGTTCGGGATGGTGGGACAAACCTCAACGAGGACGTTGAGTCCCGGGGGGTGTTTGTGACACCTTAGGCAAATCCCACATCGACCGCGGACAAGAGTGATGTTGGTTCATAAGGTAAACCTTGGCCTTTCACGACATGACGCGTTTTGGTGGCTACAGGCACTGTAGAGTTTAGAAACTCTGTAGTTAAGTTTGCTAGGTCCAGAGTAGTTTCAGGATGGGTGACCCCCTGGAAAGCTCAACCAAAAGTAAAACCGTGAGCCTTGCTGGCAGACCAGACATTTTCGTGAGCATGAAAAAAAGGTGGGGTGTTACAAAGTTGCACGGTTCGGTTCGGTACGATTTCGGTCCAAAATCGGTCCGGTTCTTCGGGTTTTTTCGGTTCTCGGTTTTTTTGAATAGGCCTACCTTTAACAGATTATAATTCCTTAAACAACCATTAAGTAAACCAAACGGTAGAGTTGTAAACAAATCAAACGAACATATACATGGCTTATTCGTTCGTTTACTTTAACGGGACCAATTGAAGAACACAAACACTTAAACTAACCTATATTCTTGTTTGTGTTCGCTTGTTAAGAATATGAGTTTTTTCATATTTATTTTAGTGCTAAACAGACACCAATGAATAATAAATGGACGTAAATGAACACAAATAAACATGAACATGAAAAGAATGTAACGTTAATAAACATAAAGAAAAAAATGAAATTCTCTCAGTGCAATCTGGGGAATGTGGAATTGGAGAAATATAATCGTTGCAAGAAAATGTCGATAAACTGGATAAATTGGATTGTAGACCCGTACTCTTTAGTCTTAAGTTGATTAGGTTGTATGTGAAAATATCTTATGTTCTTTTTGTTTTTTTTTTTTTGAAATTTGATTAGTTTGTTGCATTTTGGCTTTGGAATAAAATTTTAACCTTTCGAAAAAAAAGAAGAAAATATATGAAAATAACTATCCAATTGTTCTATCTTTATATCTATCTTTTTACATTTTTTCGTTCACAATTGTTAGTGTTTAAATTAAAAAAAAAACAATGTTGTTAAGATCCCGATCATACGATTTTACGATCTTATTTATCAAAAATGATCCCGATCCTACATAAGATCTAAAAAGCATAGGATTTTAGTAGAATCCCGATCCTGATCTTAGGATCCTAGGATCTTTGTACGATCCGATCTTAAAAAGATTAGTAATTTAGTATTTAGTATACATAAAATAAAAATTAGAACAAAAAAACTATAGATAAATTAACTTCATTAAAATAAACTATAAGAAAAATCGTCTAACCGGTTTAAACACCTAAACAATGTCTTTTTATAAAATATTTCACTTCAACCAACAAATACATGCATGTTAAAATCAATATTAACTCAATGAAGTAATGCATAATTATATGATTTTAACATGTTATTAACAATTAATGAATTATAGATTACATAAAACTTTCATAAAATCTTATGATCTCGATTCAATTTTACGATTCCGCTCTTGTGACACGAAATGTATGTTTGGCAAAATTAGATGGAGCTGGAGTTTGAGCTTAAGACGGAGATGAAGTTGGAGCTTATGGCTTAAGCTTGAGCTGAAGATTTTGGGGGCTTAAGATTTTATTTATATAAATATGTTTGGTATTATAGCTTGAGCTTAAGCTTTAAATTGTAAAATAACAAAAATGAACACAATTATAAAGATTCATATTACTAACACAATTAATTACAAGGGTGTGTAAGTAATTTTAATATTCAAAATCTCAAACCACTTTTAAAAACTCTTTTGAGAGGCTTCTCATTTTAAAGATTATTGGGGCTTGAAATTTTAATAAGCTCCTACAAAAAAATACGATACAAACAAAGCTTATTCTAGATCTTCTAAAATATCATAAACTCAAGCCTTATAATCCCTTAAGATACATCTTCCGAACAGGATTGAGTTCATTTAAAACCATTAGAAAACTTGAGACCAAATAAATCAATCACAATCCTCTATTTTAAATATCAACCTTAATTTATTTTTTGTTTAAAAGTTAATTATCTTAAAAACCGTAAATGTATCAAACGAATAAACTACACTATTAAAACGAGCATTATTTCCTCTTTCTATAGAGCACCCACTTGATATACTTTTAACGTAAAAAAATTCCGGGTTTTTGAAGGGTTTTGAAAAATTTAAATTATAAAATTACAGTTTTATCACATTAATATTAGTAGTTTAATTTATGATTTTTGTGTTCTTCTTTTTTATTTTAGTTAAATATACATCATATAATATATTTAGGTTTTGAAATTCACATTTGGTGTTCATATCACATGTTTTACCTAACGAATATCAACATTTGACCAAAAACGAAGAAAAAGAAAATGATCAAAATTTTAATTTTTTTTCCGGGTCTATATAGATTGTCTATATAGATTATACCTCATATAATATTTCGGGGTTTAAAATTTCACATTTAAAGTTAAAATCGTGTATGTTATTGACTTATTTGTTTTAAAGTTCTACGTAAATTATAATATCACATATGATTTACGTTAATATCACATGTGATTTTAGTACTATCACATGTGATTTCGTTGAATTTTTTTATAGGTTTAATTTAATTATATATCATATAACGATTTTTGATTTTTAATTCCACATTTTATGTTAATATCACATATGATATAATCTTATGAGTTTAAACATTTGTCCAAAAACAAAAAATAAAAGTTGTCAATTTTTTTTTTTTCTAGATAAATCATACTTTATATAACATTTTTTGTTTTTGAAGTTACTTATTTATATTAAAATCACATTTGATAATAAAGTTACAATTTCAATATCCATCTGAAAATCGAAAAATAAAAGTCGTCGAAAGTATATATGACAACTGTTCTAATTAAAGATGAGAACACGACGGTCACAACGGTGTAATTTATTTTATCTAACGATTAACGGTTTACGAGATAAATTAATTTAAAATTTAAAGGTGAATTCTAATTCTTAACCATTAAATTAAAAATAAATGAATGTCTAAGATTACGTCTTTTGATACTTAAAAAAGTATTGGTTTTTTTCATCTTTTCTACCTCCGAACATACCCAAAAACAATATGGATCGATGTTTATATTTATTGGAAAAGGCGGTCACACGAGTATAAAGCTGGCAGACTAAATAAGAACACCATTCCACATTTGTAGAGAGAGAAATGGAGTTTGAATTAGCGCCATTGATTATTTCCGGCGCTGCGTTATTCTTAGGTTTCATTCTATTCTACGCTTTCAGATCCAATGTCAAACAAACTCACGCCCTTAATATCAACCATCAGCTGCCGGAAAATGATGGAACTACTGACGTCATTGTAGTTGGTGCCGGTGTTGCCGGTGCTGCTCTTGCTTGTACTCTTGCAAAGGTACAATCACTATTGCTTATACGTTACAATTAGGTTTACGTCATTCCAATTTTACGATTTATATTACATGTATTATCGAAACAGCACATAAAACACATTCATATGTTAACCCTATAATAATTTATTAAATTGAAGAAATATCCGGTTTAGTTTCGATTAATTAGCTGACCAAATAGAGGATAACTTAGTATTAGATCTAGATTTCAAATAGTTTAACCCAATTATATTGAGTTGGTGAATATTAATATTAGCATGCTTAGTTTTTTATTACATAATGACAAAGTCTGTCACAAATCGAGAATCAAATCGAGTTTTATAATACGATATATACACAAATTGATACTCTGAAACTTTTCTTTTGGCTTATTGCACTTTACTATATGCAACCTTGAATAATTATTGGTTTACAAGTGAAGTAATATAGTTTGCTTGATTATATACTGTACTTTTTAGGTTGAAGGCGGCGAAGTAGACATAAATCGAATAAGACTAAATCCTGTGATGTGATACTCTTAGCAAATTTCTTCATGGAGAAGTGACGATAAATAGTATTAGATAAGACGGCTACTAACAATTGGTCATTTTTTTCATTACAAAAGGTCAAAATAGATAAAAAAAAAGTTGGATCTTATTAGTCCCTTTTATGTTTGGAGTTTGGAATGTTTAATCAACTAAGTTAAATGATAACTATTGCTCGGTAATTCAAAAAATTGAAAAATGGTATAGTAAATTCCACTTTGGGGATTTTTTATAATAGAGTTTTATTAGGGATTGTATGCTGGTGCTTTGACATACCTGGAAACCTGAGTACCTGACATTTGTTCTGTTAATTTAACTTATTAGGACGGACGTCGAGTGCATGTAATTGAAAGGGATTTGACTGAACCAGATCGAATTGTAGGTGAACTTCTACAGCCAGGAGGCTATCTAAAACTGATTGAGTTGGGTCTTCAGGGTAAGATTTCACTTTGTTTTTCTAAGCCTTATGGGACTTGTGTAATCTTAGATCTGAGAATGTCCCTATTAGAAATAATTTAGGAGCAGAAGTTAGTGACGTAATTTCTGTACTTTCGAATTCTTGCAGATTGTGTGGATGGAATTGAGGCTCAACAAGTTTTTGGTTATGCCATATATATGGATGGTAGAAATACTAAACTCTCCTATCCTTTAGAAAAATACGACTCTGATATATCTGGAAGAAGCTTTCACAACGGGCGTTTTATTCAACGGATGAGGGAGAAAGCTGCAACTTTTCCAAAGTATACTATCTTTCCCTCTATATAATAGAATTTACTAGTGTTATTTTAGCCCACAATAGAAGTTGATTTCAAAATAATGCACAATTGAAAGTTGAAACCATCCTCTTCCTTTTATCAAACATACTAATAAAATTCCTTTCTTAATCTTACTTAATAACTAGTATTAAGCTCGAACAAGGGACTGTTACATCATTGCTTGAGAAAAACGGAACAGTTCAAGGAGTGTGTTATAAAACCAAGGATGGGCAAGTGACGACTGCTACCGCACCTCTGACCATTGTTTGTGATGGTTGCTTTTCCAATCTACGTCGTGTCCTATGCAAGCCGAAGGTAATTTATATAGGTTATTACATTGCAATTTTAATTTATGCTTTCCTGAGCTGAATTTGTTTTTGTTATATAAAACAGGTAGAAGTGCCTTCTTGCTTTGTGGGTCTGGTGTTAGAAAACATTGATCTTCCATATGCAAACCATGGACACGTCATCCTTGCAGATCCATCACCTATTTTGTTTTATCCAATTAGTAACACAGAGGTTCGTTGTTTGGTCGATGTCCCTGGACAAAAGGTACCCTCCATTTCCAATGGTGAAATGGCCAATTATCTCAAAACCGTTGTGGCTCCACAGGTATGTACTCTCCACATTTTCTTGTATATTCTTGTTATTATTTGGGAATATCTGTTTTAAGTTCTAAACACTTTATGCTGTAATTTTCATTTTCAGATTCCATCGGAGTTGTATAATGCTTTTGTAGCCGCAGTCGACAAAGGAAACATAAGAACAATGCCAAATAGAAGTATGCCAGCTGATCCTCAGCCCACTCCAGGTGCACTTTTAATGGGAGACGCGTTTAATATGCGACACCCGTTGACTGGTGGAGGAATGACAGTGGCTCTATCAGATATTGTCTTACTTCGTGACCTTCTTAGACCTCTACGCAATCTTAATGATGCACCTACACTTTGCAAGTACCTTGAGTGCTTCTACACTCTTAGAAAGGCAAGTCACACGTAGATTTGATGATTTAATCAATATCAACATATTTCTAGAACAAACGGAATTGATAAATGGGTTTTGGTCTCTTTTTTTTGATATACAGCCGGTGTCATCTACAATAAACACATTAGCAGGTGCTCTATACAAGGTATTCTGTGCATCACCTGATCCAGCCAGGAAAGAAATGCGCAACGCTTGTTTTGATTATCTAAGCCTTGGAGGCATGTGCTCAGAAGGACCAATTTCTTTACTTTCTGGACTCAACCCACGGCCACTAGTCCTGTTTCTTCATTTCTTTGCAGTGGCTATCTATGGCGTTGGGCGTTTGCTTATCCCATTCCCTTCACCAAAACGATTATGGCTCGGGGCTAGACTCATCTCGGTTAGCCTTAAATAAATCACATTTTTGTCTAAACAACTGATTCTTAAAATAATAATGTTTGACATTCGATTTATATTTTTATTTGCAGGGTGCATCTGGGATTATCTTTCCCATTATCAAATCCGAAGGGGTTAGGCAAATGTTCTTCCCAGCAACAGTTCCAGCATACTACAAAGCTCCCCACGTTGCTTGACCTTTAAATGTTATCTGGTTAGATCATCAACTCATCATCGATTTGCTTATAAATTAAAATTGTTCATTAAAATGTAATTTTCTTGTGTCATAATTTTATCAGTGCAATGGCATATACAGACTATTTTTAAGTGTTAATTGTTCAAATGACTTGTATAGTACTAAAATTAAAAACAGTCTCATATCTTGCTTTTTTTATGGTATTAAACTATTAAATGTTTGTATCAATTAGTTTCGGTTTTGATACATCATACATGTCATCGTGTGAAGATAATAACGTAAAGTTAGATATGACATGTCATGCCCGATTTAAATGTGCAGTTGCAACTGCACCTAACCCAACCTAACCTAACCTAACCTAACCGAAACACCTTCATTATTATTGAATGCTACCTTTCGCAGAAAATATCTAGTTATATTGAATAAGTCATAAAGGGATAGATTAAGATTGCAGCTAAGGAGCTGTTTGGTTCATAGAATTCCACGTAGACTGCACAAATGGGTTTCGGTCCCCAAAAAGCATGACTGGGCTAGTATCTCAAAGCCAGGCTGGTCTGGACCCAGCCGGCTCCCAACAGCTACTTATGCCCTGTCGTATTCGGATAGTTTTTGTATTTTTATGTGGAAATGTACATGTTGTGTATGAATGAATGAATGAATGAAAGATGCAATAATAATAACTTAGACTATGCGGAGTGGAGGATTTTCGGGGCGTTATAGGCCCAGTCATCGCCTATAACACCCCCTATAACGCCCTTAACCGCTCCGGGAGGGGCGTTATAGGGGCGTTATCGAGGCGTGGTGGGTGGTGGCGTGTTCTGCGTCACGGCGTTTTGCGATTGATTTTTGGTGGTTAACGGTCATATGACCGTTGTGAGTTTAAAAAAAAAAAAAAACTCTCTATATAAACAAACTCAATATCACACAAATATATACACAAACACACAAAATTTATATACAAACACACAAAATACACACAAAGTTTTATAAAATGTCAAGTTCGGAAGAAGATGAAATTGTAGTCGGAGCGCTCATGGTCGTTGCTAACGTTGCATCACAACAAATCCAAAGACCAATCACCACAAGAACCGCAATAGAACGTAACCGTGAAGCAGCTCAAACACTACTAATGGAATCTTACTTTTCTCCGGGTTGCACCTACACCGACGAACAATTTATCCGTCGTTTTCGAATGAGGAGGGAGCTATTTCTCAAGATATGCCACGATTTTGAAAACCATTTTGATTATTTTAGGCAAAAATTTGATGCTAGAGGAAGGGCTGGGTTTACACCGATTCAGAAATGCACCTCCGCTATACGACAACTTGCTTTTGGCACTTGTAGTGACATATGGGACGAGTATTTAAAAATGTCCGAAAGAGTTTCACGTGAATCCCTTGCCAACTTTTGCGAAGGTATATTTTTAACCTTTATTTTTTTAATTAGTTTACTTTAAATCTTATTTTTAATTAAAATTTAATAATATCTGAAATAGGTGTGGTTTCTTTATACGGCAAAAGATATTTACGCCGTCCTAGTTGGAGTGACATACAGCAGATTACTTCGGTTCATGATGAAAAACACAATTTTCCCGGTATGCTAGGCAGTTTGGATTGTATGCATTGGGAGTGGGAAAATTGTCATGTGGCTCGGGCTGGTCAATACCATAGGGGTGATCACAATCACCCTTCCATTATGTTAGAGGCTACGGCCTCTACTGATTTGTGGATATGGCATGCCTTTTTTGGGGTTGCTGGAGCCAATAATGACATCAATGTCTTGGATCAGTCACCGCTTTTCAACAACATTGAAAATGGGACAGCTCCCGATCAGTCGTTTATTGTTAACGACACAACCTACAAATACGGGTATTACCTCGCTGATGGTATTTATCCAAAATGGCCGGTGTTAATAAAGTCTTTCAGGGAAAGAGACGAAGAGAAGCGTAACCATTTTAAAAAAGCCCAGGAATCTTCAAGAAAGGACATCGAACGGGCATTTGGAGTGTTGAAAAAAAGGTGGCATATAATTAAAAACCCCGCAAGAGCTTGGAGTTTAGAAAAAATTAGAAACGCGATGTACGCTGCTATAATTCTTCATAACATGATTTTGGAAGACAAAGGTCTCGCGTATTGTCAAGCTTATGATGAGAATGCCACAGAACCAGAAGTCCAGATTAGCTTTGAAGAGAAACAACAGAACATACGTGACATGCGTGACGAAGATACCCATCACAGTCTGGTAGCCGATTTGATCGAACATGTCTGCTATTACCGCCCCCGACGAAACAACGATGAAGATTGAAGTGTTTTTTTAAAAATTGTATTTTTTTAACGTCTTTTAGTTTAATCGTAATATGTTTTTTAATAAATTGTAGTATGTTTTTTTTTATTTTTAATAAAAATACAACTTTTTAAATTTCATTTATATAAAAAAAATAATAAAAAGTAATGATTACAAAATAATCTCTATCACTCCACATCATCACTCACTACTCCACCCATTTTCTATCACTCCACATCATCACACCCTCTTTCCTAAAATCACACTCTCTTTCCTACAAATCACCTCTATCACTCCACATCATCATCACTCACCACTCACCACTCCGCATAGTCTTATGATATTAGAGTGGTTGGGTTGTTAACGAATAATTTTATGTACCTATTTAAATGGTTGGTGTAGTTTACTCAATATTACGAACACATAATGCGTCTATATGTATGTATAAACGATGGTTATCATCTTTATAAAATCAGAGTAATTTGGTTTGAATTTCGGAAGCATGAAACCATGTTTAAAGATTTGATGATCTATATATGTTCTCAATCTACATACTCACAATCTGCATATTCTGATATCACTCGGTTGAAACATACTTGTGTTTAAGTAGGAATGTGGATATGGACTTTACTAATTACAGACTTGAAAAGAGCAAATACAAAATATGATTAACATGTTGACATATAGCTAACCGGATCAAGTCTACTTCTTTGAAAACTGTATTTGTTGAACATGGAAGTCCCAATTGTAGTTGATGTGTCGAGGCCGATTCTGATATCTTGTAACATTTTAAGTGAATCCCATATCGGTTGTGCACATGATAGGTAATGAGTTCTATAGGTAAGCATAGACTTTTCATAATACATTGCGTTTTGAGGTCACATACATTATATAGCTCAAACGCGCGTGAGTACAAACTTTTTGAGCTATATAATGTATGTGACCTCAAAATGCAATTCTAGGAAAGATGACGCCCTATAAAGTTTGAACATAAACAAATTCATGAGTGAGCGAGCAAAGTGGACAATAATTTTAACAAAATTTTTTATTTTAGCCATTCAAATTTTTTTATATATAATTTTGGAATAAACTGATGTACCATGAGAAACAAAATTGCATAATTTACTAAGTAATTAAAACCGAATTACGTATATTATAATTTACCATTCTACATAAATGATGAGTTGTTTATCGAAACATTATCTAATAAATTTTAGAAACATTAAATTGTAAAATTACTAGGTTCATATTTTGTTTATGTAAACAGAAATATTAAAAGGAATTTTTTATAATGTGTTAAGCGGACACATGTTTTTAACAATAATTTAACTTCAATTTTCATTTATATTGATAAATTATATTTAATAAACATTTATTATATATGTTTTTACTTTATTTTAATACATCTTCTGATATATAAGAAAATTTTGAGTTCACGTCAAATGTTTAAAAACATGTGTCCATCGAACACATTATAGAAAAACTCATATTGAAAACCGTTTAAAAACAAAGCAATATCTTAAAAAGACAAAAATTAGATTGGTTTTTAACAAAGATGCACGTATAATTCCTGTTGGGTGTGAAAGGGAAAAAGATGGTATGCACCTCCAAAGCTCCAACACTGAAACTAGTTATGTAACCGGTGTTTTATATGTTTTCTTAGGCTCCATGTAATTGTGAACCTAATTTATTAAGATGTAAAATTAATCGTTAAATTAAAACGTCTCCAATCTAGGAGTATAGGAGTTGATCTAACAATTAAAAGGCTACAAGTCACATCAAACACAAATATAAGAATTATTATGTATTTATGTATGAATTGTGTTTGTAATATTTATCTTTAAAAAAAAAAATCAAACATATCAAATTTTTATAGACTAAAAAACGTAAATATTATTAAACGAGATCGGAAGACTTATTATTATTCATTTATTCGTAAATTCTGGATTTACTTTTAAAACGATAAATATTAACATAATCAAACAATACTTACACTTTTGTTTTTTGTGAGATTTCTCTCTCGACTTTTTGGCAATGGGTCAACTTGAATACACTCGGGTACAAGCCTCTTGATAGTTCATATAAATTGAAAGAGAGATTAAAGTAAAAAGAGTTATAGAAGATTAGTGATTATAGAGGCAAAATTAAAGATAGAGATATAGATGCAATTAAGGTTATTGATCTTACGATTAAGATCTTAAAATCTTACGATTTTACGATTCTAGTAACTGAAAACGTACAAGATCTTACGTAGGATCTCTATATCATAGGATCTCATCTTGCTCATAGGATTTTACGATTCTAGTAACTGAAAACGTGCAAGATCTTACGATTTTATGATTCTACTAACTGAAAACGTACAAGATCTAGATGCATGCATTATTACTACTCTTTTAATAATGCAATCACATAATTATCGAAGAGTGAACCATGATTATTAAAGCCTTCAATATTATATTTTTTTTATCGGGAATGTTTGAAGTTGTTTAGATTTCACCTCAAAAGAATTAATTTATCACCTTGTGTTCACAAATTTTTATAATCTACGTGTAACCTTTTGTCACCTTTAATCTTAACTCCTCAAAGACAATCTTTAACTAAGTTTTAACCATTTAGAAGAAAAAGGTTTGATAACAACAAATAACATAATCGTGATTAAAATCTTAAATCTTTAAACCTACATAATTTAATTGTACTATATATGTCCGTCATTTACATTTATAATATCAATCTCGAATTTTAAAAATACCGTCAAATATACAAATTTTTTAATACGTGTCTTAACTATAAATCACAACTGTAAAAGAAAATATATATATAAAAAAGGTAAAGCAAACAAATATAAATAATAAACGGTTAATGAACATAAATATTATCAAATTTATATTTAATAATAACTCACATTTCATATGAGAAATAAATCTATTGATTATAAAATGGAAAGTGAATTATGATTCCTTATAAATATGTTAATATTTATGTTTATTAAATGTTTCTTATTTAAATTTGTTGTTTTTATTTGTTGCTCCGGGGAAGATGAATATCAAAATTAAAAAATAGCTCAAAAAAAAGTACAAACAAATGATATGATTGAAATTAAAAAAAATCCCAAATTTATCATAGGATTTATTAATATTTCCAATTTTAAACTAGCATTGGAATTTGATTATCGAGATATAGATTTTTTTAAAACAATAAAAATAAAAAACGAATTACAAGATTTATGATTATGTTAAAGGGAGATGTGGTCCAAAACCACCCAATTATGAGAATTAGCAAACATAAATCATAAATGATATAGTGATTAGCTCAATTAATCTTAAATATTTGGTTATCATTTTGTCAATGTGGTCCCGATTTATTTAGCTAATATATTGTTTAATTTTCATGATTTGATACTACACTATAATGCTTTAGATTGTCAAAAAGTTTTATTAATCACTTACTTAGTTAATTATGTGTTATAACTATAATAGAATTATTTGGTTACTTGGTTATGACTAATTATCTTATTGAGATTTTGTGTATAAAGCGGAAGTAAAAAAAAATTTCTATATCTGAGGTAAAAAGACTCGTCATCCTCTATAAGCCTAAAACGGAAAAGTATCATATATCTCGTTTATTGCATCTCAAATTTTAAAGCGCTATATAAACAAACAAGAATTTGTATCTCTTTGTAGAATTCAAGTTTTTTTTTTTTATATTCCTATAAATACTTTAAACCGCATGCAACCACGTCCATATTTCTGGTCATTTTTGTTAATTGTTCTTGTTTACACCAAGGAGATCTTCAAACATTTATATATTTAGGAATTTTCTTTATGGATTTTGAATCAATTTATAACTTTTGGGGTTCAGAATTCAAAAAGTTTGTTGATCTTTTGAGTTTGTTAATTTTGTTTTATTTTAGTTTGAAGGCTTTGTACTCAAGTGTCGTCAACTTTGGGTTTGTAACTCGGTTTGTAAATTGGTTTCGTTTAAGAAGTTGTTTCGATAGAAACTTTGATTCGAAGATGTCAAGTTGTAAGTGTGGATTGATGAACTTTTTGAATATTTCAAGCCCACCAATGATCGAGAAATGGGAGGTGGTCAAAGAAACTGTGAATCGTAAAGGAACTAGTAGCTTTGACGAAGATCATGATGTTAGTAAGCAAGAGAAGTGTGACGAAGATGAAGTTTTTGATTTGATGACATTGAGAAGATTGGTTAAAATGGAGAGGCAGCGATATAATGAGGCTTACTTGGAGCTAGAAAAAGAACGGATGTCCTCTACCACTGCAACCGAAGAAACAATGGCAATGATTCTACGCCTTCAAAATCGCACAAGTGTGCTTGAATTGGAAGCCCAACAACACCGAAGACTTAGTCATGAAAAGCAACTTCATGATCAAGAGGTTATTCAATCCTTGAGGTGGATCGTGATGAAACACGAATCTGAAAGAAGCATATTAGAAGACCGTTTGAGATTGTATAAGCAAAGATTGATGATTTATATGAATGACGATGGATGTGAACGGATTAATAGATCGTTGAGTTGTCTTGATGAAGGGCTCGTTAGCTCTCTTGACTTGGGTTTGTCACAGTGATAAGTTTTGACAAGTAATATGTTGTTCTCTATGTTCATCCGAATTTTTTTGAAAATCGTTTGAAACTATCCCAAACACACCTTCAACAACATGAATGCTTTTCTTTGTAAGGAGGACGTATGATCTGAAGGTCTGGGTTACTTGAACTTGAACGGTTATCTGAAACTGATAACGTACTTATCTCTAAATATAATATACTTGTAGATAATTCGCTGAGCACCTCCATCTTGCAACATGATTTCCTTGTTTTGCATGTGGCCATCTCGTGAATAATTGTACTTACCAAAGTAGTAAATTATATTATGAGTAAATTACATGTTTGGTTTTCACGATTTACCAGAAACTATACATTTGATCTCTTAAAAACATAATTACATAGATAGTCCATATCTTTTAAACTTATTGTAAGTTTCATCCAAATTTTAAATAGATGTAAAAAACAATCGTTAAAATTTGGATAAAATGTGATAAGCACTAACGACTGTTTTTAATTATATTTTAAAGTTTTAATTAAACTTAATGAAATAATAGTGTAGTTGATTATTAGGAAGGAATTAGAAAAGAATCACAACACCGTCATGGGGTATGACACATTAGGGGATGTAATGAAATAAGTTAACGGAAGTTAGACAATATGTGTGCATAATTTTCAAAATAGGGACAATCTATGCAAATAAAAAAATTTAAGACAAAGACTGACATAAATATAAAAACACATGAATGAAGGGGTGTTGATCGGGTTGGGTTACCGGGTTTTGGGTTATACGGGTTGGGTTATTCGGGTTTTTTATAATAGAAAATATACCCGCACCCGACCCGCATAAGTACTCGGGTTACGCGGATATGGGTTAAATGGGTCGGGTATTACGCGAGTTGGGTCACCAAACCCGAATAACCCGTAATCGATATAATAGAAACACTAACTTAATAAGTATTCAAACTTCAAACAATCAAACCTTGCAACATGCAAACAAATAACAGTACATTATACAATTATAAACAACTATCATGCATTACCTTTACCGTCTTGATTTTCAATAGTTGTGGAATTTAGTAGATTGGTTATTGGGGGTGAACTAGCAGTATAAAATCATATATTACCTTTAGGGTTTTGCTTGACACTTAGATGAATAGAATATGTAATATAAGAATTACTGGACTATTAGTCTATGTTAATGCATGGATAGATTGATGGATTCATATTTGACAAATTATTGAATTGGGCTTAATACATTAGGTTGTAGTACTATTACAAATAGATTGAAATATTAGGTTTATAAAAACATGGGTTATTTGGGTTATTCGGGTTGACCCTAATAAATTTTTTTTAACCTATACCCGCACCCGTATAAGGTTCGGGTTATTCGGGTTTGGCCCATTTAACCCATTTAATCCGTTTAACCCAACCTAATTAACCCAAACCCGATTAAGACCGGGTAGGTTATTCGGGTTCGGGTAAAAATGACACCCCTATGAATGATACGTGTAATTTACTCCTTTATGTATACCATCAAAACATCCAACAATAAAAAAACTTTCGTACATTTTCTTTTTTTCCCTTAAATGGTAAAGTTTTTATACTATCGGGTATTGAAAAACTATACTAAAAGTACATGAATGATAACATACAAAAAGTACAAGTGTGTATGATATCATGCAAATACAAACAAATTAAAAAAAGAAACAAAATACTCAAAGAAAACCGCATAAAAATAAAATAATTAATCACCAGAATAATCACCTATCACTTACACTTTATTAATATAATCATCTTCGCGACGAATTTCTCGCGACACTTTATCGTCGCGAGAACTACAAAAAACAAAATCAGACCAATAAAAATCACACGCGAGAAATGAATAGTGTCGCGACAACGTGTCAAAATTTTATTGGTCTGATTAAAATATGTGTACTTTCGTGACGAAAAAAATGTCGCGAGAAATCCGTCGCGAATTAGGTGATTATTTTTGTAAAATATAAGTGATAGGTGATTATTTTGATAATTTGCTCAAAATAAAAACTATCATTGCACATCAATAAAACTCAATCATCTTGCTCTCTAACCTTGCTTGGTTCATGACATCCCCAAATCATCGATCATTATAAAAAGCTTAATAACTATCTTGTAACCCTAAAACGTTGATGCAATTTTCTTAAAAATGAATTGATTCTAACAAATTTGATTTAGATGGGTTTAGTGAGTTTAGTGATAGAAAATCATGCATTCATAATAAGAAACACTAACTAACAACAACCTAATTTTATTAAATTGCATTTAGAAAATGTTCCAACACAAAAAATTCCAATACAACTTATATCTTAATTGGGTTACTAAAACCTGGACTCTGACCCGATTAACCCGCACTCTTACTTGGTTTGGTTATCGGGTTATGACTCTTGTTGGCACATAAAGTTGTCAAGTAGCTTGAATAAAGAGTCATGTTGAAATCTAGACCGAGTTGTAAAAACGACCGAATATAGCGAGACAACCTTATTAACGAAACTATCAGTTTCGTTGGTTGTAGCCTTGTAGGCATTCTAACAAAACTATGCAGTTTTGCTAGACCTAGTTTCGTCACGAAACTAGCCATTGTACTTGAAAGTTTTGGCTATAAATAGAAGTGTTAGAGTTTATTTGTTGGTGTTCTTCCCACCTAAAAAGAAAGCACAAACTAGCATTGAGTTTAGTGAGTTTAGTGATAGAAAATACCATTTGGGAGCTTAAACCAACATGTTGTTTGATTGATTGTATTGTAAACTGAGTCTAATTTATTAATACAATTAATCATTGGATTATATTGTTTTCATATTGATAAATCATCATTTACACATATTGAATGTGATTTGCGCTTATATTCAAGCGTTTGATTCAAATAGGAAAATTCAAAGCGGGCAATTACAACTCTTAAACTCGAAACTCAAATAACATCCGGACATTCACATGTGGTTTTTATTTTAGTAACAGATTTTTACTACCCGTTCTTATTAGTATTTTACGCAGTTTACACATTCGTCCAAAAAGTTTTCATTATATATATATATATATATATATATATATATGAGGTGGGTTCATTTAGGAACCATCAATTATTTAGGAACCATTATGAACCATTTTTAGGCAAGGTGACAATTTTGTAATTAAGTCAAATCCCCAAATTGGAAATCAATTAAAACCCACCTTAAAATACTAATTAACTTTAAATTAACATATCTAGAGTATAACTAGGTTTTAGGAAAAACTAAATACACCATTAAAACAAGCATTTAATTATCTTTCCAACGAGCACCCACTTGATATACTTTTGACGACTTTTTTTTTTTTTTTTTTTTAGTGAGTTTCGGTATATACACTAGTGTATATACTAAATATTCACCAGTGTATATACTAATTCACCAAAAACACATCTAAACCATATACACTATACACTAGTGTATACACTATATTCACTAATGTATACGAATCTTTATATTAATTTCCTTTTAATTGTGAATACGCAATATACAAAAGTGAATATACAATATATATATACACAAGTGAATATACAATATACACCAGTGAATACGCAATATACACAAGTGAATATACAATATACACCAGTGAATACCATGTATTCAATAGAGAATACATCTTATACATTAGTGAATATAGTGTATACACTAGTGTATATTGTATAAATACACTAGTGTATAACTATACATTAGTGAATATAGTGTATACACTAGTGTATAAATACACTACTGTAGTGTATAAATACACTAGTGTATAACTATACATTAGTGAATATAGTGTATACACTAGTGTATAGTATATATGGTTCAGATGTGTTTTTTATGAATTAGTATATACACTGGTGAATATTTAGTATATACACTAGTGTATATACCGAAACTCACTGTAAAAAAAAAAAAAAAAAAAGTCGTCAAAAGTATATCAAGTGGGTGCTCGTTGGAAAGATAATTAAATGCTTGTTCTAATGGAGTATTTAGTTTTTCCTAAAACCTAGTTATACTCTAGATATGTTAATTTAAAGTTAATTAGGATTTTAAAGTGGTTTTAATTGATTTCCAATTTGGCTCTCAATTTTGACTTAATTACAAAATTGCCACCTTGAGTTTAATTACAAAATTGTCACCTTGCCTAAAAATGGTTCCTAATGGTTCCTAAATAATTACATGGTTCTTAAATGAAACCAACTCATATATATATATGTGTGTGTGTGTGTGTGTAAGTTTAATATGTTAAATTGTGAAGTAAACACGATGCTTTCGTCTGTGAAATCATTATTAAAAGAGGAGCAAATAGATTAAATCGATTTTTATGATAAGAACAACCCACAATGAAGCGGGTGACAACTAGTAGCTAGGGTCAAACTGATTAAAAAAAAGTGATCTAAAATTGTTTTGTTGTTGAGAGGATCCGAACTCATGTCGAAAATAGTGCTAGTAAACAAGAAAAATAATGGTTACTGGTATGTTTGGTAAAACTAGCTTATAGTTGAGGATGAAATAGCAGCAACCTTTTTGAAATTTTTTGGAGCTTGAGCTTTTCGTTTCCAAACAATATAAGCTTATGAATTAAAAAGCTTTGTTTAGATAGTAGAATTTTTAGCTTTTATTTTGACAAATAAGCTAAAAAAAAAACCTCTAAAATGAAAAACTTATGAAAGTAACTTTCAGAAATAAAAAAAGCTCAAACTTCGAGCTCCTAGCTCCAGCTCGTATCTTCAGCTCCAGCTTTCATGTATGTTTGGTAAGAAGTTTTTTTTAGAGCTTGAACTTTTCGTTTTTAAGAAAATAAGCTCATCAATAAAAAAAAGCTTCATTCGGATAGTAAAGCTTTTAGCTTTTATTTTGAAAAAAAAGCTCAAAAAAACTCATAAATGAAAAGCTAACTGAAGTAGCTTTTAGAAATAAAAAAGCTAAAACTCGTATCTACAGCTACAACTATTTGATCTGAAAGTTGGAGCTTTTAATTTTCTAAATGCGTTTGGAAAGTAGCTGAAGTTAGAGCTTAAAATGTAAACTGATAAAAAATATATATAATAGTATAATAAGAGAAATTTTTTAAGGAACATTTATGTAATTTACCAACATATAGGTTTACACTAATTTTTTAAGCTTCTTGAAGTAATTTATTTTGAGAAGCTTATTTTTCAAATAAGCTTTACAAATATGCTTCAGCCAAATAAAACAAGTTTAATGTCCATTTAAACCCGTATTAAACATAGCCGTAATCAATATTAAAGTAGTGGTGTTAACCTATGTTATTAACTTAATTAATAAGAGCAAATTATCAAAATAATCACATATCACTTACAATTTACAAAAATAATCACCTAATTCGCGACGGATTTCTCGCGACGGATTTCTCGTCGCGAAAGTACACATATTTTAAGCAGACCAATAAAAATTCGACACACTAAATGAGCACCAAATCAGGAGGTGAATATGGAAAGGATATGGACCAAATATATGAAAACTAATACTCCCCCTCAAGCTGGAGTATGCAAATTAACAACGCCCAGCTTGTCAAGTAAGAAACGAAGTTGCGAAGCTCCTAGACCCTTTGTGAGGAGATCAGCTACTTGAAGTTTAGAGCTGATTGACATAGGGCAAATTTCCTTCGATTCAACACGTTCACGAACAAAATAGCAATCCATTTCAACGTGTTTAGTGCGCTCGTGAAAAACCGGGTTGTTGGCAATATGCCGAGCTGCTTGGTTGTCACAGAAAAGAGTAGTAGAGCCAAGTTGTGGAAGGCCAAGTTCCTGTAAAAGCCACCGCAACCAGATGATTTCACTAACAGATGTAGCCATTGCACGATATTCAGCTTCAGCGGATGAGCGTGAAACAACGGACTGCTTTTTGGTTTTCCACGAGATGGGAGCTCCACCAAGAAGAACAAGGTAACCGGTTCGAGAACGCCTAGTTAGAGGGCAACCAATCCAGTCTGAATCTGAGTATGCAACCAAATTCGTGCCACCATCTTTTGGTAATAAAATGCCTTGACCAGGAGTAGCCTTGAGATATCGAAGGATTCTAAACACGGCATCCATATGATTCTGACGAGGATCTGAGACAAACTGACTAAGGGTATTAACCGAGTATGCTATGTCCGGTCGAGTGGCCTGAAGGTAAATGAGACGCCCGATGAGGCGTCGATAGGTACCGGCATCGACCTTGGGTTCCTGATTATCCATAACAAGCTTTAGGTTTTGTTCAATGGGAAATGAACTCGGGCGACATCCTTCCATGCCACTGTCCTTTAAAATATCAAGAGTGTACTTCCGTTGACTCAAAACAAGACCACGAGAAGTTCGGGCCACCTCTATCCCAAGAAAATATTTTAGTTCCCCAAGATCTTTGATGCTAAACTTGTCATGCAAACATTGTTTGATTTCATTTATCTTCTTAGAATTGTTTCCAACGATGATAACATCATCTACGTAGATGAGAACGGAAATAAAAGTGTCGTCATTTTTATAGAGAAAAAGGGAATGATCTGCCTTGGATGATGAGAAGCCAAGACTAAGGAGGGCATTGGTAAATTTTTTATACCAGTTTCGAGAGGCCTGCTTGAGACCGTAGAGAGATTTTCGTAGACGACAAACGCGATCTTCTTCCTTCGAGGAAAAACCTTGTGGCATTTCCATATATATTTCTTCATCAAGATCACCATGAAGAAAGGCGTTGTTGACGTCGAGCTGGTGGATGTACCAATTATTTTTCGTAGCTACAGATAGTAACGTTCGAACAGTTACTAGTTTAGCTACCGGAGCAAAAGTGTCATGAAAATCTTCTCCCTCGATTTGAGTGTACCCTTTGGCGACGAGTCTTGCTTTATATCTTTCGATATCTCCATTAGGCTTGTATTTGATCTTGTAAACCCATTTGGATTTAATGGCTCGTTTTCCTTTTGGTAAAGGCTCAACAGTCCATGTACCGTTTTGCTCAAGAGCTTGAATCTCTTTCTTCATAGCCTCAATCCATTTTTTGTGTTGCATGGCTTGTTTAAAGGTTTTTGGCTCATCAGTGGTAGTGATGGCCGCCAAGAAAGCTTTGTGAGTATACGAGAAATTATTATAAGAAAGATAATTAGTAATAGGATGTACCGTTGAGTTGGCTTGACTTGATGCGGTATTTGCATGGTCAACCGAAGGGGGAAGATCAACAATGAAATCATTCAAGCGTTTAGGTTGTGTCCGGTCCCTCTTTGGTCGATCGGTGTGTGTTTCGAGATTTTGAGGGGGTATTTCATCACTTATTTCATCACTTATGTGTCCATCCAAATTGTGTGAGTTATAGTCAGACCCAACATCTTCCATTTCATTAGGAATTGTAGTTTGCTTAGGATCTGGGCCTTCAATGTCTTGGGCTTGTATGGGAACAAAAACATCAGAATCATTTGAAACTTGAGTTTGAAGTGGGAAAGTAAAGTCGCTTTCGTGGAACTTAACATCCCGTGACACCACTATTTTCTTGCTGTTAATATCAAATATTTTGTAGCCTTTTGTTCCTTGAGGATAACCAAGAAAAATTTCGGGTCTCCCCCTTGCCTCTAACTTGTCACCCTTTGTTTCGATACTCCAAAAATATGTAAGACAACCAAAGACCCTCATGTGATCATATTCAGGTTTTTGATTGTATAGCAATTCATATGGAGTTTTATCACCAAGGATTTTAGAGGGTAAGCGGTTGATAATGTATGCAGCTGTTAGTACACATTCCCCCCAAAAGCGCTTTGGCAAATTGGCTTCGAAACGCAAAGCCCGAGCCGTGTCAAGAAGGTGTCGATGTTTGCGCTCAACAACCCCATTTTGTTGAGGCGTATGAGGACACGTGGTTTCTAACAAAATGCCTTGCTTGGTGTAATAATTCAACATAAGATTCGATGTGAATTCCCCACCATTGTCACATCTTATTCTTTTGACGGTTTTGCTAAACTGGTTTTCAATCATTTTGCAAAAATTCACCAAACAAGTACTAGCGTCACTTTTATACTTAAGTAGAAAAATCCAAACATTCCTACTGAAATCGTCCACAATAGTCAAAAAATAGTTTGCTCCAGAGAATGAAGGAATTCGATATTTGCCCCATACATCACAGTGTAACAACTCAAAACATTCTTTGGTTTTAATTTCACTTAATGGAAAAGGAGATCTGGTATGTTTAGCCTTGGAACAAGAATCACAAACATTATTTCTAATATTAAAGGAAGCATCCTTGAGAAAATCAAATTTAGCTAGTTTTTCTTGAGATGTGTGACCCAACCTCTTATGCCATCTTTCAATAGAAACCGCCATAGCTTTCCTTTCCTCCCCAAACATCCCCATTCGGTATAGACCTCCTTTGCATTTACCCGCACCAATCAAGTTCCTCGAACGGAGACCCTGCATAACACAAAAATCAGGAAAGAATGTCACAGAACATTGAAGGTTTTTGGTTAATCGGCTAACGGATAAAAGGTTGCATGTAAACTTAGGAACATGCAATATCCCTTCGATTTTGGTGCCTCCCGGTAGGGTATAGTCGCCCTTACCCTCAACCGGAATAGTATCTCCATTAGGAATAACTACATGCATTTCAATTGGATCTTTTCTTTTGTTAAAAAGGATATTATTAAGATAGGTTGTGTGATCGGTGGCCCCCGAACCAATAATCCAATCATCCTTATTATTAAAACTACCTGTCATGTTGGCCACTCGTTGATTCCCTTCATCACCTGTGTTTGTTTGACATCCAAAATGTTTCAAGAAAACATTGTATTGCTCAACAGTGAGTCCGGGAATGGGACTCGAACCACTTTCAATGCAAGAAGCCCTTGGTTTTGTCTTGTCTCCCTTCGCCTTTCCTGGCCACCACTCAGGATAGCCAATCCGTTTGAAGCAACCCTCTCGATTATGTCCTTCCCGATGACAGTAAGTGCAGACCTCTTCTTCTTGCTTTCCCGTTTTCGAATGAATCCTCGCCTTCTGTTGTGAATAGTTGTCACGCTTTGGAGGAACAAAAGCTTTGAAGGCCGCGGCTTCTACAACAGGTTTCTTGTCTTCCGTTATCAGTTTTTGTCGTTCATCTTCTGCAACGAGATGGTATGTTGTACCGAGGCCCGGAGTTGGTTTGGTGGCTAGGATTTGAGTTTTAATGACTCCGAACCCTTCATCGAGACCCATAAGGAACTCATACAACCTCTCTTTCTCTTGGTGCGCAATAAGCCGTTTACCAACATCACACGTACACCCGTTACATGTGCACCGTGGGGTGGGTGACACCGACTGAATCTCATCCCATAATGATCGAAGCTTTGTATAATAGGCTGAAACAGTGGCACCATCTTGGTGTGTGGTAGCGATCTTGTTTTTCAATTCGTACGCCCGTGGTGCACTTTCTTTCCCAAATCGTTCAAGAAGATTGCACCACATCTCTGCTGCGGTGTATGCGTATTTGACGCTGTCCCTTATTTCCTTCTCCATGGCGGTGGTAAACCATCCTTTAATCATCGCATCTACTCTCATCCATGGCATGTAATCCTTGGATGTCTTTTCTGGCTTTTTAATTGACCCGTCGATGAAGCAAATCTTATTTTTTGCGAATAAGAAATTCTCCATCTCTTGTGCCCAATCTGCATAATTTTTATCCGACAATGCTTCGTTAACTTGCATTTGTCTAGGATAATCGGAGGGGTGAAGGTAATATGGTGAGTTGTAATCAACGACATTGCTGCCGTTGTCTTTTGGAGGTGTTTCCTTATCGTCGGCCATGTGTTTCGTCGAGCAGTAGGATCACTGCTCTGATACCATTATAAATTCAAGGTATCAATTGTATTATTGATCATTTGTGATACATCGAACAAAGTGAGAATTGCTCTCTTTATATAGAAACTAGAAAACATAAAATAAAGAAACAACCAAGAAATTAGCACTAAATGAGCACCAAATCAGGAGGTGAATATGGAAAGGATATGGACCAAATATATGAAAACTAATAGTTGTCGCGGCACTATTCATTTCTCGCGTCAATATTCATTTTCGTGACGACGTGTCTGATTTTTATTGGTCTGATTTTGTTTTATGTACTTCTCGCGACGATAAAGTGTCGCGAGAAATTCATCGCGAATCAGATGTTTATTTTTGTAAAAGGTAAGTGATAGGTGATTATTCTAGTGATTAATTCTACTTAATAATTGTGTTAGATGTTACGATTGATTCGTCCGACCAGTTTGGCCGTAACAAAATGATTCAAAAAACATTGTTTAAAATCAATAAGCAAAATAAAAAGAGGAAGTTATATGAAAATGAAATAAAAGAGATAAAATAGAAGCGGTTTGAAGTGATTGATCTAGGTCTCCGGTGAAGAGGTAATTGTCAAGATTATGAAAATAAAGCTAAAATAAACAATCATAATCACACCAAATTTAGGGTTTTAGATACAACTTATATATGCAATTTTTGCTTAATTTTGAATTGGGGATTGTTTTTATTGAATTGCCAGTTAAACTAGATGTTTTTCTTGCAGGTGATTGCATTGTAATTCGGAGTTGATTCGATTTGGTCTACTTTCTGCAACTAAAACCTAATCTTCCTGCGAATCGGTGAGTTTCCATCTTTGGAAATTCTACTTGATTATGGATTATTTAATGAACTATATGTTAAGTTTAAGAGGACTAAGTGACAAATGTTGGTATGGCTATGTTTTAATAACTTGGTGGAGTAGGATCGTTTTTTATCACTACTCTCCAGTTAGGATTAACAAATGTCATGAGGAACCTTTATTGACATATATATTTCCCTTAGATATCGCTACTAAATAGACCACCTCCATTGTGCTTAGTCAGGAAATGGTTGCGAAGGACCTAAGTAGACTCCTGTTGGACCAGTAAGAGTTTTCAAATACGCATGCATAAGGTTGGAATGTAAACTGTAATGTAGCTACCACGCATGTAAACTCATTTAAGTTCACAGGGATGTTACCTCAAATGTGCTTGTGGCCCAGTGCCTCCTATCAAACGGCCACATAATTCTTAGAGGTTCCAAGCTTTCAAATTTCATCCTCGAATCAAAAGTAGATTGCCTTTGGTGTCTTGAGCAAAAAAGTTCGATGCATCTGAAGTTACATCACCATGATCTTTGGATACTCAATAACAAGATCAAGACTAGAAGACCCCAAATTATAGAAAGAAAAGGATCCAACTTCTGAAAACAAAGCACTGGTTTACCGGAGTGCCAAGTTTGGTTGAACTGGGACAGAATCTGTGTACATTTGCACACAACCACAAATTTGGGGGTTAACTTGAGAAGACAATTGGAAATGAGAAATGTTAAGGTAGTTACCACTTCAAAATGGTAATTACATTCAATCTATCATGTACCTTGCAGTGGAAACGACATCCCTTAAACTGATGAGAAGTATTTGATTGATTAAAATCGGCATGTTAAAGGATTTTACTTGTCTCAGTTCTGGATATATTTGAACTTTACACAATTAGTATATCCCAACTTGAATAAGATGATGTGAAAACTTGAAATGCTTATTTGAAATCGTTGGATGTTATCCAAATACGGATTTGTATTTTCATTTGATTGATATCGTAATTCGATTAATCCTTACTAGATTATATATGAAAAAATAAATTGGTCGAACCTATATCCAAAACCTGAACTTATCGAACATCTAAAAAATTGCATGTTTGTTTTTGCAGGTACCTGCTTGGTGATGGACGATTATGAAGCCGTTTCAGATACTCCACAGATGCTTCCACCACCACCTGGCAGTTTCCTCGACCGTGAAGAACTTATCCAACATGTTGGGGAGTTTGGAGTCTCTCAGGGATATGTTGTAACTATTAAGCAATCAAAAAAGGAGAAAGTTGTAGTTCTTGGATGCCAAAGAGGAGGTGTTTATAGGAACAGGCGTAAAGGACTAGATGACGGGACAAGTGAACTTGCTCGCAAAAGAAAATCCGGTTCCCGGCTTACAAACTGTCCTTTTGAATTAGTGGGTAAAAAGGATGATGGTTTTTGGGTACTTTCAGTTAAGAATGGGTCCCACAATCACGAACCTTTAAGTGATATTACACAACATCCGTCTGCTAGACGGTTTACAGAGAACGAGGTAGTGCTTATTAAGGAGATGACAGATGCTGGCTTAAAACCACGCCAAATTCTGAAAAGACTGAGACAACATAATCCAGAGCTTTTATCAACCCCAAAACATGTTTACAATATTAAAACCAAAATTCGTCAAGGAAATCTTACAGGTGGTACCCCTCAATTATGATATTAATAATTATTTGTTACTCTTGGTTTAAGTGGTACCCTATTTTTTTTCATTTCTGGAAAAACCATTGCTTATTTTTGTCGCTTGAAGTAAAGCTCACTAGAAAGATAGAGACACATGTTAACTTTCATTTGATTTCAATCAGTGTCAAAAAGTATAAAAAATAATAAATCAGTTAATTATGTCCTTCTATTTTACTCTAGATATATAACTAGGCTTTAAGTTATGATATCTATATTCCTCTCTCACTGTTATTATGCTGTCTTGCTCAGTTAGAAGATATAAAACATTGAGACCTCAGACTTCAGTTCAAGGAAACTCTAATTCGTCAACAACTTCAGAGCCATCATGGAGACAGCGGTATCCTCCTGTAAGAATTCCTAATTCATACAAATTTGAAGCAACTGTCATACGTTTCAAATTTGTCATTATAAGAGTCGGCTGTTTTTATCTCAGAGGGTACCAAATTTCATTGGTGGTATGTTTATAGACTCACAATCAAGAACATCTATCGATGTCATAAACCCTGTAAGTTTACAAATTCCTACTTTTTCTTAATTTAATTTCCAGGATTGTGAACCACTAAATATCTTATATATCAATTGATACAGGCAACCCAACAAGTGGTCTCTCAAGTTCCTCTAACCACCGGTGATGAGTTTAGGGCAGCAGTATTCGCAGCAAAATGTTCTCTTCCATCATGGCGAAACACACCTGTCATGACCCGTCAACGTATCATGTTCAAATTTCAGGAACTTATTCGTAGAGATATTGTATGTGTCTGAGGTCCATTTATATCACTGTGTACACATCATCAAGTTTCTTATCAACAGAAATTTTGATTGTTTTGTAGGACAAGGTTGCTCAAAATATAACTTCTGAGCAGGGAAAAACATTAAAGGATGCACGGAATGAAATGTTGCGTGGACTTGGTGTGGTCTCTCATCCCTAATTGTATTTAAATATATGTACTTTATATAACTAAAAAACCTACGGTAACTTATATTTACTTGTAGAGGTGGTTGAACATGCTTGTGCGATGACTAATCTCCAAAACGGCGATTTTGTTTCAAACATACGAAGTGGAGTTGACAGCTACAGCTTGAGGGAACCACTTGGTGTTTGTGCTGGAATATGCCCTTCTAACTTTCCCGCGTTGGTTCCTCTGTTGGTAAGCCTGTTATACATATGATACTTATTCAGAATTTTCTGTAGTTAGTGAACTTTAATACGTATTCACTTTAATCCCATATGATATACTGCAGATGTTCCCGATTGCAGTGGCATGCGGTAATACCTTTATTCTTAAGCCATCAGAGAAAGATCCAGGTACTTATGTTTTTATGTTGCTGCTGTAATGTACAAGTTTCTTATAGATATATTCTCAAACTCTAGTTCTTCTTGTGCAAATGTTTATAATCAGAATGACGTTTTATGAGAAGGCATTGCTTCCATTTAAGTTAGGCATTTTTATGTTAATTATTCATTCTGTTTTGAACATTTAGTCTACGCTACATAACAGATAAAAAAAACTTGATCAATCGAACTTGTGTCTAGCTCCTTGTTAGGATTATTTTATGTCAAAAATCTTTGTTTTTGGTTCATATATGCTTTGCTTGACTATTCCTGTTATGTCACATATAATAAAAATTCCTCTCTTAACGAGTTACCATCCGATAAGTATCGTTCCCGTTACTTAACATGGCATCAAACAGTTGCAGTGCTTCTTCTGGAACTCTAAATATGTCATTTACAACCATGTAATGCTTTTGACATAGTCCTCAAATCATAAATTCAGGTGACATAACATAATTCATGGATCAAAATGGCTCTCTTTTATCCTATTAGTTCTTTGCTGGTGAGATTGGCGTCATTGTTTGATAAAGCCGTTGGTAGTTCACTAGTCTTAATGAGTCATCTATTATTATTGTACCTTTTGGCTGATGATTCTAGTGATATTTATGAACTTATTGTCTGTGATTTAAAAACAAAACAAGTTTGGTAATCGATACATGTTTTGCTAACATCCTCCTCCAATTTATATAGGGGCATGCATGATACTTGCAGAATTAGCAATGGAGGCTGGCTTGCCAAACGGTGTACTAAATATAGTCCATGGAACCAATGTAAGTATAACCTGGTTAATAAATAACTGGCAGTCTAATATTTTACAGGTCAAGTCGGGTTGGGTCGATCCGAAACACAAAAAAGGTCTTTATCCATTTTTAACTTTTTAAATATGTTGTGCAAAATGTGATTATCAAAGCAATATTATTATAATTATAATCCAATTTTTTTTGTAATAAAGTGATTTAGGAGGTTTGAATGTTTGATAATTTCACATACATTGCGAATGTTTTTTTAACTCCTTTGACCTAATTGACCCACTTATATGTACGACGGGTCGAAACTGACTCCTCTGCAAATAACTTCTTTCTTTTGAAAGCTCTTGCTTTTTCCCAATAATGTCCGATTATTTAACTTGCTCTTCGCATGCTACACTATTCATTGACATTTTGCAGAATCTGCTTCTAAACATTCTCGAATGTCTTAGCATTTTTATTTATTAAAATTGATTCGCATTTTTGTGTGCTTGATTAACCAGGATATTGTTAATGCCATATGCGATGACGATGATATCAAAGCTATTACATTTGTTGGTCCAGATTCGGTAATTTTATTTTCTTAATGAAATTCTTGCATTGTTTTATTTTGTACGGCCTAAAAAATTATATGCCTAGTGGCTAGTGCTAATGCCTAATGATGCATGGTAATAGCTCTTCTACACTTTTAGCTCTTAAAGTTTTGTAATAGCGTTGGAATTGATAAAAGGTTATTGCTCTACTACACCACTTTCTGTATAATACATGGTAATTGATGAACTTTTGATTTGATTCATTTTGATTGGTTTGAAAATATATTTGATCATTCGCTGTTAAGACTGATTGATTAAATCCTATTGATTTGGAAGGACTGTAATGCCAGTTTTTCTTTCATATATATGTTGGATAAGTTGACTGTTGACATGATTTATTATGAAATAAAGTACGTCAAAACTCTTTTATGCGATTTTATTAAGTTACACTTGCGTTTATCATCACCAATATATACTAATGCTTGCATATGATGGAGCAAATCAGTATTCTTACACACTGTTGTTCTTGCAATATGTTTTATAGTATAAGCTTTTGTGTAGTTTTTGTACATTGAAATTTAGTTTGTGAGATCATTTAAAAAAAATATTTTACTTTCTGTATTTAGCTTGGAAGCTAGTTTATAATTTATTTAATTTTTATGTAGTCTGGTTCACACATTCATGCAAGAGCATCTTCTAATGGCAAACGTGTTCAGGTATCATATCTTACAGCCTCGTGACTATAATTGTACTTTAGTTTTTTTCTGATTGGACAATTCAGTGTTTTTTTGTTCAAATTGCAACGCAAGATTATGCAAATTTATTATTGTTTTTTAATTTGGCTCTCAATGTACTTTTATCAGTCAAATATTGGAGCAAAAAACCATGCAATTGTGATGCCTGATGCAAATATGAGTGCTACGGTGGATGCTCTTGCTGCTGCTGGATTTGGTGCTGCAGGACAGCGGTGTACAGCACTGAGTACAGTTGTATTTGTTGGAGGTTCAAAACCATGGTATTCTCATTGTTTATGTAGCTTTCTTCAGTGACACAGGATGTTTTATTTATTTTCGCATTGTTATAGTATTTGTATTTCATCCACCGCAGGGAACAAAAACTAGTGGAGCGGGTCAAAGCACTTAAAGTAAACGTTGGGACTGACCCTGATACTGATCTTGGCCCTGTGATTAATAAAACGGTGCATACATTAATTCTTATCACACTTGGTTTGTGTTATTACTTTATAAAGCTGGGAAAAATGAATTTGATGTATTTTTTCTTTAATTATGATGCATTGAACACAGGCAAAGGAAAAAGTACATAGATTAATTCAAGCGGGTATTGAAGGTGGCGCTAGAATAATTCTGGATGGAAGACATATTGAGGTATAGAACTTACCGATCAACTATTTATTACTTGATCAATCAACCGAATCTAATAAGAGCGTGGAGGTGTTCATAAAAGATATATTCTTGAGGTTGCAGAATGGGTGGATATTGAGTCAAAACTCAAAAGAGTTCAGTTTAAAACAGATCAATATTATTACAAAAATAATCTAAATATTTAATGATTTAGGTGGTTGTTAAGCATTAAAAATAGGTTTCAGGCGACTTTCAACCCATTTGACCGATTCTCCTTTTTGCTAATCTTTTTTATTCAACCCATTTAACCTGTTTAAGATAAAACGCAACCCAAATCCTAACCATACACAAATCACAAGTAAGCGGATTGAAATTGCCACCTTTAAGTTGTACTCATTCATGCTTTGAATGCTAATGAATATTTTGGGTTTCACCATAGGTGCCAAAATATGAAATGGGAAATTTTGTCGGCCCCACCATCTTATCTGATGTTACAGATGGCATGGAGTGTTCTAAGGTATCTTATATCTCCTAATAAATATATTATAGCAGACAATTTAATCCTAACATCACTATCTTTTGTGGGATCAGGACGAGATTACTGGCCCAGTTCTTCTCTGTATGCAGGTTGGCTCCCTTACATCATTGCTATATCATACGTATATCATTATTAGTTATAAAGTTTGAAACTAGATAACATTTGAAAATTAATATCTTCTCGGAATTTTTAGGCAGAGTGTTTAGAGGAAGCCATATGTATTATCAACAGAAACAGGTGATTTTCACAATTTATGTTATCTGTATCATCCAAATAGATCAAAGCTTTTAATCTTGTTATAAGTCCTAAGTTCACTTGTGGATCAGATATGGCTTCGGGGCATCAATATTTACTAAAAGCGGTGCATCAGCAAGGAAATTCCAAACTGAGATAGAAGCTGGGCAGGTATTGCAGTTTTTTTTGTCATCAGAATTTGACACGTTATATAAACATTAAGCTTTTATTAACCCTCTAAGCATAATATTCAGTAGTCAATGTAAGCTGTATCTCCGTGGACTTCTCTCTTTAGCCCTTTGTATATGTTCATATTGGGTGTGCACCTCCAGATGGGCGGGGGATCCTTTTGCCTGGAATGACTGAGGTCAAATGACACATTAGGCGGTAGCCCACCCATGATGTAAGATTTTGTTGGATAACATGATGTTAGCAAACTAGATGCAGTTGTCTTTATGACAAAAGTTCGTTGTTATATATGAGTTATAACTTATAAGGCAATCTAGTATTAGCAAGACACTCGTACCATAATATCCCTTCCGTTGATTGCATCATGACAATGGCAGATCCCGAGATATTATATTTGTAGGGCTAAATGTAAACAATAATCAGAATTTGAATATGTTCTGTGTAGGTAGGCTTCAATAAAATATATGTGAGCCACATCTTAACGGGTTTATTTTGTACCTTTTAATCTTTTACATATTAGATATAAATAGCCGAAAGACGATATGAAGAGCTTAAACCCCTATTTTCTTCTGTCAATGAGGCTCTACCAGTTCAACTATCCATATTGCACATATTATAGAGCACCATCTTATTGATTATTTTCGACCCATGTACTTATTAATGTGGCAATTTGGGTTAATTTATCTCAAATGGGTCAAGGAGGGCGAACAAGCTGAAAGTCGCCCGATATATATTTTTAATACATACAACGTCCTAAATCATTTTATCGAAGATTTAGATTTTAGATTATTATTGTAGTAATATTGTCTTTGAAATCATATTATATGCATTAATTAATTAAACATTGGATAAAATAGTGTTCTCCTGGTTGACCCAATCCGTTGCGTGTACTAAAAGATGAGCTGTTTCAAAATGAGCTCGTTTGACACATTACCAAGCCACATCCAATGTTTAACTTTGTTTTAGAAGCTTGAAATATTGGTTTTTATGTTATAGTTAGTTTCGATGAATTAAACTCAGAATGCCACAGGTTGGTGTAAATGTCCCCGTCCCGGCCCCACTGCCTTTCTTCTCATTTACCGGAACGGAGGCATCGTTCTCAGGAGACCTGAACTTCCATGGTGAATTTACCTGTGATCGTTTTTTCTTTTCGTTCTTGTCGATCGTAAAACATTAAAAGAATTCTTGAAACTGAAGTTACTTGGTTTCTGTTGCAGGCAAGACTGGGGTTCATTTTTACACACAGATTAAGACAGTGAGTCAACAGTGGAAAGAATTCAGGAGTAACGATGAAATACCCCTCGAAATGCCTCCAGCCGCTTTTCATAATAGTGATGGAACGTCTTTGTTATTACCAACCCATAATTTCCCTCAAACTGATGATAGAGGACACCTAGCATCCCTATCCGATAATCTTGAATGTGACAATGGGCCCTCGTTCACTATACCTCATAAGGATTTCCAAACCAATGAAGCTGTCTCTTTAGGCTTGCAGCTGAGAGATTTCCAAAATAGTGAGGGAGTATCGCCTGCATTGCTCATGTCTGATGGATCACAGGACCCAAAGTTCTTGACCCATTTTCTTAACTGGTAAACATCTCTTTCTCAATAAAAACTGCAAATAAATTGAATACCGGTCTTGCTAAAATGGTTTTCTTTCATACGGGTCACATAGGTCAAGTAAAAGGTAATAGCTAAAAGGGGAGCATATTAAACTTGTTTAAAGTCTCCTACAAAGTATTTAAATGTATACAACCTCTTAACTCGTTTTAATCAAAGAGCTAAATTTTATTGTAGAAATATTGTTGTTTTTGTAAATTATAATTAACTCATTAGTTAAACAAATTATGTATAAATAAGTACAAAGGGTCAGCGGTATTTTCAAAATGCAACCCATAGCAAGATTTATAAACCAGGTTGTTGCTATTCCGTATCGTCTGTCCTATATTCTCAAATTAAAAAAGAAGAAACACAGAATTTTGGCAGCATGCATCAAATATGCATGATGAAAATAATCAACCCTTTCTCTGGATAATAGTTATCTCGGAATTCGAGTGATTACCAAACATTTCATCCTCTTCCCAGTAACTTCAAATATGACACTATGTTTTTCCGCTTCTAGAATCTTGACTGTTGTTGTAACAAACTCTATTTTTCTTTTAGGAGCCGAAACGCACAATAATATTCAAGCAGTTGCCATGTAGCGGGGTTCCAGTTTGTAGCAATATTCGCCTTTCCGTGTTGATTTAAGTTAAAGTGTAAAGGCGTGTTTTGGTCATTCTCATGTGAAGTAACAAATTAAGTTCATGAATATTTTAACCCTCTTGCTTAGTCGATTGTCAAATAGTTGTCAGCAAACAAGCTTGAGTTAGGTTACTTGAAAATATTCATGGAAAGCTTAATCTGGTCAAGTTTGGTGTAGTATGTTATGTAGTGTGACTGGTGTTATATATGGTTATTTGATGTTAAATTAGTAGGTTGTGGCTATGTCATTCTCGTGTGGTAAGATAGCCTGATTCCGGCCATCAAGACACCGTGTTGCAAGAAAAACACAGAGAGTCATATAAATCATTGTTTCAATGAAACTTGTTTTTTTGGGGGGGATTTAGCTAGTTTAGTCATAGAATAACGTCTTTTTTTTTTTTTTTTACCGAAGTTCGTATCTTTTATCTGTCATTGAGTTCTGAAAAAACGTTATAGTCTTCAATTGGGCCAACTTGTAACACGTTAACGAAGAAATGACTTTATCATTACTAGAAGGCCATTTACCTAGCCAACGCTTGGATATATTTCAAGGAGAGCCAACAAACAGCACAAGTCACTGTGTTCTATTTGTCAGGGCCTGGAAAATATATCTTATGTTTGAAGCATTATTTACAATCTCACGGAAGCATTTGGACAATCGGAAAGATGTCATCCTGCAAGACAAGCTTCATCTAAGCCAATAAATAAGCATTTGCCTAGCCTTTTCAACTAGAATTTAAAGACCTTCCGCAGATGGCTAGTGCATAAAATTAAAACCAAAAAGTCAATGTAACGCGTTATATATGTACTGGATTTTGAGGATCGAGTACTTATTTAAACGACCCAAATCATCCAACCACAAAAAACATATGAGGATGGAATACTTGGACGACCCAAATTATCCAAACACAACAAACATATTTGTTATATAACAAACATGCTAAGCATTAGAGAGGTGGAAACAAATTTTTAACGAACATAGGTGATTTAGTTGTTTTCACTTCTATTATGCTCAGCACGTTCATTGATCTTATCTTGCACTTTGATCAGTCAGGGACATTTGACATAGACCAAATTTCAGTACATAGTTAGCTTGAAGCCCAACCTTCGGGTGCAATCAAAGAAAGAGGTCTGGTTTTGTTGTTACATGAATCTTAATATAAATCAAAATTTGATTGTAAAATTGAAACAATACCATATTCATAACCATAAAAAATACTAGAGCAAACCAAGTACGTACTTCAACACGAGCAAATCAAATTGAATTGTCTTTGCTAAAAAGAAAAAACCTAGAGACATACTTTCGCCACGAGAAAATCCAGCTGTTGAACTATCTTACTTAAAATCCTGTAAACGCCTTCTTTCCAGCACCAGAAGATCCAGCTGGAATGACCTTCAATACGTTGAACCTGACCGTCTTGGACAAAGGTCTGCATTGTCCAACAGTGACATGGTCGCCTTCTTTGACACGGAAACATGGCGAAATGTGAGCTGGAATGTTGGAGTGCCTCTTCTCATAACGTTGATATTTGCTGACATAATGGAGGTAGTCTCTACGAACGATAATGGTTCTAACCATCTTAGCACTGTGGCATGTACCAGCAAGAATACGGCCTCTGATAGAAACGTCCCCAGTGAAAGGGCACTTCTTATCGATGTAACTTCCTTCAATAGCCTCTCTAGGAGTCTTGAAACCAAGACCAATACTCTTCCAGAATCTGTTTCCACCTTTACCAGGCCTTTTTCCTTTTCCACTCTTCTTTGAACATAGAAAGACCTTTGGTTGCTTCAGAAACGCCTTTTCAGTCTATCAATATCAATAAACCAAACATCTGTTATTATATATAATAAATATAGATTTACAATTGGTGTGCATACTGCCCAAATGGATGTCAGTGTGGCACCGAATCACTAACATTGCCGTTCAAAAAAAATAAAAAATAGATTTACAAGATTAGAATTAACAAAAACCTGTTCAGCCATTGTTGAAGAAATCCGATCAGTGGCGGAGGGAGGCAGACTCAACAAGAACAAGTAAACCCTAAGGAGCTGTATCTATTTTATTTCATGGTGGGTTTTATGGGCTTTTTCTGGACTATTCTTGGGTTGCCCTACTTATAATTTCTTTTTAAACATATTTAAATTTAGATATTTCTATTTTTTTTTCTTCTTTTTTCTCTTTATCTCATTTTAAACAAACACATCATGTTAATAAACTTCTTTCTCAATTAGTCCCATATTTATAGTTCAACTAGATTAGTAACTCCCGTAATACATTTGTGCCATAAAAATAAATTAAAACTAAATATTAGCAATAAATTTGTGTTACTAAAAATTCAGAATTGTTTTACTTATTTAAAATAAGATTAATAGTAATTGTATTTTGTTAATGTTAAAATCATTTAGATGAGAAAATTAAAATTAGTTTAAATATTGATAGTGCAAAAATCCGGATGAAAATTAAACAAAAAGAAAAAAAATATATAATTCAAGAGGAAAAATTACAATTAGATAGTTTAATTGAATAACTTGTGTCTTAAAAATAAGTTATTTATTATATAAGATTTCCCATTTTAAATTATTATTCATTTCCATCAATCAAAAACCTTTAAAATAATAATAATAAAAAAATAGTTAATTACATGAATGGTTGCAAAGTTTCATCATTCATCTCTATTACCCTTTTATTACACCGTTAATCTCTTTATTTTGAAATTTGTCACACCGATGAACAACAATATATATCTTTTTAGTCATTTTACAACATTTATTACATTTTTATTTTTATGTACACAATAGAAGGTTTGAGAGTTGGATACAAACAATAACAAAACAAACAAAGTTTATTACATTTTTATGCACTTAACCCATTAACATAAGATGGGTAGATAAAGAATTTTTTTTTTATAAACATGTAGATTTAAAATCACTTTGGCACAAGGTATCTTATATATGTTGGATTAACGAAACAAATGACGATTTTTACCTATTAGAAATCAACCATGTATCGTGAAAAAATATGACTCACCCCATCAAGTCATCTTTGAACAACAATATATATCTTTTTAGTCATTTTACAACATTTATTCTTACCTCTTGTCATACACATAACCTTCTATTGGTTCTTAGTCACGGGTCACAAAGTATATATAGATCGAAAGAAGCCACCCTCTAAAATCTTATGTATTACAATCTTGGTTTAGAAAAAGCATTGTGTTTAAGCGCTAGGCTCCTCCTATTCAAGGCGGTCTTCTTATACGAGGCAATAAAAGGCATCGCTTGATAGGGATTTTCACGGGGCCTTTTAGTGTTTTGTGTGTTTGACCGATTTAAAGGGCCTAATTTGTGTTACTTTGCCTTAATTGGTCTTTTTTAAGCGCATTTATGAACAATATGGCAAAACTGACCGGATATGAGACATTTTTTTTCCTCTTATTGCATATGTGCATATAGTACGTATTTTATCCCCACTCTCAAGCATCTAATATTCTCATATGGGTGTGTTTTCATCTTATACGTGAGAAGGGTGCCTAACGCCTTATTATTTTGACCCTTATCGCCATGAAGCGTTTATAGTCTTTTAAAACCAAGATTACAATAGCATAGTAGGACACAATCAACAAGAGGCTTTCCACTTAAAAGATGTGATCTACCACACTAACTAAACTTAAATCACTAAATATGTACAGACTAATTGATATTGATAATTATTGTCCTCAACCAAATTGGGATAAACGAATAGGGCAGACAACCTATAGGGGTAGTGAAAAAGCTTTAGAAGATATAGTTTTGTGGATTCGTTTCAAGTCTTACGACTAATGTTAACCCATGGTGCATTGTCGAATCGTTATGGATAAGACATACGAGAAACATAGTCGGCATCGTATCACATCAGTCAAAAGTTGATGCATACTATACAAGACATTGTTGGTTTAGCGGGCCATTAAATCCCACAAAGGGTCCCTCTTTCTTGGACAACCGAATGTTCAGAATCCACATAATGCATGCCACATATTGACTAAGATACATAGCATCTATCCCATTTAGGTTGCATTATTTATTCATGAAGATGTCGAAACAAACATCCTACCATACCAACATTAGTTTTATATCAGTAAATACATCACAATTCACAACAACAATACCCAATTCCGCCGAGTGATATGGAAAAGTTGAGATGTAGATAATCATATCTTATCTGAGGTTAGAGAGACTATTTTCAAAAAGACCTCACTCAGAATGAAAGATGTGTTTTATTGAGATATTTTAAAACAAAACTAAAGAAGTTTGTAACAATCATAAATCAAACAAAAGCATTATTAGTTCTATCGATTTGATGAAGTCTAAGATAAATCTTTTAACTTACAAATAAACCAAATCATATTGAACTCATAATATAGAATATGACTATATATATGAACATTGTGGAAAACACGTTCGTGAGCATTCAACTATGACTCTCGATGATCATGAATAGATAAAAAAAAAACATAATTGTTGCACAACCTAGGCCACGTCGGTCCGTGTAAAGGTCGGATATTGTAGAGCACCGACACGAGGGCCAAGTTCGGAAGTGTCAACCTAAGTTTGAACAAGTTACAGTTGAGCATACGAGGTACCTCAAGTATCTCGGTGGTACAATTTGTTTGAGAGAGAAACTAGAAACATATTGGAAGATACGTCTAAATGTTTGTTACTTAAATATTGAGAAACTAGATTATTGTCCCGCGATAGCGCGAAAAAAAAAAAATTAATTATAAATTTTATGTAGATTTTAATTTATTATGAGAAAATAATGTTGTACGTATAATACATATATATACTTTTACGTCTATACATATATTGTTTAGCTATAATAACATATACACTTTTACCTTTATACACATGTATTTGATATTTTGTATTAGCAGATTTTAGAATAATAATATGGTAAATTATAATCCAAATTGAATGATTTCTATAAATAAATTAAAATTATGTTTTTTATTTTAGTATTGAATGAAAGAGAGAATGTAATTATGTTTTGTAATAGGGTGTAAATTGAAAATATTATTTGATGACATCATCAATCTGATCTAACGACTGACATTAAAGAAGTTAACTCATCCAACGGACCTTATTTCGCCATGTGGCATTTAAGGCCCCTCTTTTATTATATATTAAAGATAAGTCAAAATTCTATTATAAAGTATTATTGCTGTATATATTATAAAAGGTTTAAAGTCTTTGAATATTTGAAATATATTTTCTTTACCTTTATTTTATAAGACATTTAATCTTATTCTTACACTAAACAATTTCTTTCATAACCATTTATCTTATCAGAAGATTACAAAAGAATGATGAGATTCGCGGTTCTATTATGTGCAGAGGACACTGATTACGTGAAAAAGAATTACGACGGTTACTTTGGTCTTTTCCTGAAAATGTTTGCGGACCAAGGCGAGGTTTGGGACTTGTTTCGTGTGGCATGTGGGCACTTTCCGGATGATGATCAGATCAGACTTTATGATGGTTTTGTGATCACTGGTAGCTGTAGCGACGCATTCGGTGATGAGGACTGGATTTGTAAGCTTCTCACTTTGCTCCAAAAATTGAATTCATTGAACAAAAAAATTCTGGGCATTTGCTTTGGTCACCAGGTAATAAAGTTAGTTTTATCATTTTGTGTATGTTTTTACTTAAATTAATTATTCATATGTGTTTATATACTAATTGCTCAACTATAAGCATTTTCATGCTTAAAATAATAATTTCTTAGTGATAATCATATGCATTAGGATCAACAAAAAAATTTCTTTTTGTTTTCTTTGTAAAATCAATATTGATCATAAATCTTTAATTAAGGTTTTTTAAAAAATATTTATTGTTTTTTTGGTTTTCAGTTATATTTTGAGAAACAAATATATCATTTACTATCTTATTAAATTTCTGAATTTTGACTAATTCCAATGCAGAATTATAAATAGAGAAAATCATATATGTTAACGGTAATATAGAAAGAAATTAATGTAATTTTTGAAAATATTAAATTTTGTTACTATACCTTTTTTTTTTGTTACGGTACTTTGAGAAATGTTCGGTTATATTACTAAACTTTATGAAAATATTCAATTTTGTTACTATACTTTTTTTTTTTCAATTATATATTGCTTATTTTCAAAAAGTGTTCGATTATATTATTGAACTTTGCGAAAATGTTCAATCATGTTACTCACAAAACTGATTATGGGGTGTTAGCCGGTTTGCATTGTCCATGTTATAAAGTATTGTTCAATAATGCTACAAATAAGTGTTAATATATAAATAAGTTACTCTATTTTGCGTAAATGTTCAATATTTTGATAATGCTGCTAAATTTTGAGAAACTTTGCACTAGTAGAGTAACATAATCGAATATTTTCTTAAAGTTTAATAGCATTTTCTCAAAATAAAGTAACTTATTTATATATTAACATTTATATGTAGCATTATCGAACATTAATTTACAACATGGACAATGTGAAGCGGCCAACACCTAGTAACCAGTTTTGGGAGTGACATAATTGAACATTTTCGCAAAATTTAGTAATATAATCGAACATTTTCTGGATGTACAATAATACAATTGAACAAACATAAAGTATAGTAACAAAATTGAACATTTTCGCAAAGTTCGATAACATAATTGAACATATTTCAAATTATAATATACAATTGAAAAAAAGAAAAGTAACAAAATTGAACATTTTTTAGAAGAACTTCGTTATATATTAACCCTTAACATTATCTAAGCAAAAGAACTCATAAAATTTTATATTTAGTTCATGATTTAGTAAAATATCATAACTAAGTTGTATAACACGATCAAATATGGATATGGAGTTCTTAACACTATCTTTTCAAAAAACATTTTTTTTTTGGAACTTTATTATCTCTTTATTGTTGCATCCACTAAATAAGGCCGACAAATCTTTAGTTCTTTTCATAATTTACATCTTTAAATTGCATGACGAATAAAATAGCATTCACAAAAATGAGTATAGTTCAGAGTTTCATACCTTATGATTGAAGATAGAACAACCATTATACTATTTGGGAAAAGGGATTTAAGTCCAAATAATCTTTTATATTTATTGTTTCAAACTTCTTTTGATTTTATAATTTTTTTTTCTCGAATAAGATATTTTAAAATTGACCAAATTTTACTCTAAAAGTTATGTTATGTATCGAACTTTAAATTGGTTTATTGCATGTTTCAAACTTTCGTATATTGTTATCGTATGTGTTCGTGATTACGTAACAATCATATAAATTGTCATGTCATATGTTATGTCAGACGTTTAGAGATTTTTGATTGGTGAGATACATATACAATAACGATATTTTAAATTTAAATACATGAATAGACCATGTTAGATCATATTATAAATTTAAGAGTAAAGTTAAATATATCTATAAATATTTATCCTTTTGTTATAAACAACGTACGAAATAGCACTTCTAGTACAAACTATATATGTTACATTGTTACAATTAATTTACCACTTACCTAACATGATATGTACGCAGTCTCATGCCGTATTCTAAGTTGACAATAGTATTATGTAACTTTCCACATTACTAAAGGTGTATCACTACATGACTTCCACCATCAAGCTTCTAACACAATTCTTCACACTCATAATACACAAACGATATATTCACAATTTACTCCGTTATTTGGCCAAACGAGTAGTCACACCAATCATACCGGAAAAACGTGACATAAGCACCACACAGAGAACATGGCCGGCAAATAAAACTTGGTGGACGATAATTAGATAAGAGGCCTTTAATCACATTTTTTTTTAAAGCAAACGTGATAATTTACGTTAGAATTAAAAAAAATTTCATAGTTACGAAAAAGAGTATTTTTCCCAACATCAAACTCTTCCCAACAAAAAAATCGGGTTAATTGTTTTAAAATACATCGAACTTTACACGCAAAACTATTGTATACATTCAAATTTCAAATGCTCTAATGTATCTATCGAACTTTTATAAAAAGCTATTGTGTATACCGGTTTACCTTTTGTTCAGGTAACCGGTAAATTAAGTAATTTTGATATAATTTTTATAACATTTAAAAACACGTCATCTGCCACAAATGCAAACTTAACTACCTGGTTGCCATGTCACATTAAATTAATTAATTCATGATTTAAAACATATTTACCTTTCTTTTTTATTTATTATATTTATATTTATTGAATTCATGATGATAATTTTTTTTTTATCTCTTGCATCATCTACAAACCAACACTCATCCAAATTTACAATCCAGCTAGAGTCCTACAAATTCAAACATCTTAAAAACAATTTGATCCGAATGAAAATATGAGTCCACATATTCAAACACCCCTATTCAATCTACCACTAATTGACTCATAGACATTACACACACAAAGTCATACAAATTCAAACACCCCATCATCAACCATCATCATATACCATCGCAGCTTCAATCATCAAATCAAAATTTATCAACAAACTAAGGAATATATTCATATCTCTCCACAATTGCTCTACAAATCGGTGTATTGCAGATCGAAATTTTAAACCCCTAAAAATAAAACAAACTAATCACTGGATCTGAACTTGAAATTGCAAAAAGAAAAAGAATGGTCTATATTATCATTAAAGAATGAAAAAAGAAAAAGATGATGTCGAAAAAGAATGGAAAAAGAAAAAGATGATGCCGGTGGATACTAGTTTGGTGGAAGGCAAGTGGAGGGATTGGCGAACACCACCACCACCGACCACCGGTCGTCCCCGCGCCACCAACCACCTGAAATCCACGACATGCAATTGTCATCGCCGTTGGTGGATCGCCGTTGAAAACTTTGAATGCTAAATTAGTATAAGTGAGTGGAATTAGGTTTCAATCAATTTTATGATAAATTGATTTATAGGATCTTGTAAATGAGTATGATATTTAAGAATCAAAAAGTTGAGATGACAGAGAAAAACATATTTTGGGGGAAAATGAGGTGTTTGTTTGGATATATGTTTAGATGTGTTTGGATGAGTTTAAAAATTGATTAGAAAAGTAAAATTATAAATTCCACGTAGGTAAAGACCGGTGCCAAGTCAGCAACTAACAAGTTTTAGGTCATTTAATACATACAATAGGCGTGTATCATTCTTTAATAAATACAATAAAGACTTTTATATTTGGATGCATACAATAGTTTTGGATGTAAAATTCGATGAATTTCCAAACAATTAAAATCTAAAAGGAATTTTACCCTTATTTTTCGAGTCCAAAAGAAAATATTTAAAATATTACTCGTTTAGTCCAAAAAATCAAAGTTACTATACTAAGTACTTAAAATTCGGAGGCCTTAAAAAATTGTGGCCCTGTGCGATCGCACATGCTCAGATGATCCTCCACTGACAGAGAACAACACTATACTGAAAATACCATACAATGACTAGATCGACTATATTTTCGTCTATATCTTTATGCCATATTTTTGGTAAAAATTAAAATATGCTACCATCCCTTCAAAACATTTGGGAACAACATAAATTCATAGAGAAATATAAGATACTATTGCATGTCTTATTTAGAAGTTAGAACTCTATTCATTGAGAAATTGAAATGAAGGTAGAATTTGATTTACAGTTTGGTGTTTATCGTTTGGCAGTGCGCAGTTACGTCAAATGCCATTCATTTTGCCCATTTTGCTTTAGAAACAGTCAAATATTTCTATAGAATCATTTAGTTCCATCGTCTTTTATGTTTGACAGATTCTCGCTCGCGCCTTGGGAGGTAAAGTGGCACGTGCAACTTCAGGATGGGATATAGGGGTCCGGGCCATCAACCTTTCGTCATCTACAAAGATCTTTGCTAATGTGGATATGCCAGCTACACTTTCTTTGGTCGAATGTCATCGTGATGAGGTACTTTATTATTCCCAAGTACCTTACTTTCTATTGTCGTGAATATATTCACGAATCTTTTCAAAACAAAAATATAGGTTCATGAACTCCCACCCGAGGTGGAGGTGTTGGCATGGTCAGATAAGACACAAGTGGAAATGTTCAAGTATGGTGACCACATCATTGGAATTCAAGGTCACCCAGAATACACTAAAGATATTCTTATGCAAATTATTGACCGCCTTCTTAAACGCAATCTAATAGAGGTATTTTAATTGTGTAACCGTATATAACAGAAGGTCCATAAAATAACGTCAAATGAAGAAAAATAAATGTCCATTTTAAAATGTCACAGTTTTAAGAGTGTACAATCATTATATTGTTCACCGATGAAAAAAATAGATGTAGTTTTATAACTTTTGTTACGAAGCCTATATTCTGATATGGGATATATAGGACCATCAGTATCCATATATTCATATCATCAGAATCACTTATCATCATACAAACTTTAGTAAATGCGGTTCTTGTTCACACGTGTGTAGGAGTCATATGTTGCGGAAACCAGAGCTAACATAGAGGAGACTGAGCCAGACAGGGAGGCTTGGAAGGAGTTATGCACCAACTTTCTCAAGGGTAGACGATGAGGAAAACAATGTTAAATAGCGAAAAGTGACAGTTAGCAAGTCTTTTATATAATAATTAGTAATTACTACTCCTTATTAGCTTATGGGAATGAAAAATGTTATGAAATAATTTTTGTTTCTAAAGTCTAAACTATAAGCAACCACACATTTCACAATGAAAAACTATATTAACCAGGCATAAATTTTAAACTAAATTATCCTTCGGTTTAAACTTACGTCATGCTTAATAGTTTAAACCAACAAGCTAAGAACTCTACATTAGACGGAACTGGGATTGGAGAAACCATATCACATACTGTTTAAATTCTCCTATAATAAGTAAAAAGATAGCCAAAACTAAACCCATTAAAACCGACATCCATAAATATATCCCCTTTCACGTACCCTTGCATTGTTGCACAAATCCAATAGCTTATTTTAGGACATAGATGAATACACTCCTCACATAACATCATTGAACTTATAGGGTGTGTTTAGTTGGTGAAAATTTTCGACTTTTCAAGGAAAACTAAAAATACAGAAAACACGCTCAAATTGAATTTTTTTTAAAGACTTTTCAGTGAAAACAAAAATTTCCCTTTTCAAGGAAAACTAAAAATACTTTTTATTGTTTCCAAATTTTCATTTTCAAATTTCCCTTGTAAAACATGAAAACACTTTTTTCAATCTAAACGCTTTTTCATTATACAAGGCCACAATACTTGCTTATAAATGACTCGCTCATGACACCATTAAAGATCCACACCTAACTAACACATCACCAAAACCTATACATATTCGATGACAATAGTTAACTAAACGCCATAATCGATTTTTTTTAAACAATATGATAGGTGATGGAACTCCAAAATAGATTACACAAAGCCAAAAGCAATCGAAAAAGCTGACATAAACAAGGATGAGTTAAACTCCTTTTGCATGCAGAAATAATCGAACATATAACACGTTCTGCTAAAAGCATCCTACATAGATGGTGACCATGAAACATCAATGTCATTTATTGACCATCAAAGTAATTTTAGTTCATATTTAACCCATGACCTCGTAAGTGGGTCATTCACATGCGGTCATGCTATAAGCCTTTTGGTATCATATATACTTATCCCATAAGATTTGTAACGGATTTTCATGTCCAAAGTTGACCAGGGAGGGACCATCCCCGATGAGTCTAACATGTTTGCTCTCTTACGGAAAGTGACCAATGGGAGATGTAGGACGACGGAATGAAGGGACGGAGTTTTTCAGTAAAAATAATTATTCATCACACCGGTAAAGGTTCATTACAAGGATAGAATCACATACTAGAAACCATATCAACTATTCTAATATCTACAACTATTAATTATAAAATATGCATCTAATAATAAAAAAATGCATCTAATAATAAAAAAAATGCAAACTACCCTGTAAGTTTAGGGTATGTTAATTTGTAAATTTTGGGGATAAATTATGAGGATTATTGTTGTTTTATTTGTAACATCCTAGTTCCTGAAAATAGAATATTTAGTAAGTATTTACTTATTTAATATAAGTATGTTTTATATTTAAGTCTATAATAGAAGTTATAAGTGAAAATGACTAACTTGGTAAGAAAAGTAGTTGACTTTGGTTAGAAAGGATTTTAATTGTTAGTTATAATGGTTAAGTAAGTAAGTTAGTAAAGTTTTGAAAGATGATGGACTAGAGTTGTAATTCTGGAATTATGTCTATGAGGTGGATGAGAGGTGTCATTTACCAGGAAGTTTTGAAAGTGTGTGTGTTTGTGTCGGTTTGGAGAAGAAAACAAGGAAGGAGAAAAGATCAATTATCTCAAATTGAAGCTAATTAGTAGTAGATTTCATCAATTAAAGCAAGAATAAAATGTTTAAGACCCTAGCTTGGTTCAAGTGGAAGAAAAAGAAGGTATAGTTATTTACTTTAAGGTTATTTGATGAAATTGAGCTTGTATTATGTGTTATAACATCATTTAGACGTTTAATTGAAAGGAAGAAATGCTTAATTTGGTTAAATTTGGGTATTTGATTATTTGGGGATAATCATGAAAGTTGAAGAATTGTTAGAATTAAGCTTTGTTTATATGTTATTTTGATGTTAATAATATATGTAAAGGCTTGAAAGATTGAAAGATTAACTTATATGAATTTTGTAAGATTTCATGTTTTAGCTAACAAAGGTGTAAAGATGAATTGTTAAGTAGAAGTGTTTATTATTGTGGGAATGTTTTAGAATGAAAGAATTATGTTAAGAATGATTATTATCATGTTTATGATATAAAAAATAAGATAAAGAGTACTCAAAATTGTGTTTGGGTGAAAATGGTGTAAGTATACTACACTAGTTGCCAAACGGGCCATGTGACCAGTGGAAAGATGACAAATGGGTAGAAAATGGTTAGAGGGAAGAAAAGTTACGTGCAATGTGTTATTGATGATTGGTGTAATGTGTGTAAATGGTTAAAATGCTTGTTTGTGCATTAGAAAGTTGAATGTGACAAAAGACCCAAAAGGTGGCAAGTTGGGTAGAAGTTGCCAAACATGTTTAGATTAAGAGTTAGAAAGAGTTGTAATGAAGTTAATACATGTGTTTATATGTATGTAAGATATATTGAAAGGCAAATTTGTGTTTGGTTGTAAAAACGCAGATTTGGAGAAAAAGAGTAAAGGGGAAAGAGCTTTGTGTGTTGTAGACTTAATTCGACTTCGAGGTGAGTATATGAAGATTTTATATAATGTGTTATATTTTAATATAACGTACATTATAACCTTTGAAAGATTGGTAAGATAATTGTTTAATGTATGAAGAAATGGTTAACGGAAAGAAAGGTAAGAAGTGCTAGACCTTAGTTTGGAAGTGCAGGAAGTTACAAAGAAAACCAAAACAACCTATCTGGACCACCACTGCGTCGTAGTGGGGACTCAGCCCGTGGTGTTTTTGGTGTTGCTCAGTTTTTAGTAAGTTTTAGTGTAGTTTATGTGTATGACTTGTACCTTAAACTATGAGAAAGATATAGAAGAGTTACATATGACATTTACTTGTCGGGAAAGTGGTAAAGTTGACTTTCATTGGTCGGAAAGAAGTAGATTTAACTTGTTATGTTATGAAAGTAAGTATACGACTTTAACTAGTCCGGAAAGAATAAGATACGACTTTAACTAGTCGGAAAGAATAAGATACGACTTTAACTAGTCGGGAAAGAGTAAGATATCGGGAAAGAGTAAGATATGACTTTAACAAGTCGTGAAAGAAAGTTAAGACTTTAATTAGTCTTAAAAGATTTAAATTAACATAGAAAAAGATATACTCACTAGTTTTTACGATAATATACTATGTTAAATGTATGTTTTGTAGGTAACTGAGATTTAGGGCAAGGCAAGCTAAAGAAGAAGGGATGGAGGACCGTAACGTGTAAAGTTAAATGTTTTTATAAAAGCTTCCGCTCAAGTTTGTAAATAAGATGTTAACGGTTGTTTATCGTTAACTTATGTAATGAAGTAGTAACACTTTTTGGAACGTTGATTAAATGTTTTGTATGATTAATATTTAAAAAAAAATTGGTGTGCTTTTTGCTTCCGGGTGTTACATTATTAGAAAACCATTAATTTAAACACTACATTGTAAGTTTACTTTAATGTCACCGCGCCTCTTTTATTTTTTAATCAGGTACCATTCTTAGCGTTTTGTATTTGGCATGTTATGTAGGGAACCCCCTCTCTCTCTCTCTCTCTCTATATATATATATATACTAGATTATTTTCCCGCGATAGCGCGGAAAAAATAAAAATTGAATTGTAAACTTTATGTTTATGTAGATTTTAGGTTATTATAAAAAGACAATGTTATACGTATAATAACATATATATACCTTTACGTTTATACACATGTTGTTTATAGTTATAATAACATAAACACTTTTACGTTTATACACATGTTTTAATATTTTTTATTAGAGATTTTAAATAAAAATAATGTAAATCATAGTTCAAATTGAGTGAAATTTTTTAAGTAAATTGGAATTTTGTTTTTATTTAAGTAGAGATTGGAATTAAAGAGATAATGTAATTATTTTTGTAAAAGGGTGTAAAATGAAAATAGTGTTTGATGGACTCATCAATTTGATCTAACGGTTGATCAAATAAGTTAACCCATCTAAGGGTCTTTACTTCGCCATGTGGCATTTAAGGCAACACCCGATTCATAAATAGGGTCGGGTTTCGGATAGAATAGTTTCAGTTTGTCGGGTTTCGGTTTGACCCGATTGACCTGAAAAATTACCGTCGAACTATATGTTAATCCAAAGGCATATGATATATAAGCTAGAAGTCTGAAAGAGTTTCATACATGAAGCGATGTGGGACAAAGTAGGAAAAACTAAAGGCATATGATATCTATATAGGCTAGAAGTATGAAAAAGTTCATACCTGAAGCGATGTGGGACAACTAAAATGAAAATAGTGTTTGATGACATCATCAATTGTGATCTAACGGTTGAAATCAAATAAGTTAACCCATCTAAGGGTCCTTACTTTCGCCATGTGGCATTTAAGGCCTCTCTTTATTATATATTAAAGATATATATATATATATATATAGATTAGGGTTCAAAAGGGATCCCTAATTTTCTAGAGATTAGGGATCCACTTTTAAACCACTCATTTTTCCTTATATCTTGGTTTTTCTTTTTTGCTTTTTTCTAATTTTTTTTTTTTACTTTTTCTTTTAAATTTTATTTACTTTTTTTTTTTTTTTTTTTTTTCGATAATCACATTGATTTTCAACCTTAGATTGAAAATCACATGTGATTTTCAATCTACAAATCTTTTATGGGTAAAATCACATGTGATTTTTAACCTACAAACTATTTTGCTTATAAAATCACATGTGATTTTCGAGAAACAAATATTTCAAGTGTGACTTTAAAATTTATAAATTTTGGTTTTTGAAAATCACATGTGATTTCCAAAAAAAAAAAATTCACATATGATTTTAAAATTTATAAATTTTTTTTTTTTGAAAAACATATGTGATTTCAATTTTTTACAAAAAAAATCACATGTGATTTTGAAAAAAAAAAAAGTTAAGTAAAACATAGAAAAAAAAAAAAAAAATTAAGGGGAAAATGTGTGGCTTGAAAAGTGGATCTCTGGATCCCTAGCAAATTGAGGATCTCATTTGAACCTCACCCTATATATATTATATATATATATATATATATATATATATATTATATATATATATATAATATCTATATCTATATATATATAGGGTGAGGTTCAAATTAGATCCTCAATTTGCTAGGGATCCAGAGATCCACTTTTCAGCCACACATTTTCGCCTTAATTTTTTTTTTTTTTTTTGCTATGTTTTACTTAACTTTTTTTTTTTCAAAATCACATGTGATTTTTTTTGTAAAAAATTGAAATCATATATGTTTTTCAAAAAAAAAAATTTATAAATTTTAAAATCATACGTGAATTTTTTTTTTTGGAAAATCACATGTGATTTTCAAAAACCAAATTTATAAATTTTAAAGTCACATTTGAAAAATTTGTTTTTTCGAAAATCACATGTGATTTTATAAGCAAAATAGTTTGTAGGTTAAAAATCACATAAAATCAAACGTGATTTTACCCATAAAAGATTTGTAGATTGAAAATCACATGTGATTTTTAAATGTAAGGTTGAAAATCAAATGTGATTATCGAAAAAAAAAAAAAAAAAAAAAGTAAATAAAAATTTAAAGAAAAAAGTAAAAAAAAAAATTAGAAAAAAAGCAAAAAAGAAAAACCAAATATTAAGGAAAATGAGTGGTTAAAAGTGGATCCCTAGATCTCTAGAAAATTAGGGATCCCTTTTGAACCCTAATCTATATATATATATATTTATCTTTAATATATAATAAAGAGAGGCCTTAATGCCACATGGCGAAGTAAGGACCCTTAGATGGGTTAACTTATTTGATTTCAACCGTTAGATCAATTGATGATGTCATCAAACACTATTTTCATTTTAGTTGTCCCACATCGCTTCAGGTATGAAACTTTTTCATACTTCTAGCCTATATATATATCATATGCCTTATTTTTCCTACTTTGTCCCACATCGCTTCATGTATGAAACTCTTTCAGACTTCTAGCTTATATTATCATAGCCTTTGATTAACTATAGTTCGACGGTAATTTCAGGTCAATCGGGTCAAACCCGAAACCCGACAAACTGAAACTATTCTATCCGAAACCCGACCCTATTTAGAATCGGGTGTTGCCTAAATGCCACATGGCGAAGCAAAGACCCTTAGATGGGTTAACTTATTTGATTTCAACCGTTAGATCAAATTGATGATGTCATCAAACACTATTTTCATTTTACACCCTTTTACAAAACATAATTACATTATCCCTTTACTTAAAAAAAAATCACTCAATTTGAACTATGAATTACATTATTTTTATTTAAAATCTCCTAATAAAAAATATTAAAACATGTATATAAACGTAAAAGTGTTTATGTTATTATAACTATAAACAACATGTGTATAAACGTAAAGGTATATATATGTTATTATACGTATAACATTGTCTTTTTATAATAACCTAAAATCTACATAAACATAAAGTTTACATTCAATTTTTATTTTTTTCCGCGCTATCGCGGGAAAATAATCTAGTATATATATATATATGAGAGAGAGAAGAGAGGGGGTTCCCCTACAAAACATGCCTAAAATACAAAACGCTAAGAATGGTACCTGATTAAAAAATAAAAGAGGCGCGGTGACATTAATAAATAAAGTAAACTTACAATGTAGTGTTTAAATTAATGGTTTTCTAATAATGTAACACCCGGAAGCAAAAAGCACACCAATTTTTTTTAAATATATATCATACAAAACATTTAATCAACGTTCCAAAAGTGTTACTACTTCATTACATAATTAACGATAAACAACCGTTAACATCTTATTTACAACTTGAGCGGAAGCTTTTATAAAAACATTTAACTTTACACGTTACGTCCTCCATCCCTTCTTCTTTAGCTTGCCTTGCCCTAAATCTCAGTTACCTACAAAACATACATTTAACATAGTATATTATCGTAAAACTAGTGAGTATATCTTTTTCTATGTTAATTTAAATCTTTTAAGACTAATTAAAGTCTTAACTTTCTTTCACGACTTGTTAAAGTCATATCTTACTCTTTCCCGATATCTTACTCTTTCCCGACTAGTTAAAGTCGTATCTTATTCTTTCCCGACTAGTTAAAGTCGTATCTTATTCTTTCCGGACTAGTTAAAGTCGTATACTTACTTTCATAACATAACAAGTTAAATCTACTTCTTTCCGACCAATGAAAGTCAACTTTACCACTTTCCCGACAAGTAATGTCATATGTAACTCTTCTATATCTTTCTCATAGTTTAAGGTACAAGTCATACACATAAACTACACTAAAACTTACTAAAACTGAGCAACACCAAAAACACCACGGGCTGCGTCCCCCCTACGACGCAGTGGAGGTCCAGATAGGTTGTTTTGGTTTTCTTTGTAACTTCCTGCACTTCCAAACTAAGGTCTAGCACTTCTTACCTTTCTTTCCGTTAACCATTTCTTCATACATTAAACAATTATCTTACCAATCTTTCAAAGGTTATAATGTACGTTATATTAAAATATAACACATTATATAAAATCTTCATATACTCACCTCGAAGTCGAATTAAGTCTACACACACAAAGCTCTTTCCCCTTTACTCTTTTCTCTCCAAATCTGCGTTTTTTACAACCAAACACAAATTGCCTTTCAATATCTTACATACATATAAACACTGTATTAACTTCATTACACTCTTTCTAACTCTTAATCTAAACATGTTTGGCAACTTCTACCCAACTTGCCACCTTTTGGGTCTTTTGTCACATTCAACTTTCTAATGCACAAACAGCATTTTAACCATTTACACACATTACACCAATCATCAATACACATTGCACGTAACTTTTCTTCCCTCTAACCATTTTCCCATTTGTCATCTTTCCACTGGTCACATGGCCCGTTTGGCAACTAGTGTAGTATACTTACACCATTTTCACCCAAACACAATTTTGAGTACTCTTTATCTTATTTTTTATATCATAAACATGATAATAATCATTCTTAACATAATTCTTTCATTCTAAAACATTCCCACAATATAAACACTTCTACTTAACAATTCATCTTTACACCTTTGTTAGCTAAAACATGAAATCTTACAAAATTCATATAAGTTAATCTTTCAATCTTTCAAGCCTTTACATATATTATTAACATCAAAATAACATATAAACAAAGCTTAATTCTAACAATTCTTCAACTTTCATGATTATCCCCAATAATCAAATACCCAAATTTAACCAAATTAAGCATTTCTTCCTTTCAATTAAACGTCTAAATGATGTTATAACACATAATACAAGCTCAATTTCATCAAATAACTTAAAGTAAATAACTATACCTTCTTTTTCTTCCACTTGAACCAAAGCTAGGGTTCTTAAACATTTTATTCTTGCTTTAATTGATGAAATCTACTACTAATTAGCTTCAATTTGAGATAATTGATCTTTTCTCCTTCCTTGTTTTCTTCTCCAAACCGACACAACACACACACTTTCAAAACTTCCTGGTAAATGACACCTCTCATCCACCTCATAGACATAATTCCAGAATTACAACTCTAGTCCATCATCTTTCAAAACTTTACTAACTTACTTACTTAACCATTATAACTAACAATTAAAATCCTTTCTAACCAAAGTCAACTACTTTTCTTACCAAGTTAGTCATTTTCACTTATAACTTCTATTATAGACTTAAATATAAAACATACTTATATTAAATAAGTAAATACTTACTAAATATTCTATTTTCAGGAACTAGGATGTTACAAATAAAACAACAATAATCCTCATAATTTATCCCCAAAATTTACAAATTAACATACCCTAAACTTACAGGGTAGTTTGCATTTTTTTTATTATTAGATGCATTTTTTTTTATTAGATGCATATTTTATAATTAATAGTTGTAGATATTAAAATAGTTGATATGGTTTCTAGTATGTGATTCTATCCTTGTAATGAACCTTTACCGGTGTGATGAATTTATTTTTACTGAAAAACTCCGTCCCTTCATTCCGTCGTCCTACATCTCCCATTGGTCACTTTCCGTAAGAGCAAACATGTTAGACTCATCGGGGATGGTCCCTCCCTGGTCAACTTTGGACATGAAAATCCGTTACAAATCTTATGGGATAAGTATATATGATACCAAAAGGCTTATAGCATGACCGCATGTGAATGACCCACTTACGAGGTCATGGGTTAAATGAACTAAAATTACTTTGATGGTCAATAAATGACATTGATGTTTCATGGTCACCATCTATGTAGGATGCTTTTAGCAGAACGTTTATATGTTCGATTATTTCTGCATGCAAAAGGAGTTTAACTCATCCTTGTTTATGTCAGCTTTTTCGATTGCTTTTGGCTTTGTGTAATCTATTTTGGAGTTCCATCACCTATCATATTGTTTAAAAAAAATCGATTATGGCGTTTAGTTAACTATTGTCATCGAATAGTATAGGTTTTGGTGATGTGTTAGTTAGGTGTGGATCTTTAATGGTGTCATGAGCGAGTCATTTATAAGCAAGTATTGTGGCCTTGTATATGAAAAAGCGTTTAGATTGAAAAAGTGTTTTCATGTTTTACAAGGGAAATTTGAAAATGAAAATTTGGAAACAATAAAAAGTATTTTTAGTTTTCCTTGAAAAGGGAAATTTTTGTTTTCACTGAAAAGTCTTTAAAAAAATTCAATTTGAGCGTGTTTTCTGTATTTTTAGTTTTCCTTGAAAAGTCGAAAATTTTCACCAACTAAACACACCCTATAAGTTCATGATGTTATGTGAGGAGTGTATTCATCTATGTCCTAAAATAAGCTATTGGATTTGTGCAACAATGCAAGGGTACGTGAAAGGGGATATATTTATGGATGTCGGTTTTAATGGGTTTAGTTTTGGCTATCTTTTTACTTATTATAGGAGAATTTAAACAGTATGTGATATGGTTTCTCCAATCCCAGTTCCGTCTAATGTAGAGTTCTTAGCTTGTTGGTTTAAACTATTAAGCATGACGTAAGTTTAAACCGAAGGATATTTAGTTTAAAATTTATGCCTGGTTAATATAGTTTTTCATTGTGAAATGTGTGGTTGCTTATAGTTTAGACTTTAGAAACAAAAATTATTTCATAACATTTTTCATTCCCATAAGCTAATAAGGAGTAGTAATTACTAATTATTATATAAAAGACTTGCTAACTGTCACTTTTCGCTATTTAACATTGTTTTCCTCATCGTCTACCCTTGAGAAAGTTGGTGCATAACTCCTTCCAAGCCTCCCTGTCTGGCTCAGTCTCCTCTATGTTAGCTCTGGTTTCCGCAACATATGACTCCTACACACGTGTGAACAAGAACCGCATTTACTAAAGTTTGTATGATGATAAGTGATTCTGATGATATGAATATATGGATACTGATGGTCCTATATATCCCATATCAGTATAGGCTTCGTAACAAAAGTTATAAAACTACATCTATTTTTTCATCGTGAACAATAAATGATTGTACACTCTTAAAACTGTGACATTTTAAAATGGACATTTATTTTTCTTCATTTGACGTTATTTTGGACCTTCTGTTATATACGGTTACACAATTAAAATACCTCTATTAGATTGCGTTTAAGAAGGCGGTCAATAATTTGCATAAGAATATCTTTAGTGTATTCTGGGTGACCTTGAATTCCAATGATGTGGTCACCATACTTGAACATTTCCACTTGTGTCTTATCTGACCATGCCAACCCTCCACCTCGGGTGGGTTCATGAACCTATATTTTGTTTTGAAAAGATTCGTGAATATATTCACGACAATAGAAAGTAAGGTACTTGGGAATAATAAAGTACCTCATCACGATGACATTCGACCAAAGAAAGTGTAGCTGGCATATCCACATTAGCAAAGATCTTTGTAGATGACGAAAGGTTGATGGCCCGGACCCCTATATCCCATCCTGAAGTTGCACGTGCCACTTTACCTCCCAAGGCGCGAGCGAGAATCTGTCAAACATAAAAGACGATGGAACTAAATGATTCTATAGAAATATTTGACTGTTTCTAAAGCAAAATGGGCAAAATGAATGGCATTTGACGTAACTGCGCACTGCCAAACGATAAACACCAAACTGTAAATCAAATTCTACCTTCATTTCAATTTCTCAATGAATAGAGTTCTAACTTCTAAATAAGACATGCAATAGTATCTTATATTTCTCTATGAATTTATGTTGTTCCCAAATGTTTGAAGGGATGGTAGCATATTTTAATTTTTACCAAAAATTGGCATAAAGATATAGACGAAAATATAGTCGATCTAGTCATTGTATGGTATTTTCAGTATAGTGTTGTTCTCTGTCAGTGGAGGATCATCTGAGCATGTGCGATCGCACAGGGCCACAATTTTTTAAGGCCTCCGAATTTTAAGTACTTAGTATAGTAACTTTGATTTTTTGGACTAAACGAGTAATATTTTAATATTTTCTTTTGGACTCGAAAAATAAGGGTAAAATTCCTTTAGATTTTAATTGTTTGGAAATTCATCGAATTTTACATCCAAAACTATTGTATGCATCCAAATATAAAAGTCTTTATTGTATTTATTAAAGAATGATACACGCCTATTGTATGTATTAAATGACCTAAAACTTGTTAGTTGCTGACTTGGCACCGGTCTTTACCTACGTGGAATTTATAATTTTACTTTCTAATCAATTTTTAAACTCATCCAAACACATCTAAACATATATCCAAACAAACACCTCATTTTCCCCCAAAATATGTTTTTCTCTGTCATCTCAACTTTTTGATTCTTAAATATCATACTCATTTACAAGATCCTATAAATCAATTTATCATAAAATTGATTGAAACCTAATTCCACTCACTTATACTAATTTAGCATTCAAAGTTTTCAACGGCGATCCACCAACGGCGATGACAATTGCATGTCGTGGATTTCAGGTGGTTGGTGGCGCGGGGACGACCGGTGGTCGGTGGTGGTGGTGTTCGCCAATCCTCCACTTGCCTTCCACCAAACTAGTATCCACCGGCATCATCTTTTTCTTTTTCCATTCTTTTTCGACATCATCTTTTTCTTTTTTCATTCTTTAATGATAATAGACCATTCTTTTTCTTTTGCAATTTCAAGTTCAGATCCAGTGATTAGTTTGTTTTATTTTAGGGGTTTAAAATTTCGATCTGCAATACACCGATTTGTAGAGCAATTGTGGAGAGATATGAATATATTCCTTAGTTTGTTGATAAATTTTGATTTGATGATTGAAGCTGCGATGGTATGATGATGGTTGATGATGGGTGTTTGAATTTGTATGACTTTGTGTGTGTAATGTCTGAGTCAATTAGTGGTAGATTGAATAGGTGTTTGAATATGTGGACTCATATTTCATTCGGATCAAATTGTTTTAAGATGTTTGAATTTGTAGGACTCTAGCTGGATTGTAAATTTGGATGAGTGTTGGTTTGTAGATGATGCAAGAGATAAAAAAAAAATTATCATGAATTCAATAATAAATATAATAAATAAAAAAAGAAGGTAATATGTTTTAAATCATGAATTAATTAATTAATGTGACATGGCAACCAGGTAGTTAAGTTTGCATTTGTGGCAGATGACGTGTTTTTAAATGTTATAAAAATATATCAAAATTACTTAATTACCGGTTACCTGAACACAAAAGGTAAACCGGTATCACAATAGCTTTTTATAAAAGTTCGATAGATACATTGAGCATTTGAAATTTGAATGTATACAATAGTTTTGCGTGTAAAGTTCGATGTATTTTAAAACAATTAACCCGATTTTTTTGTTGGGAAGAGTTTGATGTTGGGAAAAATACTCTTTTCGTAACTATGAAATTTTTTTTAATTCTAACGTAAATTATCACGTTTGCTTTAAAAAAAAATGTGATTAAAGGCCTCTTATCTAATTATCGTCCACCAAGTTTTATTTGCCGGCCATGTTCTCTGTGTGGTGCTTATGTCACGTTTTTCCGGTATGATTGGTGTGACTACTCGTTTGGCCAAATAACGGAGTAAATTGTGAATATATCGTTTGTGTATTAGAGTGTGAAGAATTGTGTTAGAAGCTTGATGGTGGAAGTCATGTAGTGATACACCTTTAGTAATGTGGAAAGTTACATAATACTATTGTCAACTTAGAATACGGCATGAGACTGCGTACATATCATGTTAGGTAAGTGGTAAATTAATTGTAACAATGTAACATATATAGTTTGTACTAGAAGTGCTATTTCGTACGTTGTTTATAACAAAAGGATAAATATTTATAGATATATTTAACTTTACTCTTAAATTTATAATATGATCTAACATGGTCTATTCATGTATTTAAATTTAAATATCGTTATTGTATATGTATCTCACCAATCAAAAATCTCTAAACGTCTGACATAACATATGACATGACAATTTATATGATTGTTACGTAATCACGAACACATCGATAACAATATCGAAAGTTTGAAACATGCAATAAACCAATTTAAAGTTCGATACATAACATAACTTTTAGAGTAAAATTTGGTCAATTTTAAAATATCTTATTCGAGAAAAAAAAATTATAAAATCAAAAGAAGTTTGAAACAATAAATATAAAAGATTATTTGGACTTAAATCCCTTTTCCCAAATAGTATAATGGTTGTTCTATCTTCAATCATAAGGTATGAAACTCTGAACTATACTCATTTTTGTGAATGCTATTTATTCGTCATGCAATTTAAAGATGTAAATTATGAAAAGAACTAAAGATTTGTCGGCCTTATTAGTGGATGCAACAATAAAGAGATAATAAAGTTCCAAAAAAAAATGTTTTTGAAAAGATAGTGTTAAGAACTCCATATCCATATTTGATCGTGTTATACAACTTAGTTATGATATTTTACTAAATCATGAACTAAATATAAATTTTATGGTTCTTTTGCTTAGATAATGTTAAGGGTTAATATATAACTAAGTTCTTCTAAAAAATGTTCAATTTTGTTACTTTTCTTTTTTCAATGTATATTATAATTTGAAATATGTTCAATTATGTTATCGAACTTTGCGAAAATGTTCAATTTTGTTACTGATCTTTATGTTTGT
>CAJVGC010000590.1:35998363-36138249 GCA_910822075.1 Senecio squalidus
AAAAAAAAATTAATTAGTAAATTTTAATGTAGATTTTATATTGATTATGAGAAAATAATGTTGTACGTATAAACATATATATACTTTTACGTCTATACATATATTGTTAGCTATAATAACATATACACTTTTACCTTTATACACATGTATTTGATATTTTGTATTAGCAGATTTTAGAATATAATAGTGGTAAATTAGAATCCAAATTGAAACTGATTTCTATAAATAAATTAAAAAGTATGTTTTTTATTTAGTATTGAATGAAAGAGAAGTAATTATGTTTTGTAATAGGGTGTAAATTGAAAATATTATTTGATGACATCATCAATCTGATCTAACGACTGACATTAAAGAAGTTAACTCATCCAACGGACCTTATTTCGCCATGTGGCATTTAAGGCCCCTCTTTTATTATATTAAAGATAAGTCAAAATTCTATTATAAAGTATTATTGCTGTATATATTATAAAAGGTTTAAAGTCTTTGAATATTTGAAATATATTTCTTTACCTTTATTTTATAAGACATTTAATCTTATTCTTACACTAAACAATTTCTTTCATAACCATTTATCTTATCAGAAGATTACAAAAGAATGATGAGATTCGCGGTTCTATTATGTGCAGAGGACACTGATTACGTGAAAAAGAATTACGACGGTTACTTTGGTCTTTTCCTGAAAATGTTTGCGGACCAAGGCGAGGTTTGGGACTTGTTTCGTGTGGCATGTGGGCACTTTCCGGATGATGATCAGATCAGAACTTTATGTATGGGTTTGTGATCACTGTAGCTGTAGCGACGCATTCGGTGATGAGGACTGGATTTGTAAGCTTCTCACTTGCTCCAAAATTGAATTCATTGAACAAAAAAATTCTGGGCATTTGCTTTGGGTCACCAGGTAAATAAAGTTAGTTTTTATCATTTTGTGTATGTTTTTTACTTAAATTAAATTATTCATATGTGTTTATATACTAATTGCTCAACTATAAGCATTTTCATGCTTAAAATAATAATTTCTTAGTGATAACATATGCATTAGGATCACAAAAAATTTCTTTTTGTTTTCTTTGTAAAATCAATATTGATCATAAATCTTTAATAAGGTTTTTTAAAAAATATTTATTGTTTTTTTGTTTTCAGTTATATTTTGAGAAACAAATATATCATTTACTATCTTATTAAATTTCTGAATTTTGACTATTCCCAATGCAGAATTATAAATAGAGAAAATCATATATGTTAACGGTAATATAGAAAGAATGTAATTTTTGAAAATTTAAATTTTTGTTACTATAGCTTTTTTTTTTGTTACGGTACTTTGAGAAATGTTCGGTTATAATTACTAAAACTTTATGAAAATATTCAATTTTGTTACTATACTTTTTTTTTCAATTATATATTGCTTATTTCAAAAAGGTGTTCGATTAGATTATTGAACTTTGCGAAAATGTTCAATCATGTTACTCACAAAACTGATTATTGGGGTGTTAGCCGGTTTGCATTAGTCCCATGTTATAAATGATGTTCAATAATGCTACAAATAAGTGTTAATATATAAATAAGTTACTCTATTTTTGCGTAAATGTTCATATTTTGATAATGCTGCTAAATTTTGAGAAACTTTGCACTAGTAGAGTACATAATCCGAATATTTTCTTAAAGTTTAATAGCATTTTCTCAAAGTAAAGTAACTATTTATATATTAACATTTATATGTAGCATTATCGAACATTAATTTACAACATGGACAATGTGAAGCGGCCAACACCTAGTAACCAGTTTTGGGAGTGACATAATTGAACATTTTTCGCAAATTTAGTAATATATCGAACATTTTCTGGATGTACAATAATACAATTGAACAAACATAAAGTATAGTAACAAAATTGAACATTTTCGCAAAGTTCGATAACATAATTGAACATATTTCAAATTATAATATACAATTGAAAAAAAGAAAAGTAACAAATTGAACATTTTTTAGAAGAACTTCGTTATATTAACCCTTAACATTATCTAAGCAAAGAACTCATAAATTTTATATTTAGTTCATGATTTAGTAAAATATCATAACTAAGGTTGTATAACACGATCAAATATGGATAGGGGAGTTCTTAACACTATCTTTTCAAAAAACATGTTTTTTTTGGAACTTTATTATCTCTTTATTGGTGGCATCCACTAAATGAAGGCCGACAAATCTTTAGTTCTTTTCATAATTTACCTCTTTAAATTGCATGACGAATAAAATAGCATTCACCACAAAAATGAGTATAGTTCAGAGTTTCATACCTTATGATTGAAGATAGAACAACCATTATACTATTTGGGAAAAGGGATTTAAGTCCAAATAATCTTTTATATTTATTGTTTCAAACTTCTTTTGATTTTATAATTTTTTTTTCTCGAATAAGATATTTTAAAATTGACCAAATTTTACTCTAAAAGTTATGTTATGTATCGAACTTTAAATTGGTTTATTGCATGTTTCAAACTTTCGTATATTGTTATCGTATGTGTTCGTGATTACGTAACAATCATATAAATTGTCATGTCATATGTTATGTCAGACGTTTAGAGATTTTTGATTGGTGAGATACATATACAATAACGATATTTAAATTTAAATACATGAATAGACCATGTTAGATCATATTATAAATTTAAGAGTAAGTTAAATATATCTATAAATATTTATCCTTTTGTTATAAACAACGTACGAAATAGCACTTCTAGTACAAACTATATAGTTACATTGTTTTTACCACTTACCTAACATGATATGTACGCAGTCTCATGCCGTATTCTAAGTTGACAATAGTATTATGTACATTTCCACATTACAAAGGTGTATCAACTACATGACTTCCACCATCAAGCTTCTAACACATTCTTCACACTCATAATACACAAACGATATAGTCACAATTTACTCCGTTATTTGGCCAAACGAGTATGCACACCAATCATACCGAAAAACGTGACATAAGCACCACACAGAGGAACATGGCCGGCAAATAAAACTTGGTGGACGATAATTAGATAAGAGGGCCTTTAATCACATTTTTTTTAAAGCAACACGGATAATTTAAACGTAAGAATTAAAAAAAATTTCATAGTTACGAAAAAGAGTATTTTTTCCCCAACATCAAACTCTTCCAACAAAAAAAAAATCGGTTAATTGTTTTAAAATACATCTGAACTTTACACGCAAAACTATTGTATACATTCAAATTTCAAATGCTCTAATAGTCTATCATTCGAACTTTTATAAAAAGCTATGGTATACCGGTTTACCTTTTGTTCAGGTAACCGTAAATTAAGTAATTTTGATATAATTTTTATAACATTTAAAACACGTCATCTGCCACAAATGCAACTTAACTACCTGGTTTGCCATGGTCCACATTAAATTAATTAATTCATGATTTAAAACATATTTACCTTTCTTTTTTATTTATTATATTTATATTTATTGAATTCATGATGATAATTTTTTTTTTATCTCTTGCATCATCTACAAACCAACACTCATCCAAATTTACAATCCAGCTAGAGTCCTACAAATTCAAACATCTTAAAAAACATTTGATCCGAATGAAAATATGAGTCCACATATTCAAACACCCCTATTCAATTCTACCACTAATTGCTCATAGACATTACACACACAAAGTCATACAAATTCAAACACCCCATCATCAACCATCATCATATAACCATCGCAGCTTCAATCATCAAATCAAAATTTATCAACAAAACAAACTAAGGAATATATTCAGATATCTCCACAATTGCTCTACAAATCGTGGATTGCAGATCGAATTTTAAACCCCTAAAAATAAAACAAACTAATCACTGGGATCTGAACTTGAAATTGCAAAAGAAAAAGATGGCTATATTATCATTAAAGAATGAAAAAGAAAAAGATGATGTCGAAAAAGAATGGAAAAAGAAAAAGATGATGCCGGTGGATACTAGTTTGGTGGAAGGCAAGTGGAGGGATTGGCGAACACCACCACCACCGACCACCGGTCGTCCCCCGCGCCACCAACCACCTTGAAATCCACGACATGCAATTGTCATCGCCGTTGGTGGATCGCCGTTGAAAACTTTGAATGCTAAATTAGTATAAGTGAGTGGAATTAGGTTCAATCAATTTATGATAAATTGATTTATAGGATCTTGTAAATGATATGATATTAAGAATCAAAAAGTTGAGATGACAGAGAAAAGACTATTTTGGGGAAAATGAGTTTGTTGGATAGATGTTTAGATGTGTTTTGGATGAGTTTAAAAATTGATTAGAAAAGTAAAATTATAAATTCCACGTAGGTAAAGACCGGTGCCAAGTCAGCAACTAACAAGTTTTAGGTCATTTAATACATACATAGGCGTGTATCATTCTTTAATAAATACAATAAGACTTTTATATTTGGATGCATACAATAGTTTTGGATGTAAAATTCGATGAATTTCCAAACAATTAAAATCTAAAAGGAATTTTACCCTTATTTTTCGAGTCCAAAAGAAAATATTTAAAATATTACTCGTTTAGGTCCAAAAAATCAAAGTTACTATACTAAGTACTTAAAATTCGGAGGCCTTAAAAATTGTGGCCCTGTGCGATCGCACATGCTCAGATGATCCTCCACTGACAGAGAACAACACTATCTGAAAATACCATACAATGACTAGATCGACTATATTTTCGTCTATATTCTTTATGCCATATTTTTGGTAAAAATTAAAATATGCTACCATCCCTTCAAAACATTTGGGAACAACATAAATTCATAGAGAAATATAAGATACTATTGCATGTCTTATTTAGAAGTAGAACTCTATCATTGAGAAATTGAAATGAAGGTAGAATTTGATTTACAGTTTGGTGTTATCGTTTGGCAGTGCGCAGTTACGTCAAATGCCATTCATTTTGCCCATTTTGCTTTAGAACAGTCAAATATTTCTATAGAATCATTTAGTTCCATCGTCTTTTATGTTTGACAGATTCTCGCTCGCGCCTTGGGAGGTAAAGTGGCACGTGCAACTTCAGGATGGGATATAGGGGTCCGGGCCATCAACCTTTCGTCATCTACAAAGATCTTTGCTAATGTGGATATGCCAGCTACACTTTCTTTGGTCGAATGTCATCGTGATGAGGTACTTTATTATTCCCAAGTACCTTACTTTCTATTGTCGTGAATATATTCACGAATCTTTTCAAAACAAAAATATAGGTTCATGAACTCCCACGAGGTGGAGGTGTTGGCATGGTCAGATAAGACACAAGTGGAAATGTTCAAGTATGGTGACCACATCATTGGAATTCAAGGTCACCCAGAATACACTAAAGATATTCTTATGCAAATTATTGACCGCCTTCTTAAACGCAATCTAATAGAGGTATTTTAATTGTGTAACCGTATATAACAGAAGGTCCATAAAATAACGTCAAATGAAGAAAAATAAATGTCCATTTTAAAATGTCACAGTTTTAAGAGTGTACAATCATTATATTGTTCACCGATGAAAAAAATAGATGTAGTTTTATAACTTTTGTTACGAAGCCTATATTCTGATATGGGATATATAGGACCATCAGTATCCATATATTCATATCATCAGAATCACTTATCATCATACAAACTTTAGTAAATGCGGTTCTTGTTCACACGTGTGTAGGAGTCATATGTTGCGGAAACCAGAGCTAACATAGAGGAGACTGAGCCAGACAGGGAGGCTTGGAAGGAGTTACCAACTTTCTCAAGGGTAGACGATGAGGAAAACAATGTTAAATAGCGAAAAGTGACAGTTAGCAAGTCTTTTATATAATAATTAGTAATTACTACTCCTTATTAGCTTATGGGAATGAAAAATGTTATGAAATAATTTTTGTTTCTAAAGTCTAAACTATAAGCAACCACACATTTCACAATGAAAAACTATATTAACCAGGCATAAATTTTAAACTAAATTATCCTTCGGTTTAAACTTACGTCATGCTTAATAGTTTAAACCAACAAGCTAAGAACTCTACATTAGACGGAACTGGGATTGGAGAAACCATATCACATACTGTTTAAATTCTCCTATAATAAGTAAAAAGATAGCCAAAACTAAACCCATTAAAACCGACATCCATAAATATATCCCCTTTCACGTACCCTTGCATTGTTGCACAAATCCAATAGCTTATTTTAGGACATAGATGAATACACTCCTCACATAACATCATTGAACTTATAGGGTGTGTTTAGTTGGTGAAAATTTTCGACTTTTCAAGGAAAACTAAAAATACAGAAAACACGCTCAAATTGAATTTTTTTTAAAGACTTTTCAGTGAAAACAAAAATTTCCCTTTTCAAGGAAAACTAAAAATACTTTTTATTGTTTCCAAATTTTCATTTTCAAATTTCCCTTGTAAAACATGAAAACACTTTTTTCAATCTAAACGCTTTTTCATTATACAAGGCCACAATACTTGCTTATAAATGACTCGCTCATGACACCATTAAAGATCCACACCTAACTAACACATCACCAAAACCTATACATATTCGATGACAATAGTTAACTAAACGCCATAATCGATTTTTTTTAAACAATATGATAGGTGATGGAACTCCAAAATAGATTACACAAAGCCAAAAGCAATCGAAAAAGCTGACATAAACAAGGATGAGTTAAACTCCTTTTGCATGCAGAAATAATCGAACATATAACACGTTCTGCTAAAAGCATCCTACATAGATGTGACCATGAAACATCAATGTCATTTATTGACCATCAAAGTAATTTTAGTTCATATTTAACCCATGACCTCGTAAGTGGGTCATTCACATGCGGTCATGCTATAAGCCTTTTGGTATCATATATACTTATCCCATAAGATTTGTAACGGATTTTCATGTCCAAAGTTGACCAGGGAGGGACCATCCCCGATGAGTCTAACATGTTTGCTCTCTTACGGAAAGTGACCAATGGGAGATGTAGGACGACGGAATGAAGGGACGGAGTTTTTCAGTAAAAATAATTATTCATCACACCGGTAAAGGTTCATTACAAGGATAGAATCACATACTAGAAACCATATCAACTATTCTAATATCTACAACTATTAATTATAAAATATGCATCTAATAATAAAAAAATGCATCTAATAATAAAAAAAATGCAAACTACCCTGTAAGTTTAGGGTATGTTAATTTGTAAATTTTGGGGATAAATTATGAGGATTATTGTTGTTTTATTTGAACATCCTAGTTCCTGAAAATAGAATATTTAGTAAGTATTTACTTATTTAATATAAGTATGTTTTATATTTAAGTCTATAATAGAAGTTATAAGTGAAAATGACTAACTTGGTAAGAAAAGTAGTTGACTTTGGTTAGAAAGGATTTTAATTGTTAGTTATAATGGTTAAGTAAGTAAGTTAGTAAAGTTTTGAAAGATGATGGACTAGAGTTGTAATTCTGGAATTATGTCTATGAGGTGGATGAGAGGTGTCATTTACCAGGAAGTTTTGAAAGTGTGTGTGTTTGTGTCGGTTTGGAGAAGAAAACAAGGAAGGAGAAAAGATCAATTATCTCAAATTGAAGCTAATTAGTAGTAGATTTCATCAATTAAAGCAAGAATAAAATGTTTAAGAACCCTAGCTTTGGTTCAAGTGGAAGAAAAAGAAGGTATAGTTATTTACTTTAAGTTATTTGATGAAATTGAGCTTGTATTATGTGTTATAACATCATTTAGACGTTTAATTGAAAGGAAGAAATGCTTAATTTGGTTAAATTTGGGTATTTGATTATTTGGGGATAATCATGAAAGTTGAAGAATTGTTAGAATTAAGCTTTGTTTATATGTTATTTTGATGTTAATAATATATGTAAAGGCTTGAAAGATTGAAAGATTAACTTATATGAATTTTGTAAGATTTCATGTTTTAGCTAACAAAGGTGTAAAGATGAATTGTTAAGTAGAAGTGTTTATTATTGTGGGAATGTTTTAGAATGAAAGAATTATGTTAAGAATGATTATTATCATGTTTATGATATAAAAAATAAGATAAAGAGTACTCAAAATTGTGTTTGGGTGAAAATGGTGTAAGTATACTACACTAGTTGCCAAACGGGCCATGTGACCAGTGGAAAGATGACAAATGGGTAGAAAATGGTTAGAGGGAAGAAAAGTTACGTGCAATGTGTTATTGATGATTGGTGTAATGTGTGTAAATGGTTAAAATGCTTGTTTGTGCATTAGAAAGTTGAATGTGACAAAAGACCCAAAAGGTGGCAAGTTGGGTAGAAGTTGCCAAACATGTTTAGATTAAGAGTTAGAAAGAGTTGTAATGAAGTTAATACATGTGTTTATATGTATGTAAGATATATTGAAAGGCAAATTTGTGTTTGGTTGTAAAAACGCAGATTTGGAGAAAAAGAGTAAAGGGGAAAGAGCTTTGTGTGTTGTAGACTTAATTCGACTTCGAGGTGAGTATATGAAGATTTTATATAATGTGTTATATTTTAATATAACGTACATTATAACCTTTGAAAGATTGGTAAGATAATTGTTTAATGTATGAAGAAATGGTTAACGGAAAGAAAGGTAAGAAGTGCTAGACCTTAGTTTGGAAGTGCAGGAAGTTACAAAGAAAACCAAAACAACCTATCTGGACCACCACTGCGTCGTAGTGGGGACTCAGCCCGTGGTGTTTTTGGTGTTGCTCAGTTTTTAGTAAGTTTTAGTGTAGTTTATGTGTATGACTTGTACCTTAAACTATGAGAAAGATATAGAAGAGTTACATATGACATTTACTTGTCGGGAAAGTGGTAAAGTTGACTTTCATTGGTCGGAAAGAAGTAGATTTAACTTGTTATGTTATGAAAGTAAGTATACGACTTTAACTAGTCCGGAAAGAATAAGATACGACTTTAACTAGTCGGGAAAGAATAAGATACGACTTTAACTAGTCGGGAAAGAGTAAGATATCGGGAAAGAGTAAGATATGACTTTAACAAGTCGTGAAAGAAAGTTAAGACTTTAATTAGTCTTAAAAGATTTAAATTAACATAGAAAAAGATATACTCACTAGTTTTACGATAATATACTATGTTAAATGTATGTTTTGTAGGTAACTGAGATTTAGGGCAAGGCAAGCTAAAGAAGAAGGGATGGAGGACCGTAACGTGTAAAGTTAAATGTTTTTATAAAAGCTTCCGCTCAAGTTTGTAAAATAAGATGTTAACGGTTGTTTATCGTTAACTTATGTAATGAAGTAGTAACACTTTTGGAACGTTGATTAAATGTTTTGTATGATATATATTTAAAAAAAAATTGGTGTGCTTTTTGCTTCCGGGTGTTACATTATTAGAAAACCATTAATTTAAACACTACATTGTAAGTTTACTTTATTTACATTAATGTCACCGCGCCTCTTTTATTTTTTAATCAGGTACCATTCTTAGCGTTTTGTATTTTAGGCATGTTTTGTAGGGGAACCCCCTCTCTCTCTCTCTCTCTCTATATATATATATATACTAGATTATTTTCCCGCGATAGCGCGGAAAAAAATAAAAATTGAATTGTAAACTTTATGTTTATGTAGATTTTAGGTTATTATAAAAAGACAATGTTATACGTATAATAACATATATATACCTTTACGTTTATACACATGTTGTTTATAGTTATAATAACATAAACACTTTTACGTTTATACACATGTTTTAATATTTTTTATTAGGAGATTTTAAATAAAAATAATGTAAATCATAGTTCAAATTGAGTGAAATTTTTTTAAGTAAATTGGAATTTTGTTTTTATTTAAGTAGAGATTGGAATTAAAGAGATAATGTAATTATGTTTTGTAAAAGGGTGTAAAATGAAAATAGTGTTTGATGACATCATCAATTTGATCTAACGGTTGAAATCAAATAAGTTAACCCATCTAAGGGTCGTTACTTCGCCATGTGGCATTTAAGGCAACACCCGATTCATAAATAGGGTCGGGTTTCGGATAGAATAGTTTCAGTTTGTCGGGTTTCGGGTTTGACCCGATTGACCTGAAAATTACCGTCGAACTATATGTTAATCCAAAGGCATATGATATATATAAGCTAGAAGTCTGAAAGAGTTTCATACATGAAGCGATGTGGGACAAAGTAGGAAAAACTAAAGGCATATGATATCTATATAGGCTAGAAGTATGAAAAAGTTTCATACCTGAAGCGATGTGGGACAACTAAAATGAAAATAGTGTTTGATGACATCATCAATTTGATCTAACGGTTGAAATCAAATAAGTTAACCCATCTAAGGGTCCTTACTTCGCCATGTGGCATTTAAGGCCTCTCTTTTATTATATATTAAAGATATATATATATATATATATAGATTAGGGTTCAAAAGGGATCCCTAATTTTCTAGAGATCTAGGGATCCACTTTTTAACCACTCATTTTTCCTTATATCTTTGGTTTTTCTTTTTTGCTTTTTTTCTAATTTTTTTTTTTACTTTTTTCTTTTAAATTTTTATTTACTTTTTTTTTTTTTTTTTTTTTTTCGATAATCACATTTGATTTTCAACCTTACATTTAAAAATCACATGTGATTTTCAATCTACAAATCTTTTATGGGTAAAATCACATGTGATTTTTAACCTACAAACTATTTTGCTTATAAAATCACATGTGATTTTCGAGAAACAAATATTTCAAGTGTGACTTTAAAATTTATAAATTTTGGTTTTTGAAAATCACATGTGATTTTCCAAAAAAAAAAAATTCACGTATGATTTTAAAATTTATAAATTTTTTTTTTTTGAAAAACATATGTGATTTCAATTTTTTACAAAAAAAATCACATGTGATTTTGAAAAAAAAAAAAGTTAAGTAAAACATAGAAAAAAAAAAAAAAAATTAAGGGGAAAATGTGTGGCTGAAAAGTGGATCTCTGGATCCCTAGCAAATTGAGGATCTCATTTGAACCTCACCCTATATATATATATATATATATATATATATATATATATATATATATATATATATATATTAAACTTTAAACATGTATAATGTATATTCAATTTTTAAATATTGTTATTGCATCTATTTGCATATACGTGAAATCTTATAAGTCATCAGTTGTGATGTTTTTTTAATTGATCAGATATATTAATTATTAGCGATATTTGTAAATTTGATATACACAGTAAACATGTTTTAAGCTTGATACGTTCAGTGGACCTCCGATGAATATAAGCGTATTTATAAAGACAAGGATTAAATACAACGAGGAGTGAACTTTTTGATCAAAATTAAGGACGATCAGTGTAGTTGTTTCTAATTAAAAAATGAACAACCAAAATCAAACCCCAAAAATCTGAAAACTAACCCATGTAAAAACGCGAACAAAACCATTCTTAACTTTAAATCTTTGATTCAATTTCCATTTTATGCAAAACTGACTCAAGACGAAACACACTCATATCTAAAATATCTAAAAATAAACAATTAAACTAGGAATGACTCGTGCGTTGCACGAGTCCGGGAGTTTACGTTCCACCCTGCACTTTGACCCAATGTAAATTTACATTCGCAAGCCAAGAAAAAAGACATCGTCTTCGTGGGATTATTTGATTCGCAAACTATATTTTTTATTTGATATTAATCTAAAAAAAAAAAAAATATGAATGCCCAACCATCCCGCGGGACCGCGGCCGCGCGCTAACCATCTCGGCAACAGCCTCTTTTGTTAATAGAAAAGAAATAAAATGTATTTAAATACAAACGTTTCATTAAAATAATATAAATGGCACTATTCGCAAGACGAAGATGAAATTTAAATAGAAGGATAATATCATATTATACCATAGCTTATTAAGCATTTATTTAATTTTCTTTTCATTTGAGATGAACAGAGAATTTTATTATATTTTGGTGTAGTAGTGTTATTACACCTTATGCCATTCATTTTGCGTTCAACACAATAAAATAATTCTACTGAATCATATAGTTCCCAATATTTGAACCGTTAAACTGTCTTGTGCCAGATACTCGCCCGTGCCTTGGGAGGTAAAGTTGCACGTTCAACTTCAGGATGGGATATGGGTGTCCAAGCCATCAACTTCTCATCAGCTACAAAGATCTTTGTTGACTCGGATATACCAACTACACTATCTTTGATTGAATGTCATTGTGGCGAGGTACATTATTATTCCCCAGTTCCTTAGTTTCTATTGCTATGAATAAAAGAGCATATGTTTTTTAAACAACAAAATAGGTTCAGGAACTCCCACCCAAAGCGGAGGTGTTGGCATGGTCAGATAAGACTCGAGTGGAAATGTTTGCACCTCATTGACCGCCTACTCAAAAACAATCTTATTGAGATTCACAACTGTGTATTTGTACCTTCTTCATTTGTTATTGTTATACAAACTTTAGTAAATGTGTTTCTGTCATCGCACATGTGCAGGAGTCGTGTGGTGTGGAAGCCAGAGTTAGCATGGAGAAAAATGAGCCAGACAGTGAGGCTTGGAAGGAGCTACGCACCAACTTTCTCAAGGGTAGACAATAAGGAGGATAATAATATTGCAAAAAATGACAGTTGCAACTCCTAATAAGTTTATGGGAATGAAAAATTCATGAACTTATTTTGTTATTAAACTATATGCAACATATTCCATTGAATGTATCTCGACAACAAAGTCAAATATCATCTTCCTTCCAACAGAACACTACATCTATTAGGACAAAAGTTATAACTAAGTCATCCTCCAGTTGAATCACACCATGCTTTTATGTTTAAACCAACAAGCTAAGCATTCGACATCTAACAGAAAGAAGACCGGAAATAAGGATTATATTAGCCTAACTGATATCCACCAATATAATCCCTCTCGCGTACCCTCGCACAAAATCCAATAGCTTCTTGTGACATAGACGATGAATACATTCTTCACATAAGACTATTGAACTTACTTTAAGCCACTAGATTCAGTTTTTATTAGCTACAAGAGAGCTTAAATTATAGCACTCTTCTGAACGCGCAATTTTTTGCGGTTTTCTACTTTACAACCCCTTGAATACATACGTCGTCTAATATGACGACCAACACAAACCATTCAATGCTACGGATTTCATCAAATGCAAGGACACAACACTTGTTTTTACCCATGAGACCATTAATGATTCGCACATAACTAACCCCAAACCTAGACTTTCCCATGTATGACAGACTTAGGCTTGTTTGTTTATTTTATTCATCAAGTCAAATTTAGATATAATATATGTTTTGATAAATAAAGTCCGAGTGAAATAAGCAGTAATGATATTTATTTTATAGACTGAATAAACAATAAATAATAAAAATAAATAAAATTTATAAAATACATATAAAAAATCATGACTTTACGAGGAAACCACCACCCCTATGAAAAATAATAACTTAAATGAAAAAACACCACCCCATAACTTTGTCAGTTAAGACATGCTTTTCAGATTAAGTTATAAACAAACACTGTTCATAACTTACTGTATTAAGTTGTATTCACATGAAATCAATTAAGTTCAAATCAAACACCACCTTACTTTTTATAAACAATATGACAGGTGAAACTCCATATAACATCACACAAAGCCAAAAGCAATCGTAAAGCAAACATAAACAAGGATGAGTAAAAATCCTTTTGCATACAGAATTAACAGAACATTATAACATATTTTGTTAAAAGCGGGTGATCATCAAACATCAAAGTTATTTATTGGCCAGCAAAATAGTTTTAGTTCATATCTCCCAAAAGATGAATAAAATTATAGGCACTGAATGTTCAGCCACAAGTACCAATTACCCACCAATACAACAAAATCAATCAATAGAAATTTCAGCAGGTTGTAAGGCGGTGAAAACAGTTTATTTAAGCGGAAAGACCAGAGCTCGAGTTCCTCCTGCACTCAGCCAACATATCCATGTAGAACTGGCACTTACTGATGTCGCTTCCCGAGCTGGTAATGCACTGCATAAGTAACACAAATATATATCAGACAATTCAAATAATGTGTGCCCAATATTACAGTAGTGTAGATGGATTATATTCTGCATGTGAGTGTTAATTTTCAATTTTATCATTTACATAACTTTCATAAAATCGTTTCATCTAATTTCAACTAATGTTTATAAATTTCATCGTTAATGTTTATTAGTCCTGAAAAAGAATCTACAACAAGCAACCGTATATATGGAAGTGTCTTTTTAGCAACCTAAAAGCATTACCACTTTATCAATGTAACACTGTATGTTATCATTCGTTGCATAATAACATCCATCCCAATAACCACAATGTTAATTTATACTAATCACTATTTTATTAGCTTAACTGGCCCGTAAAATTGATGTTTTTATGATGTGGCACATGGCACAAGTAAGATAGTAAATAAAAACACATTCATAGAAAGTAACAGAAGAGACATACATCTTGGAATGCCTTGGAGTGCATGCCACAAGCATCAGAGAAAGAGCTGTTAGTGGCAGCCGCAGCCTCTGGAGCAGCACCGCCAACAACTTCATGCTGAACTGTACGAGGACCCATTACGGAATCCACAGCTCTGTGAGCAACAGCACTTCCGGTACCAAAGGCCAAACCTAACAAAGGAAAGATGCATTAAGAAAAGAGTAAAGAAATGGCATTTAGAGAATTATGGTTGAAATAACAAGTACACATGTATATGTATATGTATATGTCGATTTGTACCTTGGGCTATGGTTGAACCAATGCCTCCAAGCATTGATCCACCACTACTTTGAACCGGGGCAGGAGGGGGTGCACGGTTGACTGCATAACCAAATTTGTAAACATTAGATGAAATTAAATAAGGTAAACATGTGTGTCCTGGAAGGGAGACAGATACTTGTAACGAATATCAAATAAACAATAGAAGACGGTTTACCTGGGGCTGGGGGGTTGCGTGCTGGAGCACGAGCAGGTGCACGGGCTGACCTTCCTGCAATTTAGAATAGAAAGCCATATAGAATTAGAAAAAGCACTTTGACCACAACATATCCAAATTCCTTTTCCTTAAGCTATATAAGGCAGTTATAAACAAGCACAAACAAATCTCTAGAGCGAAAAACAAAAGAATAAAATAACTTTCACATTTACGCAACTAATGGAGCATTAACTTTAGGCTTCCAAGCTTTATTAATCAATTTTAAGTCATAATAAGTTGACAAAGCAACCAAATAAGCTTATAACCCCAAAAATAAGTTATATTTATACACCTATTGCAACGATAAAAGTCAAATATCCCTAATTCTAACGAAACGAAACCCTAAATTTCACAAAATCAATAAATCACAAAAATAGAAACTTGATCGGTGATATTTGAAAACAGATCGAAGATTAGTAATCGTTAAGGAAACTTACCACCACCACCTGATCTGCGAGCCATTTTGATTTGTAGAAAAAGAGGCGGCGAAAACTTGACAAATTGGAAATGAAATTAGGATTAGGTGATTCTAGATCAAACCCTGGATGCCTTGTTATATTGAAATCTGTTGTTGTACGTTATGCTTGTTAGGTTGTACAATATTTTATGTTGAATTGGGCAAACACGACTTAAGTGTTCTGGAAGCGTCTATTTTTATTTTTGTTTCAACAAATCACAAATATCATTAACTTATCCGTATCAAGGTATATGCTTCTTGTTTTAAGCTTTAAACTTTAAACACTTTTACATAAATTTAATAAGAGTAAATTTTATGCTAACCGTGGTGATATTGTGATGATGAAAGAAAGGTCGCTAGAAATGAGAAATAGTTTCGTCGTGATTGGTTATAAGATAATATACGGGTATTATTGTCTTTAAACATAATTTTATGTGTATGAAACAAAACATCATGTGTAAAAATCAACTCCTTTTGAATTAAGATGTTGTAGATTTAACTAAAATGAGATTCAAATTAAAAAGAGAGTAAATGTGATATTATTTCCGCTTTAATACAACTTGTTTTGTTACTTTGTTTTTTACAAGGTATGTATCTCTCGATACAACTTGCACTACGCACCAACATTATACTTGGACACATGTTTGTGATTGCTTTAATCATATGTAGCTGATTAGTATGTACTGTAACTAGAAATGTGATACTCCATATGTGATACAAATTTACATGGTCAAGAGTAACTTTACAAGTTGTATTGTAAGTAGAAATGTAATACTTTATAAGATCATTTTGCAAGTTGTATCGAGAGAAATATGTATCTGAAAATAAAGTTTTGATTAAATATTTTACTAACTATTAATATATATATATATATTATTATATGTATATGGTATTATAATATATATTATTATATGTGTATGGTATTATAAGAGAGGAAGTTTCTATAATATTATATAATAATAATGTTAAGGAAGTTTTTTATGAAATGACTACATACTTTCCTTTTGAAAGGAATCTTGGGACAGGTCTATAAATAGACAATCGTTTTACAAAGAAAAGGCAAGCAAAAAGAGAGAGGAAAAACATTCCTTAGCTTAATAAGGTGTTATTAAGTAATAAGAGCTTAATAGAAATAAGAGTTAGATTCTTTATCTCTAACGGGTAAAAACTCGGTTTCTACTATGGACAAGTGGCGTAAAACCGTATATATATAATACGTGTTACCGTAAAGGGAATCGCCAGCCGAGAAGTTATTATTTCTTTAGTCATCTTTAGGTAGATATATAATTAAGTTTTTAGTTATATCCTTTTCTTATACAACACGCAATGCTACGAGAATTTAGGTGACGAGTATTTAATAGGTTATTAGGCGGCGGCTCGTCTCTGCAATTCTACGTAACATCAAATGGCGCCATCCGTGGGACCCGAACCCGCAACCACGTGGCTAAGATTAGACAAGTTCGCTCACCCTATCGCGTTACTGGAAATAAAAAAAATTATGTCTGGAAACGATTCGCCTCATCCTCTAGTCTCCAAAACAGGAATTCATTTGGATGGCGTAAGCATAGAACCAACCCCGATAATAAATACGATAGAAGAACCTAGTAGTACCCTTCCAGAGCCCACTATGCAGCATTCGCACAAAAACATAATTAAACTCAATCTAGGCAATTGTCAGCAGACACAGATCCACCCATTATTGAACCTTGGAATTCGGATTCCGATGATATACACCAAAGAAAAAACAAGGATAACACTTTTCTTGAAAGCGACACTACTGATTATACAAAAGGTCGCACAACCATGGGGGAGCGCCAGTGACAAACACGTCCAAAGGAAAGCTTACACAAAATGATGATTTCTATCATGAGCCTTTTATATTTAAAGAATCAGATAGGAATGTGAGAGACTTGGTGGCCTCCCCGTTTACCAAACGAATTCGTGACTATGATATGCCAAACGCCATAAAAGTTCCCACAAATCTACGAACGTACGACGGCACATCAAACCATGACGATCACTTACCAGTCTTTATGGGAACAATGGACGTACACAAACTCCCAGAACCCACATGATGTAGATTCTTTCATATCACACTAAGTGGAGCAGCTCGATTCTGGTATGATAATCTCACCCCGGGAAGCATCGATGGGTTTCATCAATTAAGGGACAAATTCAGGACGAATTTTCTACAACAACGAAGATTCCAAAAGAAGCAGGCCGAAATTTTGGGTATACGACAACGACCGGATGAATCATTAAAAGATTATGTGGCGCGATTCAACAAAGAAACATTGCATATGGCTGATAGATCGGATGTCATGGTTTCCGGTGCCTTCATTAGTGGTTTACGCCATGGACGTGTATTCAAAGATCTAATTGCTAAACCACCCACCTCTATAGAAGATTTGTTCACGTATACCTATAACTTCATAAGGGCAGAAGAAGCAAATAATGAAAATCGGCTTCGGGAACCTCGACACACGAACTAGGAGACAAAACATCAGATGACATACAGAGACCTACCAAGACGACAGAAAGATAAATATGTTTCTAGGTCATCTACTCGACACACTAAGCGTAACAACCTACAACCAAACACTTTCACCACACTTATAAAATCACCCGCAAATATATTAGCCACGACCGAAGGAAAAACTATGCTTCGACCACCACCTAAGATGTTCACTCCTGGGAACAAGAGAGATAGAACAAAATATTGTGAATTCCATGAAGATCATGGTCCCGATACCAACGATTGCATTGATTTTAAAAAGGAAATTGAAACGTGCATTCGAAACGGACGAATGACTCATTTAGCCAAAGGGGCTAAGAGTCATAATAGTAACAATAACTCAATACGTTCCCGAAGGTTTTGGCGATATCGGCGCAAATAATGAGTTAAGAGGGCAATATAATAATGCTTACCACAAGGGAAATATGTTCCAATATTTTTATGTATAAATGTCTATGTTTTTATATTTATGTTTTAGATGATGTTGTTTTTAGGTGTTAATAATTATAACAACGGTTATCGCCACACATGTCACCGTTCCAAATGCTCATTTCTATGGCTCGTCAGAGATTGCTACGGGGAATGTTGCAGAAGCTAGCTGGGGAAATGCGGGTTTGCCAAACGTAAACCCGATTGTTGGTGCCGAATCATATCTTAGTTTGTTACTCCCAAAAACTCCTAAATAACATAATGTCACACCCCGCTATAGCGGAAACACGAGATGTGAGAGCTGGAGTATCATTACACGGTTATAAGCAAAATAAACGGTTCAAGTCATTGATTAAATAAAATAGTTCACAATTCGAAATCAACCAAGCAGTTTAATTGAGTAAATACAAATACATAATAAAAGTTTCAATTTCATAAGTTCCCAAAATAAAGGTCTTTCCCAAAGTTTCGCCTCACGTGACCGTACCGACCCTTCCTTGCCATGCACTTCGACACTTACACAAATTTCCTGAAACATAAGATAAAGTGTGAACTACATAAGGTAGTGAGTGAGTTACAGTTTTGAGTTTCTCGATAAAAGTTTCCAAAAAGAAAATATATATGTAATAAATATCATAAATGAAAAGGAAGCGGAACGGCGCTAAAACATATATATTTATAAAAGTTTCGAACGTGCGCAAGTAAAGTAGAACTCATATCATAAAAGTTGCAGCAGAATCAATCGCTAAAATAGTGTATATGCGTAAGTAATATGTGATTAACTAAAATTAGTATCTTGTATCAATCTCTTGGCATAATATAAAAGTAAGTCTACACTAAACCGATTGTCTGGTCAGATCTAGCCCCAAAGTTTCACAATGTTTGAGTTTCCACCTGATTCTAGTAATATGTACTTAGGTCGCGAACCACAAGCAAGGAGTGACCTCTCCTAAGTATCGATACCCATAATACTAACGGCTAATGCTAATAGTGTATAAAGTTTCTGAACTCTAAAAACGGGGCAATTTGAACTCTGTTTCTAAAAATAGTAGTAAGCACTTACGGAGTTTATATTCTCATCAAGGATTGGTTTCGCTTACAAGTAACCTAAATTTAGTTTAGCCCATTTTACGGGGCATTAACACATTTTACGCATATAAGTTTCACAAGTTTCTCAAAAGTTTCACATGTTTCCAAGGTTTTACGAGTTTCACAAGTTTCGAAAGTTTCCAAGTTTCCAAGTTTCGTAAGTTTCAAAGTTTCATAAGTTTCATAAGTTTCAAAAGTTTCAAAAGTTTCAAAGTTTCATACGAGTTGCAAATAGTTTCAAAAAGTTACATAAACATACAATCTTATGTTTCCCCCAAATAAATATTTAAAATAGTAAAACATAGTGGGGTTGTAACTCACGGGTTGCGGAGAAAAGATTCGAGTGAGCACGAATGGAGCGGAACGCGTCGGGAATCAAAGATGACCTAAAACACCGGAATATCGTATAAGTATAATAGTATGACTTAAGTTATGTTAAAGTTCCATTTTAACATTTTTAAATCTCAAACTTTAATACTTTAAATTCTGTCCCAAAGTTTTATTACGGAAAAGTTATATGTTAATACGTGTTCGTGTACGTTTTAGGGTCCGATTAGTCCAATTATGTCCAAAAAGAGTCAATGTCCAAGGTCAATGTGTATATGTTACAAAAATGTTAAGTCGCTGAGTTTGAGTATAAGTTTACGGTGAAATTTGGGCAGCGCTTCCGCGCTATAAAAATTTAATCCATTTTTCAAACACTTCCCCGCTTTAAACAAACAATTTAAACCATAATATACGATAATACAAGTGTTTCAAATCCTCAAACTTTCCCAAACCATTTCTTTATTAAAAACAGTAAGCTTTCAAAGTTATATGATTTGTGGTAACTTATTTGAGCTTATTTTAATGTTTAAAGTTCTCAAAACGACGTTTTTATTGAACAGCGAGATCCAGACAGCGGCTGGAGATATTCAGCCGCCGCTGGACCTTAGCCGCCGGCTGGATATCTTCAGCCGGTTTCTTGTTTTCGTCATTTTTCGATTTTTAGCCCGTTTTAGTGTTAGATTCTTAAATGCAATCGGTTATTATTCAAATATATACATTTTAAAGCAGAAGTCACAGTTTCTTTTAGATTTATATCATCAAAATGTAGGTCTATGAGAAAAACTCGTTTTTAAACAAGAAAACGTTTTAAACTTTTATAAAAACCATTTTTCGGTTTATGGATCATCCATGCAAGTAAAGATTTATGTAAAAAGAGTAAAATGGAAGAGTTTTACCGAAGGAAAAGGTTATGGATCGGTTGGATGAGATTTGGCTTCAAAATGGATGAACAACTTCTTCAAAAACCCGTTTTAAAGCTTCCTCTTTGATACCCTTTACTTTAGGACGATTTTGGTGTATGATTTGATGGACGTTTTTGTGTTTCTCTTGCTGTTTATGATGGAAAAATCACTGGATTTGTTTGTATTCTTGAGAGGAATGGTAGAGAGATTTTAGAGAGAGAAAGAGAGTAATGTGTGTGTTTTGTTTTGAAATGAATTGAAAAGTGAATGGGAAGGTGGGAAAGGGGGATGTTACTGCCCTAGGGAAGTGTTTTGGCAGGAAATATGGTCCAATCCCGTTTAATGCCCTTAACCAATCACGAGACATGCAAAAATGAGTCATCAAATCACAGTCAGCGGCCTTTCAGCCGCCGGCTGGCCATATCCAGCCACCGGCTGACAGCTTTCAGCCGTCGGCTGGATGACATTTTCCAGCTTTGTGACGTTTTAAGTTTTCCGTTATTGTTAGTTGTGGACAAGAATTTTATCAGTTTCCGTTACGAACTTAGTCAAGTGCTTGTATAGTTTCTTTGGTGTTAGGATTTATAAATTGATTCCGACTTTGGTTCCGACACAATAAAGACACAATATGTACGAACTAGAACAATACGATCACGATAAAAATGCAACTAGAGATTCGAACCGATATAGTAAATGAGAATCACCTGAATTTTAGACGGTTGTCACATTCTCCCCGGGTTGAAAGAAATTTCGTCCCGAAATTTGACTCGTCCCATCAGGTAGAAGTATCTTTGAACAAATGCGGATACTTTTGACGTATCTGGTCTTCACGTTCCCATGTGAATTCATGACCACGTCGGGAGTTCCAATGAACCTTGACAATAGAAACACGGCTTTGTCTGAGTTGTTTGACCTCGCGGTCCACAACTTCAAGCGGTTCCTCTATAAAGTTGAGCTTGTTGTCGATCTTGACCTCGTCGAGTGGGATGACGATGGTCTCATCAGATAAAGACATGGAATACGTTGTGAACATTAGAAAGAACTAGTTGGAGTCGATATGCTACTGGGCCAATACGCTCGATAACTTCGAATGGTCCGGTGTACCTTGGGCTTAGCTTGCCGCGCTTCCCGAAGCGAACTACCCCCTTCCATGGCGATACTTTAAGAAGCACCCGATCGCCAACTTGGAACTCGAGGGGTTTCCTTCGGTTGTCGGCGTAGCTCTTTTGCCGAGTACGGGACGTCTTCAGTCGTTCTCTGATAGTGGTGATCTTGTCGATGGTTTCCTGAACTATGTCGAGCCTTGTGAGTTGTCGATCACCGGCTTCTAGCCAACAAAGCGGCGACCGGCACTTACGTCCATATAAGGCCTCGAACGGAGCACACTTGATGCTAGCGTGGTAGCTGTTGTTGTAGGAAAACTCGACCAAGGGAAGGTGAGTATCCCAACTTCCTCCGAAGTCAACTACGCATGCTCTAAGCATATCCTCAAGTGTTTGGATCGTCCTTTCGCTTTGACCGTCGGTCTGAGGGTGGTAAGCGGTGCTAAGGTCTAGTCGCGTCCCGAGCGATTTCTGAAGCGCGTTCCAAAAGCGGGACGTGAACCGACTGTCCCTGTCAGAGATGATGGAGAGAGGTGTTCCGTGGCGAGAGATGATCTCGTTGATGTAGATTCGCGCGAATTTCTCCATCGAGTGGGTTACTCGTACCGATAGGAAATGAGCAGACTTTGTTAATCGGTCCACAATTACCCAAATTGTGTCGTTACCTTTTGTCGTCCGGGGCAACTTGGTAATGAAATCCATGGAGATTTGTTCCCACTTCCACATAGGAATCTCCGGTTGTTGCAGTAGTCCTGAGGGCTTCTGATATTCCGCCTTGACCTTTGAGCAAGTAAGGCACTTGGCTACGTACAAGGCGATATCCTTCTTCATGCCCGACCACCAATAATACTCCCGAAGGTCCTTGTACAACTTATCGGATCCGGGGTGGATGGAGTATCGAGAACGGTGGCCCTCATCCAAGATTAGTTTGCGAAGATCTTCAGATTTCGGGATCCAGGCTCGACCCTTGAAATAATGGATCCCGTCGGATTTGAGTTCGAACTCCTTCTCATGATTGTGCAATGTTTCGTCCTTTAAGTTCTCAGGTTTCAACGCTTCTCGCTGTGCCTCGGCGATTTGCGTTTGAAGGTTCGTTTGAATCTGAATGCCTAATGCCCTAACCCGAGATGGTCTTACCCTTTCCTTCCGACTCAGGGCGTCTGCTACTACGTTTGCCTTACCCGGGTGGTACTTGATCTCGCAATCGTAGTCACTAAGCAGTTCGATCCATCTTCTTTGTCTCATGTTGAGCATCTTCTGGTCTAAAATGTGTTGTAGGCTCTTATGATCCGTGAAAACCGTGCACTTAGTACCGTACAAATAATGTCTCCATATCTTCAATGCGAATACGACGGCTCCCAGCTCTAGGTCGTGAGTGGTGTAGTTATGTTCGTGCACTTTGAGTTGCCTTGAAGCGTAGGCGATGACTTTATCCTTCTGCATAAGGACACACCCAAGTCCTTGATGGGATGCATCGCAGAATACTACGAAGTTATCCGTACCCTCCGGTAGGGACAAAATCGGTGCGTGGCAGAGCTGGTGTTTAAGTTTCTAGAAGGATTCCTCTTGTTTCGTACCCCAAACAAAATCCTTGTCCTTCTGAGTGAGCTCGGTGAGTGGCTTAGCGATCTTCGAGAAATTCTCGATGAACCTTCGATAGTAGCCAGCCAACCCTAGGAATTGGCGAATTTCCGTAGGAGTCGTCGGGGCTTGCCATTTCTCGATCGCCTCTATCTTAGCCGGATCTACATGGATCCCTTCTTGGTTGACCACATGACCAAGGAAATGCACTTCCCGGAGCCAAAATTCACATTTCGAGAACTTGGAGTACAGTTTCTGATCTCGGAGGAGTTCTAAGATGAGTTTCAGGTGTTTCGCGTGATCCTCTTTGTTCTCGAGTAGATAAGAATGTCATCAATGAATACGATCACGAATTTGTCCAAATAAGGTCTACACACCCTGTTCATCAGATCCATGAACACCGCTGGTGCGTTGGTTAAACCAAATGGCATGACAAGGAATTCGTAATGACCGTAACGAGTACGAAAAGCGGTTTTAGGAATGTCGGTCTCACTGAAACGAACCTGGTGATAACCCGAACGGAGGTCGATTTTCGAGAAATAAGTTGCACCCTGCAACTGGTCGAAAAGGTCATCGATCCTCGGGAGTGGGTATCGGTTCTTGACGGTCAGCTTATTCAGTTCGCGGTAGTCGATGCACATACGAAAGGATTCGTCTTTCTTTTTAACGAAGAGTATTGGGGCTCCCCAGGGGGACGAGCTTGGACGAATAAGACCGTGATCCAAGAGTTCCTGCAGCTGTTTCGATAGCTCTTGCATTTCCGGCGGGGCTAGACGATACGGTGTCTTAGCGACCGGTGTTGCACCAGGAACTAGGTCTATCCGGAATTCCACTTGTCGATGCGGAGGTAGCCCGGGTAAATCTTCGGGAAAGACTTCAGGGTGATCCTTGACTACTGGGATATCTTGTAAGCGGATCTCCTTGGGTTTACGTTCGACAACGTGAGCGAGAAATGTGTCACAGTCCTTCTCGAGGTACTTGCGCATTTTCATGGACGACACGATACGGAGTTGTCGCCCGGGTTTGTCTCCTTGAACAACTAGAGTTTCGGTGTCAGAGAGAGGGATGCGGATAAGTTTGTCGAAACAGACGATCTCGGCTCGGAAACGAGAGAGCCAGTCCATTCCGACGATCACATCAAAGCTTTTCAGCTCGATTGGAATTAAGTCAATGGGGAAGGTTTTATCAGACAGGCATATGGAACATCCTAAGATTATATCCTTAGCTTCGAACTGTTGACCGTTAGCGTACTCTATGGTGAAGCTATCCTTAAGAACTTTAGATCCTAAGTTAATGAGGGGTCTAAATTCTAAGGATGCAAAGCTTCTTTCAGCTTCTGAATCGAACAAAACTGATGCATAGTGACTATTAACAGGGAACGTACCGTTCACCGCGTTCGGGTCCTGTCGGGCTTCTTCAGACGTGAGTGCGAATGCACGTCCTCGACCTCGCCCACCTTGATTCGGTTGGGCGTTCCGGAGTCTCGGACAAGCGTTCCGGAAGTGCTGGTCACTTCAGCACTCGAAGCACACCGGCTTCTGGCCTGGGACTATCACCCTTTCCGTGCAGTACTTAGCGAAATGCCCTACCTTCTGGCATTTTAAACACACGAGGCATTTCCCGTGGTGGTGGAAGTTGCACTTATCGCACTTGGGGTTCGTCCCCGTGTATCGAGCTCCAGTTGGTGGTGGTGGCGGTGGTGGTGCTACAACTGCCACGACGAAGTTTCGGGTGGTCTTCTTTTTCTTGTTTCTATCACTCCGCCTGGGGGTTTGATCGGATTTCCTTTTCTCACCCGACTCCTTCTTGGAGGATGTGGGAGCGGTGAGTAGGTTGCTTGTGAGGCGGTGAGCTAGAATGATGGCACTTTGGAGGGTCTGGGGTTCAGCTGAGATGACCATTCCTCTTATCTCAGGAACAAGACCGGAGACATAGCGGTCGATTCGGTTTTCTTCAGGAGTTACTAGCCTCGGGACCAGTCGAGCTAACTCATGGAATCGGGCAGTGTACCATTCAATGTCGTTTCCGACCATCGTGTGATCCCAGAGCTCGGCCTCGAGCTTCTTGATTTCCCCTTTGGGGCAGTAATCCTCTATCAAGAGGTTCTTGAATTGATCCCAGGTGAGAGCATAGGCGGTCTCGCGTCCTCTGTTGCGGACCACGCTGTTCCACCAAGTCAGTGCCTTACCGTGTAGTACGCAGGAGGCGTACTGTACTTTATCAGCTTCGGCACATCGGCTGATGTGCAACACCGACTCGATGCTCTCGAACCAGGACACCAGTCCTACGGCACCAGTTGTGCCATGGAACTCCTTCGGCTTGCAGGCCATGAAGCTCTTGTAGGTGCAAGCAGGAGGGTTCGGGTGTTGTTGTTGGTTCTGATTGTTGTTCTGTTGTTGCTGCTGTTGCTGGTTATGGTTGTTGACATTAGCATTGATCCCCGCAGTGATCTGAGCGATCATGTTGGGCATCGCTGCGTTCAACTGAGCAGCGACTTGTTCAGCAATGATACTTGCGTTTGAACGAGGTGCCATGATTCTACAACAAACAACAGATTTAGTTTAGAACGCACGATTGGAGTATGATAAGAATATAATCCAATGAACAAGTTACCAACCACGCAAGAGTAATATAACAGAATAGATAGTACACGCACGACAAGGATTCAAGAGATTCACACGACAAAGATTCGCACACACGAGAATAGTTCAACCATAACACAATATTCATACGACAAGAACAACAATAGATAATAAAAGATGAAAATTTCATTCATTAATAATAATAAGGTCGAGTACAAGGTTCAAACGGAAATGAAGTACAATACAATACAAAGGAAATAAATAGATATGGCTCTGAGCTGTGTACATGGAAAATTACAACTCGGCCTACAATACTATAAATAAAAGGAGAAAGCTAGTGGCGTTTCTCTAGAAGCATCTTGGCAGCAATGATCGCCAATAGGGTCCCCATAATCAAGCAAACTCCCACCAGACGTTGCACCGTCCGGGCCGTGGCCTGAGCCGCAACGAGGTGTCACAACGCCTGCTCTGACAACCGATGTGCGACATCGGAGACCTCACAGAGGAGAAGCCCTTGTTGATGGGCCTCCTCGGAAAGTCCCCTTACCTCGCGATGGAGGTGCAAGAAAGCGGCAGGAGGGGGAGGCTGTAAGGTAGGCGGCATCCTCTGCCTAGCTGCGTTAGCGTCTCGGGCCCGCTGCATCTCCTCACGCTCGAGCTGTCGCTCCCACGTGTAATGGTCCATCATAGAGGTGCGTGGAGCCTCGGGAGGTGGGTGCCCGAATGGAAGATGGGGTGGTGTAGGTCTGGACGGACCAGCCTGCTGTGCAACCATCCGATCAGGTAGTCGACCTGGAAGGACGACCTGCTTGCGCGCCGTCATAACGACGCGGGGTCCACGCCGCTGGGGCGGTGCTGCGACGGGTGCCAGTGGAGGTGGTGGTAGTACCGACCTCGGGCTGGACCCAATGCTGCTCGACACAGCCATGGAGGTGTCCTCCGTGGGGTCGGTGGTCTGGTGGCGGAGGCTCTCCGAGGCGGTATGGCCCTCAGAAGCCTCATGAGATGACGCGGCTCTCTGTTGCGAACGGGTCTGGGATCGCGATGGTGATCGTGAACGGGACGACTGAGACATGACGGATCTGTGACACAAGGAGTTTCGTAAGTACGGGAAACAAAGCTATATTAAAGGAAAAATGTGTAAGGAAATGCATGTAAGGGTCAATCACGTGAGATCGAGAATAATAAGACCGGGAATTTTCGACTCGAAAACCGTTTAACATTAGTAATTACGTTCCGTCCTTGCATAATTTATTTTGAACTAGGCATGGGTGATCAGGCCATGCATAGTTAAAAACAATCATGCAATCGCGAAATTAATTCCCTAAATTTTGAACCCATAATGATTTTCCGAAAAGTCTTGGTTATAGTTTGGTTTCGAAAACTTTTGAAAAAAATTTAAAACCGTTTTCACTATAACCTATGCTCTGATACCAAGTCTGTCACACCCCGCTATAGCGGAAACACGAGATGTGAGAGCTGGAGTATCATTACACGGTTATAAGCAAAATAAACGGTTCAAGTCATTGATTAAATAAAATAGTTCACAATTCGAAATCAACCAAGCAGTTTAATTGAGTAAATACAAATACATAATAAAAGTTTCAATTTCATAAGTTCCCAAAATAAAGGTCTTTCCCAAAGTTTCGCCTCACGTGACCGTACCGACCCTTCCTTGCCATGCACTTCGACACTTACACTAATTTCCTGAAACATAAGATAAAGTGTGAACTACATAAGGTAGTGAGTGAGTTACAGTTTTGAGTTTCTCGATAAAAGTTTCCAAAAAGAAAATATATAGGTAATAAATATCATAAATGAAAAGGAAGCGGAACGGCGCTAAAACATATATATTTATAAAAGTTTCGAACGTACGCAAGTAAAGTAGAACTCATATCATAAAAGTTGCAGCGGAATCAATCGCTAAAATAGTGTATATGCGTAAGTAATATGTGATTAACTAAAATTAGTATCTTGTATCAATCTCTTGGCATAATATAAAAGTAAGTCTACACTAAACCGATTGTCTGGTCAGATCTAGCCCCAAAGTTTCACAATGTTTGAGTTTCCACCTGATTCTAGTAATATGTACTTAGGTCGCGAACCACAAGCAAGGAGTGACCTCTCCTAAGTATCGATACCCATAATACTAACGGCTAATGCTAATAGTGTATAAAGTTTCTGAACTCTAAAAACGGGGCAATTTGAACTCTGTTTCTAAAAATAGTAGTAAGCACTTACGGAGTTTATATTCTCATCAAGGATTGGTTTCGCTTACAAGTAACCTAAATTTAGTTTAGCCCATTTTACGGGGCATTAACACATTTTACGCATATAAGTTTCACAAGTTTCACAAGTTTCTCAAAAGTTTCACAAGTTTCACATGTTTCCAAGGTTTTACGAGTTTCACAAGTTTCGAAAGTTTCCAAGTTTCTAAGTTTCGTAAGTTTCAAAGTTTCATAAGTTTCATAAGTTTCAAAAGTTTCAAAGTTTCATACGAGTTGCAAATAGTTTCAAAAAGTTACATAAACATACAATCTTATGTTTCCCCCAAATAAATATTTAAAATAGTAAAACATAATGGGGTTGTAACTCACGGGTTGCGGAGAAAAGATTCGAGTGAGCACGAATGGAGCGGAACGCGTCGGGAATCAAAGATGACCTAAAACACCGGAATATCGTATAAGTATAATAGTATGACTTAAGTTATGTTAAAGTTCCATTTTAACATTTTTAAATCTCAAACTTTAATACTTTAAATTCTGTCCCAAAGTTTTATTACGAAAAAGTTATATGTTAATACGTGTTCGTGTACGTTTTAGGGTCCGGTTAGTCCAATTATGTCCAAAAAGAGTCAATGTCCAAGGTCAATGTGTATATGTTACAAAAATGTTAAGTCACTGAGTTTGAGTATAAGTTTACGGTGAAATTTGGGCAGCGCTTCCGCGCTATAAAAATTTAATCCATTTTTCAAACACTTCCCCGCTTTAAACAAACAATTTAAACCATAATATACGATAATACAAGTGTTTCAAATCCTCAAACTTTCCCAAACCATTTCTTTATTAAAAACAGTAAGCTTTCAAAGTTATATGATCTGTGGTAACTTATTTGAGCTTATTTAATGTTTAAAGTTCTCAAAACGACGTTTTTATTGAACATCGAGATCCAGACAGCGGCTGGAGATATTCAGCCGCCAGCTGGACCTTAGCCGCCGGCTGGATATCTTCAGCCGCCGGCTGGAGGCCTTCGGCCAGTTTCTTGTTTTCGTCATTTTTCGATTTTTAGCCCGTTTTAGTGTTAGATTCTTACATGCAATCGGTTATTATTCAAATATATACATTTTTAAGCAGAAGTCACAGTTTCTTTTAGATTTATATCATCAAAATGTAGGTCTATGAGAAAAACTCGTTTTTAAACAAGAAAACGTTTTAAACTTTTATAAAAACCATTTTTCAGTTTATGGATCATCCATGTAAGTAAAGATTTATGTAAAAAGAGTAAAATGGAAGAATTTTACCGAAGGAAAAGGTTATGGATCGGTTAGATGAGATTTGGCTTCAAAATGGATGAACAACTTCTTCAAAAACCCGTTTTAAAGCTTCCTCTTTTATACCCTTTACTTTAGGACGATTTTGGTGTATGATTTGATGGACGTTTTTGTGTTTCTCTTGCTGTTTATGATGGAAAAATCACTGGATTTGTTTGTATTCTTGAGAGGAATGGTAGAGAGATTTTAGAGAGAGAGAGAGTAATGTGTGTGTTTTGTTTTGAAATGAATTGAAAAGTGAATGGGAAGGTGGGAAAGGGGGATGTTACTGCCCTAGGGAAGTGTTTTGGCAGGAAATATGGTCCAATCTCGTTTAATGCCCTTAACCAATCACGAGACATGCAAAAATGAGTCATCAAATCACAGTCAGCGGCCTTTCAGCCGCCGACTGGCCATATCCAGCCACCGGCTGACAGCTTTCAGCCGTCGGCTGGATGGCATTTTCCAGCTTTGTGACGTTTTAAGTTTTCCGTTATTGTTAGTTGTGGACTAGAATTTTATCAGTTTCCGTTACGAACTTAGTCAAGTTCTTGTATAGTTTCTTTGGTGTTAGGATTTATAAATTGATTCCGACTTTGGTTCCGACACAATAAAGACACAATATGTACGAACTAGAACAATACGATCACGATAAAAATGCAACTAGAGATTCGAACCGATATAGTAAATGAGAATCACCTGAATTTTAGACGGTTGTCACACATAATAAGTATTATCACCAATTATTATAATCAAAATTTAAAAAAAATAAAAATAATAAATAAATAAAAAATACCGTTACTTGCGGTTGATGGTTCATATTTGAATTAAGACTACCTAAAAGTTGGTTGAGAAGGACATATATTTATATGGACACAAAGAATGATGGTTATAGGCCCATAGGTCACCTCAGTCAGACTCTAAATAAATATAAATGTAAGAAGTGTCTTTATAGGCATGCTTATCAAATTTTAGCAAAGACCCACGTTTACAACCTATTAAGAATCCCATCTATATTCAATTCCCCCACTGCCACGTAATAAAATTTTGTCCATATTTATAATTAAATATAAACAAATGGAGAGCTTATATATATATATATATACTAGGGAAACTCTAAGGCTGTGCGTAGCACAGCCCTGGTTGATTGTTGCGGAGTTTAAGTACAGATATAAGTTGATTTCTTAGAGAATTTAAAAGGTTAAGAATTTATATACAAGTAATAAAATATATATGGAAACAAGTTGTATTGTAGCTACAAACAACAAGAAAATGTATTTACTCAACTATATATTAGCTGATTAATCTACGATCTTCATAAAGAGTTCAATAATTACTAACATTCAAAGTAGAGTTTGCTTCTAATTGATCTGGATAACATAACATATATGACTTATACATCATAATATTAGTAACTTTAGGGATTAAATATTTGGGATGTCATAATATTCTTCATAAAACTAAAAACAACTTTCCATGTCGTGTTACATTTTCCCCTCCAATATCAAATGCATTAGAGCTACTTGCCAACATCCGTGCTATCCATACGTGTCTGTTAAATATCGAAATCAAAACAAATAAACCCATTAGATTTGGATTGCTCAATATTATGCTAATTCGTTGCTTTAACTCGACATAGAAAAAGATTGATCTTTACTACTATGGTTTTCTTTGAATAGAAACTTCTGTAAGCAAAGAAATGTTAGAAATCATAGCGCTTGAAGAACTCAGCCAATTAAAAAGAAAGTTCCGTCAATTAGGCCATTGATACACCTACGTATACAAATCATAACACTATAAAGAAAAAAATAAACGAAAAAGATTTCACTCGTTTACATGAAAACTGTCTAAATGGGTTGTAATTATTTGATAACGGGTCAAACAGGTTTAAATAAAAAATTAATTTTGAAGTGAGATGGGTCAAATGAGTTGAATATGTTAATAGGATCAAAATTTGATAAATATGTATTTAAATGTTATTAACCTTCTAAATGGTTTTGTAATCATATTAAATTCATTAGCTACTTAAAAGTTAAAACATATTAAAAAATCGACCAAAAGTATAGGTGAGTCAACCCAATCAGACCAAAACCATTTTTAACCCAAAGATAAAAGTTACATATTTTGACCCGTTATCCAACCCGTCCAATTTGCAACCTCTGTTTAGTTCTTATAAAAAAACATCTCATATAACAACAAAAAAATATAACTTTGATGGTAACATTGATTATGACTAAATATCTGTGAAGATGGACTTAGACTTCACACACTATGGATTTAGTTCACGGTTGTAGTCGACCAAAGGTCAGACACCACACCTATGAAAACGAACATTGAAAAAATTAATAAGTAAAAGGGTTACCTATAAACATCAGGGGGCCAATGACAACCAAAGTGGAATAGGAATACAATGGGGCCAATGACAACCAAAGTGAACGAGGAATTTGGTGGTCTTAGACGAGCGGAGAAGTTGTTGCACTATATAACGGCTCCAAAGTTGTTCACAGCAACAAGAATGTATAAGCTAAGAAAAACTATAATGTAGAATAACAATGATATTGGCTTAAGCGATTTAGGAGGTTTTAAGCATTTGAAAGAACTTTGTTTTAATCGTTTGGAACACATTTCCATTTTATTTAAGATTCATCATTTTGCCCGTTTGAACAATTGGAGATAAAATACAACCTAAATCAACACATTTCGGGAAAAAGGGATGATAATTGAGGGAAATTACATCAAAATAGATTAAAAAAATAATTAAAACTAATGTAAATTTGATAAAAAGTAGAGAGATTACAGTATGAGAATACATACTCTATCAGTGGTTCTGACAAAGGAGTAAAAACTAAGCCAGCTACTATTAAGTATGATGGCTGACCCCCTTCGATATGATACGGTACCTGATCAATTAGTTACAGCAGAAATTTTCTGATTAGCAGTTGATTACGACAGATCGCTTAATAACGGGTCAAATTTTGTACTGCTAAAGGTTGGGTTGACCCAAATATGCTTGTTATCCATATAACTAATACATTAAATATAATTATGAAGACATTTTCCAGTTAAGGACCCGATCTTCATGGTAGAGCTTATCTAAAGCTGTCAAACACCATAAAACAAATTTAACGACAAATCAACACTAAAGTTCTAAAAACACCCTACTGGTGACTTTAACCAGTTTGACCTATTCAGGTTGTTTAATGTTTTTTCTTTTAGCTAAAGTTTCTTTGTGACCAAATTGAATTATAAATAACCAAATCAACCCATTCATAAGTAAAAGGGTCGAGAATCATAGTGGTAGTTGCATACCAAATGAAATCGTGGATTCATATCAGTTTGAACTTTCATGAAAGCCCCAGCTCTTATAATTCCAAGCTCACAAGTGAATCTGAAGCATAATATTTTTAGATATAATATGCATAAAATGTGCATTCACTTCACCAAATAAAGCAGGACATATAAAGCTCATAAAATAAAGTGGTGAAATCATAATCAACGGCTTTACAAATATCAAAATTTAATATCGTGTTATTTACTACCATTCGATCATGTTCGTAAGCGTCTAACATTTATTGAAACATAATGGCACATAATTTAACATAAGATTCAGTGACACCATATATTTATCAAACTCGAGAGGTAGTGCAATACTACAAAAATTTAAAAAAAAAAACATAAAATATAGAATCCGTCAACTAACAAAACCCCAAGGATTCTCAAGAACATAAAAAAAAAAACTAAGATTGTTTTTAAAAGATTTTAAAATAAGTAGTCACAAAAGAATTAATTTGAACACAAACCCAAAACACAAGTTGAGAATTCTATCTAACTATGGTTGATCATAAAAATCAATTTATAATTATGGCCTTATGAAAGACTTACCTTGCTTTGTTGTTTGTTGACCAGATCTTCGAGCTAAACTATCAAAAAAGGCAAGAACAAATTAATATGTAATCTAGTGATCATATAGTTTGAAGAAGTGCTTACCGATTACCTTTTATAATTGATGAAATCTTTGAGGATCAATACTTTGTCAGGTCTCAGGAACATAATCATAAGCGAAAATTCATAACATATGAAAATTCATAATCGAAGTTTTGATTCATACCGAATGTTGCTCCATACCTTCACCCTCACTGAACCTGATTCTAACATCAATAAAATTCCAAAATTAATAATTAAAAAAATAAAACAAATGAAAATAAGAATCAACAAAATGATAACATACAAAATATATGGAAACATGATAGACAAAAAAAAAATAATGTTAACAATGTCTACATCTATAAACCCTTTTTTCTTTCCAGGGATCATAGACCCTGCATTATAGATGTGAAATTAAGGCATTAGAAAGCGAATATGAGCAATTGTATGTGTGAAGATGAAGATTTACCTCAAAAATGTGTAAAAGAACCGTGATTGAAGGATGCAGATGAAGAAGGGATAATAAGTGTGTATGTGTGTGGAAGAAAAAAAAAATAGGAAGTCTCGAACTGATTTGACATAGAGTAGATGGAATGGGGATAACAGTGGCGGTATGGGACTGTCAAAAACACCTCCTTCACCTCATGTTTTACCTAATAAAGTCCCATTTCTCTTTTCCTTTTTTCCTTTTAATTATCTAACTTGCTACGTGTAAATCAAAAAAGGGCCACGTGTCATGTTCAAAAGAGGTTACAGAAAAATAGAGGATGAATTTATAAATAAGGTAGATATATATATATATATATATATATATTATATGATATTATAATATATATTATTATAGGTGTATGGTTTTATAAGAGAAGAAGTTTCTATAATATTATATAATAATAATGTAAAGGAAGTTTCTTATGAAATGACTACATACATTCCTTTTGAAAGGAATCTTGGGACAAGTCTATAAATAGACAATCGTTTTACAAAAAAAGAGAGAGGAAAAACATTCATTAGCTTAATAAGGTGTTATTAAGTAATAAGAGCTCAATAGAAATAGGAGTTAGATTCTTTATCTCCAACGGGTAAAAACTCGGTTTCTACTATGGACAAGTGGCGTAAAACCGTATATATATAATACGTATTACCGTAAAGGGAATCGCCAGCCGAGAAGTTATTATTTCTTTAGTCATCTTTAGGTAGATATATAATTAAGTTTTTAGTTATATCCTTTTCTTATACAACACGCGGTGCTACGAGAATTTAGGTGACGAGTATTTAATAGGTTATTAGACGACGGCTCGTCTCTGCAATTCTACGTAACATCACTAACATATCTTTTAATATTTGGTTTTAATAAATAACTTTGTTTAATCATCACCGAAAGCGTATTGTTTTTCCATATTGGACAAGATTTTTTCAGTCCTCAAATGATACTTCATCTGAATGTCAAATTAAGTCAAAAGCTAATAGTATTTATCACATATTTGATTAGTGTTTGTAAATCGTTAGAAGTTAAAAGAAGAGTTGCATAACACCTTTTGGAGTTGCTCCTTCACGGAGTCATAAATAATATGTGCACTAGCGAATGAAAGGGAGTCGTAAATAATATGTGCATTAGCGAATAAAAGGGTTTCAAGGACAATTCTAAGAATCGAGGGTGTTTGTTTCGCGGAATGGGCGGAACTGGAATTGAATTCTGATTCCGTAACGTGTTTGGTTGAAAAATTGGGCGAAATTAAGTTCATCCGGAATCTTTATTTTCCTTTATTTATAGAACTAGTCCTTAGACTCGTGTATATACACGGACAGTTTCAGAATATTTTATTTATAAACCTATATTATATATTACATCTTTTGGTAATTTATTAAATAATGTGTCACGCAGTGAACGCAAAATATAACCGAAGATAAAAGAAAAATGAAAGGTTAAATGGAATATTATGTAATTGAGGAAAAACAAAATTATAGTTACATGTAGGTAATTTATATTCGTATAGACATACGGACAATATAAGTTATTTTAATTTATAGATTTTGTTTTTTTGTTTATTCACATACTAAATATTTTTGTTATAAATTTATTAGACTTTATAAACTTACATGTAATATTTTTAATTTGATTCACACTTTTAAGTAAGCAATTATTATCTATTTTTCAAAAATACGTAAAATAAAATGTGTTTGAGCAGTGAATGACGTGCTTAACCAGTTTGGGTGTGAGGGCTAACCGATACGGTCTCCTGCTAGAGCAGTGCAAACCTACCAAGCTCTTGGCGAGCCTAAGTTGACGTATCGCTTAGGTGTGATGACGTAAGAGAGTGGGAAAACTCTATTACGCGTATGAGTATTGAATGTGTGAATGAATGCTAATTCTGACAAAAGGTCAGGTATTTATAGGCAACGAATTAGGTTTCCGTTTATGGGCCATGGGCCATGATTGCACATTCATGGGCCGTCAATTCATGACCCAAATATGGAAGGTGGCGTAAGCGTATGAGAAAAGGATGTTTGATCATCTTTATGAAAATGACTATCTGCATAGGACTCTTTTTAGACCGATGGGTCACCTTTATCCGAATCCGGAACGTCTTAGTTGCTAGGGCAGTCGGGCCTCTTTTACTCGTGTCCGGGGCGGTCCCAAGATTAGCTAGTCATGACACTTTATCCGAGCAGCTTGTAGGCTCACCACGCCCAGCTCGTTGGACACAAATCTTGTCACCTAGCCAGCTTGTTGGCCAAACTATCTAAGTAACACTAGTTTAGCTCGTCGGATACCAAACTTGTCTTCTAGTCCACTCATCGGACACAAATCTTGTCACCTAGCTAGCTTGTTGGCCAAACTATCTAAGTAACACTAGCTTAGCTCGTCGGATACCAAACTTGTCTTCTAGTCCACTTGTCGGGCACAAATCTTGTCACCTAGCTAGCTTGTTGGCCAAACTATCTAAGTAACACTAGTTTAGCTCGTCGGATACCAAATTTTTCTTCTAGTCCACTCGTCGAACACCTTTAGCCCAGCTCGTCGGCCACCCTAACCCAGCTGGTCGGCTAGGCTTATTGCTTGTCGGTCTACATGGTGACGTAAGAAAGAGCAGAGCTCTTGTGCGGAGGAGAGTCGATTGTAGCTCTTTGTGGAGCTCTTTGTGCGGAGCAGGGCATAGCTCTTGGTGCGGAGGAGAGCAAATCTCCTGTGCAGGGCTCTTATGTAGAGGATATCAGAGCTCTTTATGCGGAGGAGATGAGAGCTTTTGTGTCAGGCAGAGCAAGAGAAGAGGGGAGCAACCGAGTAGTATGGACTCGGTGCCTTCTTCACTACTAACCTAATCATCCCACCAGTTTAATTTGTAAGAGTTTTTTGAAAGTCTTATATATCAAACTTTATCATTTTCACTTGGCTCACTTGTCATCTTGGCTTAGCAATTTGTAGATCTTAATCTCTATTTTCCTCCTTTTGTTGTACAAAGATTGTTTATTAATTTTTTAGAAAGTAAGTGTTTTTTGTGAATACCTTTTCTTTTCAAATGCCTTATTTCATTTCTTGATGGTCTTGGGTTGTGTGAGTAGGGTAACTCGGGGGAAGTGGTGTTGTTTTTATGAGCAGGAGACTTATATTTTCCAGTATGATATAGTGGTGAAGCCCTTACGACGACGTGGGTTCGGGGACAACTCCCATGATGGTGGGGTCCAATGGGGTGGCAACCCCTGGCAAGGTCCAACGGGCTGAGCCCCTGGCTGGGGTCGAGCTGCCTAGCTCTTTAGCCGAGCAGCACGCCGGACACCATATGTGTGTCTGGGTAGATCACCGAGCAACAATCAAGAGCATTCGAGTGTCTTGTTGGCCTCCTGTCCGAGCAACGAAGGATGTGTCCGAGCTCTAGACTTTTGTCCGAAAAGCTGACTCGTCGGCTAGGCAAGATGGACTTTGTCCGAGTACATAGAAGTAGCTCTTCGGTATTGGGAGTGTAGCCTAGCAGCTCCTCGGCAAGGAGTGTGTAGCCGAACAGCTCGTCGGGAAGGTGGCATGTAGCCAACCAGCTCGTTAGCAAAATGGGGGTGTAGCCGAGCAGTTCGTCAGCAAAGGGTGAGCCAACTTAGGTTGTGTCCGGCTAACAAATGTGTTTGTCCGACTTGTGGCCTTGTCGGCTGGCTAAGTCAGCTCTTAGGCTAGGGCCTTTAGTGTCGACCACATTTGTCCGAGTAGCCAAATGTGTCACTCGGGTGTCACAAAGCTTAGCTTGCCAACCACCCTTTCGTTAGACCAACACAAGTTTTGTTTGTTAGCCTGGATGTGAAGATACTTTCGGTGATGTTTAAGTTGAAATCACGTACACCTCAATAGCCCCGCAAGCTTGGATTTTTGTCAAAATTTCAAAAAAATTCAAGGCTTTTAGCTTTAGTTTTTTTGTTGTCTTTTAGTGTAGGAATCCCAATATGTTTAGGACACCACCTTTGCCATACATGTTTTATCCCATAGCTCTCATTTGTTTTTTAGCCAGTAAAACTATTTTTTACCATGCACGGGATAGCTCTTGTTTGTTTTTTAGCTAGTAGGACTATTTTTTGCCATGATCTCATCCCTTAGCTTTTTTTGTTTTTTAGACGGTAGGACTATATTTTTCCATGATCCCATCCTTTAGCTTTTTTTTGTTCTTTTAGTTAGTAGGACTATTTTTTGCCATTATCACCCTTAGTTTTGTTTTTTTTTGTTTTTTAGCTAGTAGGACTATTTTTTACCATGATCTCATCCCTTAGTTGTTGTTTTTTTTTTTGGGGGGGGGGGGGGGGCATGACAAATGACTTAGCAATTTTTAACCATGGCAAATGCCTTAGCATTTTTTTTATATTTTTTCATGACTATGTCATGTTTGAATTATGCTAACGACATTTTCTGTGTGTTGACGATGCTCGTGCCATCCTTTTGTTTTTATGTGGTGTCTATGACACTGTGCCGGTGACACTTCTTGTTGGTTAACCATTAATTATTTTTTTACTCGCGAGATTGTCGCTCCCCAGTAGGGAGCGCTTATCTTTCCTCCGGTAGGTAAGAAAGACAGAAAGTTGTGTTCAAACCAGCCTTGTATGCCTTATGTGGCTTGTTACAGTTAGAAAAAATTTCGAAGTTAATTATTTTTTTAAGTAGCTATGAGTAGCTTTTACTAAGTTGGTAATGAGTTAGGAAAGCATGATAGGAAAAAAGATGATTTTTATTAGCAACATAGATAAATACATAGATGTGTTGCATCACACATTTGTTCTATCATGAACATGATATTTTTGAGTATATGGTATTCCATGACTTTGTTAGGATTCTAGACTTTGATTTTCCTGAAGGGTGTTTGCAAGACTAGAGTACGTGTCCTTCTGGTGGTCTTGAGTCCTCCATGTGTGCTCCCCTTTGCCATGCAAATGTCTTCTTTAGTGGGGGCACTTCCTTTACTCCCGTGACAAGGTGTTCCAAGTGTCCCCTTCCAGTGCTCACTTGATTTCGGCCTGGAGCTCTCTACATGCATATGTGTCATGTCCATGGACTTCATGGAATTCATAATATTTCTTCCCCGACTTGTAGGTCATTGGGCGGGGAGGCTTGAATGTCGTACATACTTGTTCGATTTTTAAAATTTCTATGGGAGAATTGTTGAGGCTAGAGGCTAGTGAGTCTACCCTCTCCACTAAGTGAGTCTTGCCCACTTGATCCTCCAACACTTAGTCCACTCCATGACTTATCTCTTTTGCCACTTGTTACGCTTCCAGTCATGACGATTGTCTCCTTTGACCTCAAGTAGTTATAGCAACAATCGATTGTCTTCTTGAAGGTAATTGGAATTCTTGCTACAAGTCGTTCTTGAATAGTACAATAACCATGCAATTATTCTATTAAACACAAAATTATTTAATAAAAAAATATATTCTTTTAGTACAATGATCTTGCAGTACATTAGATATTATGTATAACAATATAATACATCTCACCCGTCAACAATCAAAAAGTATCAATTCCCCCCTTCTGCTTGGGCGGCACGAGAACGTAGAAGAATCTTCGTTTTCCTCTCTCTCGAAATTTCAAAACCACTTTCTCTCCACCTCCATCCTACCTCACCACACCACGTCTAGGGTTTCCATTTCCCACTCCCCAATCCACTCTCACCTTCATCAATGGCGGACGAACCAGTAATTCAACCACCACCGTCACAATCATCACCGTCCTCCACCGCCAACGCCGCTCCACTCGGCCACAACGTGATTCCAATCGTCAACAAGCTTCAAGATATTTTCGCTCAGTTAGGTAGCTCATCCACTATCGAGCTACCTCAGGTTGCTGTTGTTGGTAGTCAGAGTAGTGGTAAGTCTAGTGTCCTTGAAGCGCTTGTCGGCCGTGACTTTTTGCCCAGAGGATCTGATATTTGTACGCGTAGACCGCTTGTGCTGCAGCTGCTACAGACCAAACGGAAACCAGATGCTGTTGATGAAGAGTATGGGGAGTTCTTACATGTGCCGGGGAAACGATTTTATAATTTCAATGAAATTCGGAACGAGATTCAGGTACTTGTTCGTGTTCGTTAATTTGTGGTATTAACAATGATTATAATCGTGTGTTACTACTTGCTTTGACCTAAACATTTAGGATCTTCCGTTTTATAGATTGTAGGAAAAAATAGAACCTAATAAAATTAGATTGATATCGGATGAGAATTATTAAGTTTAGAGAACTCGGAAGTCTGAAGTCTGAACTATATGTCTTGGGGCACTTGTTGTATTGTACCAGAGATCTAGTTAACGGTTTATCTTAGAAGGAAGTGTTCGTAGGAAATTATTTGTTAAATCGTGGCAGTATGAGTTTTTTAAGCCCGTTAAGGATATATAAGCTCTTCTGTTCAAGTAGCACTATTTTATTTTAGTCTTATTAGGTGCATGTTTCTCGTTGCTAGTTTGTAGTGGCACTGATTACAAAGAGTATTTGTATATACATTGGTGAACTAGAAGTACATCATTGCTTATGCTTGTATTCTCCCTCACCTAAGTGCTCAAGTCAATCTGTCAGCTCACCAGAAGTTCATCATTACAAAGAGTATTGGTAGTAATTGATGACTTAGAAATACATTGTGACAAGTCAATCTGAAGTATAACACTTAATGATGAGGTCTTTTTGAACTATTAACTGCTATATGCAGTTGGCTGAGTTAGCCGGAAAAAAATAAGGCTACTAGGAAAATATATTTCGATGTATATCCTAGGTAGTGATTATGCCAGATTAACTTAGGATCATTCTTCCCACATGCATGATAAGTTGCAGAACAATTTAATTACCAGTTTGTAATCTAGGCGCTTGCATATCTTTCATTGTAATTAGTAATTATCACATGTAATGAATTTGATAAGTGCATTAGTTGATCCCGATTTATATCAGCTACATATTTTAGTTAAAAGGCTGTCAGTTCCAACCTCTTAGAAGTAAATGAAACTTTCTTTTGGTAATCATATACAAAATTACCCTTATTCTTATAGAACTATGACCAAGTTATCAGATTATTATTAGTTTATTGAACCCAAGTGCCATTTCACCCTCTTACCTGCCTATATATCCTCTTGCTGACCTAGTAAAATATGTACTCTTAGCTCCATTACCCATTGGTTATGCTACAAAATGGTTATGCAGTGATATTAATCAACTTATTCATTCTGTACAAAAAAAGCCCAGAGCCAAAACCGACTCTCATGACCTCATTACATGCTAATTGACATATTTAAGTTTATGCATATGAGTTTATCAACATTTGCTCTAAATTGATTATTCTATTTGAAAATTAACTCTTGTGACAACCAACATTTGTTTTTTTGCCTTTGCCACCATAGTCTGTATTAATTTCTGGTTGTCTTCTTTAAGAACCCTGTTGTCTGTTAACTGAGAAGCCACCATAAGGAAAGAAAGAAAATAAAGAAAAGAAATAATCTTTTTGTTTCTCATTATTTGATGTTACATATCGTACTCTCATGCCTGTCTCTTTTGTTGTTTTGGAGACTAAATTTAAATTCAGATAACTTTTGATTTCTTAAACTCTAATGTTATGTCGAGTAAGGCAAAATTTGTTTTCACTTACTGTATAGTTGCTTGCCTGTATACTGTAGGCTGAGACGGATAGGGAAGCAGGAGGAAACAAGGGCGTGTCTGACAAGCAGATTCGCTTGAAGATTTTTTCACCTTATGTACTCGACATCACCCTGGTGGATTTACCGGGTATAACAAAAGTTCCTGTTGGTGACCAGCCAACCGATATTGAAGCTCGTATTAGGACAATGATAATGTCATACATTAAACTTCCCAGCTGTTTAATACTAGCTGTCACACCAGCAAACGCTGACCTTGCCAACTCAGATGCCCTTCAGATCGCTGGAAATGCAGATCCTGATGGTAGGCACAAATATCATTTCTCAGCAACTTCTCAGTAGATTAATTTACCTGCTGATTCTATCTCTTTAACATGACTTCTTTTCTTTTGGTACTGTCAGGCTACCGGACAATTGGTGTGATCACAAAGGTGTAATACATGATTTCATATTCTTGTTTCCTATTTCTCTAATGCTATCTGGTTTTATCACGTTCTGACTTGTGTTATTGTTTTTGGTGCTTTAGTTGGATATTATGGACAGAGGTACAGATGCTCGTAATTTTTTGCTTGGAAAAGTGATTCCCTTGCGGCTTGGCTATATTGGTGTTGTAAATCGTAGTCAAGAGGTAATATTTTTGTTTAGTTGTAGTTTTTAGGAAGTTTTTTAATTTTTAGCTCTATGAAAGTTTCCTACTTACTTTACCATTACATCAAAATTACTGGAAAAAAGCAAAAAGCTGTGTCTATCTTGTTACTTTTTAAATGTAACAATTGTTGTCATATTCTTAAATAGGACATCACGCTCAACCGAACTATTAAAGATGCACTAGTGGCTGAGGAGAAATTCTTTCGCAGTCGTCCGGTATGACAGCATTTTACTCCACCTTTGACATTGTATATAACAGTTTATTTGGAGATGGTCTAACTAAATGTCATGATTGTAGGTGTATAGCGAGCTCGCAGATCGTTGTGGTGTGCCACAGCTGGCAAAAAAGTTAAACCAGGTAAGATCAGACTATGGCGGAGTTGGGATATTGTTGCATTCAGTGATGGAACATTATAATTCATATTAAATCATGTCTTTTTTGCAGATTTTGGTGCAACACATTAAAACAGTGCTACCAGGGTTGAAGACACGTATTAGTGCTGCATTAGTTTCTGTAGCAAAAGAACATGCTAGTTATGGAGAGATTACAGAGTCAAAGGTACTTAATCTGCTAATCAAACGTACCTTCTAGTCAAAGATTGAAACTTTTTCTTAGTTTATTGGCTGATTATATGTCAGTGGCTTTATGTAATTATGCATTGAAAATTATATACTTTCCTACACATAGGGAGGTAACAAGCTATACAAAAGAAGTTTCTAAATACACTCTAGTGATCTTATCTCCAGTAAAAGTTATAGTAATAATGCATTTTAACATTTTCCTATTAATGATTTATAGGCTGGTATGGGAGCTCTTCTTTTAAATATTCTTTCAAAGTATTCAGAAGGTGACACAGCTCCTCCGGTTTTTGTTTCTATATATATATTTGTGTATGTATTTAATTTTGAATCTCATGATCTTGTTCATTCCTTAAAACAGCTTTCTCATCTATGATCGAGGGGAAAAACGAAGAGATGTCAACATCTGAGTTGTCTGGAGGAGCAAGAATACACTATATTTTCCAGTCAATATTTGTGAAGAGCTTGGAGGTGCGTCGTTAGCTACTCATATATGTTTATCTCAAATCACAATTCCTTTTGCTAGTCGAATTGCCAGTTGAAGCAAAGCTGCCTCAGTCTGCAATACTGCAATAGACATATTTAATTAAAATGGAATGTGATGTTTGGTATAACCATTTCTTATGTTGCAAAACTGATATTGTTCGACTTACTGTTGTCTGCTGCAGGAGGTTGATCCTTGCGAGGACTTGACTGATGATGATATTCGAACTGCCATACAGAATGCAACCGGCCCTAGATCTGCTTTATTTGTGCCTGAAGTACGTCATATTCTGTGTACTTGTATAATAGTTTTTGTTATGAAGTGCTTTCGTTTTGACTTTTAACATGCGTAATCAGGTTCCATTTGAAGTTCTTATTAGAAGACAAATTGCTCGTTTGCTAGACCCAAGCCTTCAGTGTGCAAGATTTATATATGATGAGTTGATTAAGGTAATGTTTTTTAATAAAGAATCTATCTGCTCAGTGGTGACTATTTTGCAATGGGATGATGACTGGTCTGTTTTTGTTTTAGATGAGCCACCGCTGTATGGTCAATGAGTTACAGAGGTTTCCTGTTCTCAGAAAGAGGATGGATGATGTTATTGGGAATTTCTTGCGAGATGGTCTTCAACCATCTGAGACTATGATTGGTCACATTGTTGAGATGGAGGTATACTACACCACCTATTCCATGAGGCATGCATGCATGCAAGCAATATTATATATTATTGTCATTTCAGTGCTGTCTAATAATTAGTATGAGGACAAGTTGAATCTGTCATGTGAAAAATATTTAAGGAAAACATTTGACAACCTCATTAGAAAACATTCTCATGGCAGTAAATTTACTAGTTGCTCCGAGGCTCATCCGTATGTTTCATGGTTGGTTTTTTTACAGATGGACTACATAAACACGTCACACCCAAATTTTGTTGGAGGGAGTAAAGCAGTAGAGCTTGCGATGCAGCAAGTCAAATCTTCTAGGATGGCAACAATACCAAAGCAGAAGGTGTAATTATAATCTGATTTCAGTTGCACATTCTTTTATCTTGAATATTTTCTTACATTCTTTTGATCGATTGGTAGGATGGGGTGGAGCCTGAAAAAGCTCCACAATCCGAAAAAGGTATCAAGTCACGAGCAATTCTTGCACGACCTGTCAATGGAATTGTCACAGAACAGGTTCTTTTTTGTAGTATTTATTTAAATAGCATCTGCAATCTTTTACAAGTTACATAATTGTTGGAAACATGTTAGAAAAAAAAAATACTTTTGGGTATTCTTGCTATCCTAGATCAACTAACGTTCGCAGTTATTCATTTTTACAGCATAATCAACCCGGGTCTCGGGGAGTTGGTGAGGTTGAGAAACCCGCTACTGGTAAGTTGCTAATATGCTCCCAAATGAAAAATATATTTAAAACAACGATCCACAGTCACTGCATTTGTGGACTATATAGTTGCTAATGATTTACCTGTAACCTTTCTCTTGCATCAAACATTTGCTAATCACGTTGCCATCATGAGATTTTACTAGCATAAAAAGTTGTGATCTTTTATTGGCTGTATATTTTCAGGAAGCACAAGTTGGGGAATCTCATCAATTTTTGGTGGGTCTGATAGTCGCAATTCTGTCAAAGAAAATTCTGCAAACAAGCTGTTTAATGAACCAATTCAGGCTATGGATCATTCGTTTTCAATGATTTATTTAAGGGAGGTATGTGGTTAAATTTTTTATTGACGTCCGAGGTTATAGAACTCAAATAGTTGGAAGAATATTGCGCTAATATCTATGTAATTTTGAATATAGCCCCCAACGGTTTTGAGGCCCTCCGATTCCCATTCAGATCAGGAGGCTGTTGAAATTCATGTTACAAAGTTACTGTTAAGGTCATATTATGACATTGTCAGAAAGAACATTGAGGACTCTGTGCCTAAGGCAATAATGCACTTTCTGGTAATGTTCTCTTTTCATTTTTTCAGCTTTCTTTTACACAACGCACCATCTCATCTAGTATTTAAAAAAAGTTCAATGTTTTAAAGAAAATTAACACCTTTCATTTTGGGCTGCATAAAAAAAGCAAGGTTTCTTCGTTTTGTTATACTAAGTAGTCTCAGATAGTTGATCGTTAGTCTAAAACTTCTATTATATACGTGCTAAGTCACATGTTCCATTTTTTCGGATGTAAGGGGTATGTTTTTTTCCCTTTCTTAAGGGCAGTTCTGTGTGTTTGTTGTATTATTTGGTCCACGAAACTCTGGCTTTTATCTGCAGTTGTGAGAACTACTAATAGTCACAGAAAGTTGGAGTGTTGTTCTTGGTGGGACAAGGTTTATCATGCGGATCATTGGCCCCACTAGGAAACATAACAATTAAATGGTTGTTGAGAGTTTTAAATCAAAAGTTGTCAAGGATAATGTGGTTATTGTAAGTTTATTACATATTTTTAATGCCACATGGCTTGCGAAGCCCTGAAGATAGATGTTATAATGTGGGTAACTGGGTATAGATATGAATATTCTACAATGCTACGTCGTTGTGTTTATTGAAGTTGCCTGACTGTTACTTTTTATCCACTATCAGGTTAATCATACCAAAAGAGAGTTGCACAATGTGTTCATTAAGAAGTTGTACAGGTGAGAAGGGAGAAGTGAATATTGTGTTCATGAATATATGTTACTTCAGTATCTGACGTGTGTGTTTGCTCACATGTTTTGGACAGAGACGATTTGTTTGAGCAAATGTTACAAGAACCTGATGAAGTTGCCACAAAGAGAAAACGGACCCGGGATATGCTGCGTGTTCTTCAGCAAGCTTTTCGGGTATGTTTTGCCACTTTATATCAAGAGAGCGTAATAGTAGACTGCATAGCTCATCTCTTTTCTGCAAATTATATATTTCTCTTATTTTATATGTTTATTTTGTTATAGACATTGGATGAGCTGCCACTGGAAGCAGAAACTGTGGAGAGGGGTTACAGCTTGACAAATAATGATACAACGGGTCTTCCAAAGATCCACGGGCTTCCCACATCATCATTTTATTCTTCAAGCAGTGGTGGTTCAGCTGATTCCTATGCAGCTTCTCCGAAGAACCAGAGGCCACGTAAATCTTCTCATTCAGGCGAGTTGCAGTCACCTTTTTATGGCAATGTTGAAACCAATGGAAACGGTCGCAATTCATTTCTTGGTCTCTACCCTACAGTCGATCAGTAAACTCTCTAAGAAATAAAGCTTTACACAAGTGAAATACATAATTCGTTGGTTCCACCACAGACAAGTCGACTACTTGATACTACAACATCTATTTTTGGTTGCCATTGAGGGGCGGTTACGTCTTTTCAGTTGAAGATGTGTAGTAAATCTTTAAAATCATCCTTCTATTACAAATATATATAGATAACATAAGTGCATTGTTTTGCTAACGGGAGTAGTGTGTTTCTTTTGGAACCCCACTAAGTTCAATATTTTTTGACCACCGCCTTACCAAAGAAATTGTGGCAATAGAAAATAATTACTTATTGTCTCTGATACCCTTTGTTTGGGTGATTTACCGAGTAATTTGGATTGTAATGTAGTGTCTTTTGATCTCGAGTGTTGAATATTGCTATGGTTTTCTTGTGGAATGGGTTTTTGCACTTTTTTCTTCGTGATGTTTTGGTAAATAGATATATATTAGAATGGAGTAATCAACAAATGAAAAGTGAACGATAATATAAGCAAATGGAGATTTGAAAAATTAAAGCATTAACGTTTGGGAAAAATGTTAATATACAACCGTTAATTGTGAATTTTATGTTGCATCTCTGTATTATTCACGATGTAATATTTGTATCAATTGTACAGAGCTATAATTAGAGGACTCGTTATGCAAATACGCTACAATGTATTCATTGCCTTATGAACCAACCCTATGAACAAATAATTTGGTGTTTTATATTTCAATTCATTCTACCGCAGTTCATTTATAGAGTATTTTCATGTTTCATTACAATTAAAAACGAAGCGTCGTCCCTCTTCTGCAAGTTACAAAAGAACCACCACAAACCAATATTTTCATACATATAAAACCATGAAGTTGGAAAGGAACAAGTTTATTTAAGTCGATGCAAGATGATCTAATTCAGTCTACTTCATGAAGAAAACAAACTAAAATTTCATATGAAGATCGATGTTAATCTTAAAGTTTTATACGAACATGTTAAACATTTGGTGGTGAAGAACAAAGAGAATATAATCAAAATTGAAGTTATAATTATTCAATTAGCAACACTGGCCAAGAGAAGGGGAACGCCCGTTGTCATGAAGAGGCATAGGCGAGGCTTAAGATAAGAATGGTATTTAACACAAGGGGCGGGGTAGTGTGTATTTGTAACAAAGAGGATATGAGATAAGAAAAAAACATGTCTTCCCGGGTTACTGAATTTCACTTCGTTCATATGAAAAAAGAACAAAATACGAGATTTCAAAGCGTGTGAACATATGCATTTACAGTTTATTTTGAACAATATGCAGGTGGTCTGCAATCACTCATACCTAAAAAATCATGCAAATTTCTACCACCAAAATCACATAAGTGAAAGACCCACCTGATCAACTTTATTGAGGCTACCGACCCTTGATGTTACAAGGAATCAGGAAGCAAAAAAAAAAGGCAAACGAGGAGACCAAACAATGACCCAAATGTATTTCATGTTCAATGAGGTAAAGCTAACAAAGATACAAATCACCAAGTTATAAATTACATCCCGAATCTCTATAAAAAGCGACTAAAAATGCTATAATAACACAATCTCATGTACCTCAAGATGTGACCAATATCTACAATCTTAGTAACAACTACTGTGAGCTTATTCTCTTATTCTACACCACCTTTCTTCGACATCTATGATGGCTGCTGCAACAAGAGAAAAAACTCACCTTTCAGCGGTCAGGGCTGTATTATTGTCTCCTCCATTAGAGATCATTAAGGCATTCACAGCATCCACCTCGTTTGCTTCTACATCATTCTGCAAATAAACCCAAGTGGCATAAAGATTGATGGAGCCGACGACATAATATGGTAATTTAAAATTGAAAAAAAGAAGCGTGTACCTGCTCGATTGTAGTCTTTCCAGTAGGGTCCAAAGGACCCCCTGACGCGGAAACCTTGTTAAGGTCTCGTAGAACTCCCTGTACAAGTTGATATCCACAATGAGAAAGTCAATCATCACATCATCAAGATGAAAAAGAAAGTAAACAAAATGAAATGGAATGATGTCAATTAGCAGTTTGGCCAGAAAGTCCATAGAACTCTGTTATGCTTATTTCAACTATTCATATATTAGTCGAAGTTTCAGACCGTATTACTCATGCAAATACGCGTCAGAAATTCAGGTCATGCCTCAATAAGTCAATTATATTATAGAATATGCAAGAAACCACAAAATTTTCCATTAGAATACACATATTGCTGAGAGTGTTCCTTGCAAAACACTAGAATCACGAACGAAGAAAAAGATCTTGAACATGGTGTACCCATTAAAGTGAGTAATATTTTAACTGCATATCTACTTGGTGATTTGTTTGTATAAGGACCAAGAGTCCATACTAATTGGCATGCACGGAAATGATGATAATATAAGGGGGTTGTTTGGATTTGCGTTTTAAAACTGATTATCTGATTATTGCGACTTATAGGAGGAAAAAACTAGTTTTTAGATTTTGGATAAACATACTCCGTTACTCTGTTTCTGATCGTTTGGTGGAAAAGTAAGCATACCACGAGCAACAAAACTGATTACCTAGGGTTAATGTAATTCGTGAGATATTTACTCCCATCTACAGATATATGTTCCCCAATTCATTTTCAAAAGCTGATTATCTGATTGTAATTCTTGACTACCATGTAACCACATTCAAAACACATCCAAACATCCCCTAAGAGTTAATGTCAAACTTATACCAGTATGCTGAACCCCCAGGCCCACCAGGTATTCGAAGAATAAAGAAAAAGATGTGATACAAGGTCGCAAATTAAACATTAAAAACAAATTCATAAGTTTAGCTCGTCAAAAACAAATGGCGGGTTTCTAAGTCAATATAGACCGATGCAAAGACATTTACTGGATAAATTCATAGAAAAATTTAACACCATCAGTGATATGCATACAAACCTTGTTGGCCCATTTGAGTCCACATGCATTGCACAATGTCCTTGGGCCAGAAGGTCCACGACGCATCATAGGAGTGGCCTTTGAGCTGATACCACAGTGCCTACATCTGCAGAAAGTAATACAAACAAGAAAGGAACTTAAACACACAGCAATTAAAATAGCAAATCGACTACTAATACGATTCAAAGCAGCATACAGGCTCAGAGGATAATTTGCAATACTCACATTGTTTCCTCATCCTGGCCAGAACCGCCATTCCAATCTGAAGCTGAACCAGCTTCATCACAGATTGCCTTGGATGATGTAAACTGGCCCTTTTTACGCTGCATTCTGGGAGTATAAATACGAAAAATGACAGTAAGACCCCTTGAATTTCATTATTATTTTTCTACAATTTGGCCGATCCAATAATATCAAGTTCAAAGGCAGCTTAAGTATAACCTGTCTAATCAAGTCACTTTTTTTAATAGGGACAGTACAAACATACGTAGAAAGCTCAGATGTACATTACTGAAAACAAAATCATCATATATACATTGTTGATATAACTAAAGGGTGCATGTTGTTAAACAGTCAAAAAGCTTCCTATCCTAATAGGCTGACTTCTAAAGAAACTATTAACCTATACGTTGGTACTCTCGAATCCTTATCTTCAGTGGGTATCAAGTTAACAACATATGTAATCAACAATCAGAAACATTGACAATATCGTTTTGACAAACAAGACTAATTTCTAAATTCTGATTCCAACAGCAGTTGGTAATTTCTTTAGACAACTTCTTTGTTTCTTTAAACTATCTGCTAGATTTGCCTTGGGAGATAGGAAGCTACGAATTAAGTGATCTATAAAATGTGTGCAAGCTTTTAAAATTTACTAGTAAACCTAAAATATAATCAATACTAAGTTTGTATTCTATTTGACCTTAGATATAAAAATATTTTGCCTTTGATTATTGTAAATTTGATAGTTACTATTTGAACATATGCATTATGAAAGCTATTTCAGTTTTCCATTTCTCAAATTTTTATATTTGGTCCACCCTTAGAAAGATTTCTAGCTTCATTTCTGACACTTTAGCATAAATACCATGCCTTAAAAACATTCACCATGTGTGAGTGATTCCATTACTAACAAAGTGGTACTATATAACAAAAACTAATGCTACATTACCTGAGAAGCAAAAAATATACAGAGTTGTACTCATTCTTATAAACAATAAATACAATTGCAAGTATCAACAGCTACGCCATGTAAAAGCTTTTTATAGTTATATTCACCATTAATAATGCTAAACTCTAGAGAACGGTTAGTTTACAGTTATGAATTATATAAGCTACAGAAACAGAAACTCAACCAGCAGATTTATTCTTGTCAGTAGTCTTCTATGTCCAAGATTTAATAGATCCTGCACTAATTTCAAAAACTTCTATTGCAACGAGTGAATCAAGCCTTAGGTAGCTACAGTTCTAGCCAGTATCAAACACACTTATTTACCTATGGAATCTTTCTTTAAGTATGTTTAACGGATTATCTAAAGATCAACTTATACAAGATGGACATTCTCACCATGCACATTTAGCAAAGAAAAATGTAAATCAAGATGATGAAACCATTAACAAACACACGCGACAAAGTAAACATTTAAATAACCAACTAGCTCAAATACCTAAGAGCAACTTCTTTCCGAACGCTATAACGGATTTTCTTATCAAAGCATCTTTCTTTTCTCTTCTCTCTAAACCGACTCAACGAAGCAGCCCTTTGTGGTTGACTCGACCTTCCAGGAAATTCAGTCAAACCCTATACATTTACACAAAAAGACCCATTAAAAACTAAAACAAACAAAAATCTCATAAACTTACATTAACAATTAGCTACAATTATACCCTTTGATTTTGAGGAGGAATCCCCAAAGTAGGAGCACCAGTCGGTACTTCATACCCACCCAATAGCAATAACACAGCTTGCACCTGTAAAATCCACATCAATAGATTAGTAACAGATAAAAAAAATTGATCTATCATAAACATTCATAGTAAAAAACTGAAAGCATGTTATACATACGATAATCATCTCCAAGATGACCTAGTGGTAATGCGTGTCGCTAGTCTCACGAGACTATGAGAGAGCGAGTTTGAACCAACTAAGGGTAAACATCTTGGGATGGATAACCTATTTCCTTCTCCCTTTTGCCCAGTTTGATATACATACAATGTAAAAAACATGTTTTTTCTTACACTTTTGAGACTTGCTCAGTTATATCAGTAGTTAATGCATAATGAAGACAGATATTCATAAAAACAAAACCCCAATTTGATAAAAATAAAACCTTTTCAGGTAAAACAGCATCAAAAACATAAACTTCAAGATGACCTAGTGGTAAGGCGTCCCGGTAGTCTCATAAGAGACTCGCGTTCAAACCTCCCTAGGTAACTATCTTAGGATAGCCAGCAAAGAGTGAGGAAATGGTAACCCGAACAAAGGATCCTTCTCTGTTTAAGCGTATGATACAGATACAATGCAAAAAACATATTTTTAAAACTTGGTCAGTTAAATGAGTACGAAACCCTAATTTGGTATAAAGTTTAACCTTTTCAGGCGAAACAGCATCAAAAACATAAACTTCGCCTTGAAAGGAAAGCGTAAGCTGATCCGCCCCACCACTAGACCCCGCTCCGCCAGTAATCGGTTGAATATCCGTTTCGGGTACATACAAAGCATGCTGCTGAACACTCATATCCTCCATCCCACCTTCAAGATTCCCACTATTCTGCAAACCCAAATGCTGCTGCTGCTGCTGCTGCTGTTGCTGTTGATTATACCTCATCTGACTAGGATTATCAATCGATTCCTCCTCACCACCTGCCACGTCATCATCATCATCCTCTTCAACTACAACATCTTGATTATTATTATCATTGTTTTGATTGTTGATGTGAATTTGCTGTTGGAGATGATTGATTGGTTGGAGATTGACGGAATCGTAAAGCGATTGATGGTGATGATGATGATGATGGTGATGAAGATTATTGTTGTCTGACATTCTTCAATTGCATTAAGGAATTTGGGGGAAATGCTGGTTTATTAGGGTTAGATTCAATTTGGTTTTTCTCTTTTGGTGCCCTAATTGCTAATTTGTAGGGGAATACGGATATGAAAGGAGGATTTTTATTTACTATTTGGCTATATAGTCTATAGTGTGCCTACTTTTTCTTTATGATTTTTATTCATGTTTTGATATATTATAGGGGTCGTGTTTGGATAGTTTTTTTTTTTTACTTAATTTCCGTATTGTAACGGGAGATTTATAATATTTTCGTAACACGAGATCACTCACTTATTTTTTTTCAGGATACAAAAGCAATAACAAAAAAGAAGTCATGTTTAAAAAATAGAATTTTGTTGTGAATTATTAATCTTTGCTATTTGAATGCATACATTTTCAACCCTATGTATTATACACAACAACCTACTTGTCTCCTATAATTATCCTATTATGTAAATTCAATAGTAGTTGTAGTTAGTATAAATACTCATCTAATGTAAAGATGAAAAATACACCATATACACTTTCCTAAGTGATCTACTTTCTCTCATCTCTAATCTTTGTTATTCTTTTACAAAATTAGTTAAGTTATTATTAATCTCGTCCTAATATTATTAAATTTATAACACGTTATCAGCACGAAAAGCTTTTATCAAAAAGATTAAAACAAGTTCAATGTATATCCACTATAATCAAGAAATCATCAAGGTAAACATTTTTCGTAATAAAACTTTATACATTACCATAAAAGAGGTAACGATCATAATACTCAAATTTGTAAAGTAAAAGATCTTTAATTATGAACTACTAACTTTTATCAATATTTCATCATATAGTAATGGACTACTAATTTATTATACATTAATGGACTACTAACTTTTAAATATTTTAATGGACTACTAACTTTTACTAATCTTTAACTTTTATTTTAATATATACTAACATTTGCTTTTAACCTTACTAATGCTTATTTATTACTAACTTACTAACTTCTATTTATATATAATGTACACTAACTTTATTCTTAATTTTGCTAATTTATATTTATTGATACTAACTCTTATTCTTATGTTTTGTGACAACCGTCAAAACTCAGGTCGAGTACGCTAACTTATAACCTCGATACGTATATTTGATACTTGCTATAACTAACTTTATGTGTTACGTGGTTACGTAAACATAACTCTTTAAGCTAAGCTCGATGTAACTCATACAAAACTTTTAACGTAAGTTTACGTTACCTAAACATAAAACATTGTGTCTCGGAATCGGAATCGGAAATCGGAAATCAAACCTTAAAATGAATCCTAATACCAAGAAAACGCATAATGGAACTTGTCTAAGTTCATAGCAAAACAACCGTAAACTCCAAACTAACGGAAATGCTTAACGATAACGAAAAACGTAAAATTTTCATCAACCAGCGTAACTAAGCAGTTACGCAACGTAACTGAGCAGTTACGCAACGTAACTGAGCAGTTACGCAACGTAACTGAGCAGTTACGCAACGTATCTATCCTGGATAGTTACACAGCGTAACTATGTAGTTACGCAACGTAACTAACAGTTACGCTAGCATAACTAGCAGGCTGAGTCATTTTTGCATGTGTAACGATTGGTGCACTTGTTCTGTCACTTCCAACACTTGTTCAAGCCCGATTGGACCCCCTAAAGTTACAGAAATTGGAGTTGACCACTATCTCTCATCTCTCTCTCTCTCATTTCTTTTTTTTCTTCTTCAAAAACACAAAACACACACACACACACAAACACTCTCTAGAGCTCCTATTACAAGCACATAATCACAGTAAAAATCCCACAAAAACCACCACAAATCGTTCTATAATCAAGGAAGAAAGAAGTCTTAATCTATTTGGGTTACATTATTACATAAGCGATTTTCTACATTTTTGAAGCTTAATCTCCAACAAATCACCATCAAAGCAATCTATTCCGGTAAAAACTCTTTAATCTACTGTTTTTACATATATATTACATTGCATGTAAGATCAAATCTATAAAAATATGATTTTTGAAGATTTCAACCCATTCACATACAAACAGGTCATTTTATAAATCTAAACTTTTGAGGTTAAAAAGATGCTATAAACTGTCGTTTATAATGTATTTTTGAGGTATCTATAAGTACATATCGAATTTTACCATCAAAGATGAGTTTACGACACCGAAAACAATTTTTGACCCGAAACTGCCCGACAGTTACGCAGCGTAACTGTGACCAGGTCGCGAAAACTGATTTAATCCGTTATAAACTTTGAAACCTTGAACTTATTAGTTAGACGTATCTATGACACTATAAAAACAAGTATCCCGTAGCCTAACGAGCATAATAACTAATAAGTAATGATACTTACACGAAAACATAATATATATTAGGATTTCGTTGATTCCGAGCACCTCCCGAGCTTTTCCGAGCACGCTAGATTCTTCGCAAACAGTGAGTTACAAACCCCTACTTTTAAATGCTTTTAAACATATTTTGGGGTGAAATGCGAGTCTTAGGCTTAAACACTACATTTAAGCTGAAACAACTTTGAACGCTTAACGAAAACGCTTTGATACTTGAATACTATTATGAAACTATATTTTTGCCGGCATTTTTGATGGTTTTGCCAACAATGCTGAGGATACTGTGACAACCGTCTAAAATTCAGGTGATTCTCATTTGCTATATCGGTTCGAATCTCTAGTTGCATTTTATCGTGATCGTGTTGTTCTAGTCGTACATATGGTGTCTTTTATTAAGTCGGAATCAACTTATAAATCCTAACACCAAATAAACTATACAAAAACTTGACTAAGTTCATAACGGAAACTAATAAAATTCTAGTCCACAACTAACAATAACGGAAAATTTAAAACGTCACAAAGCTGGAAATTTCCATCCAGCCGACGGCTGAAAGGTTCCAGTCGGCGGCTGGATATGGCCAGCCGGCGGCTGAATCTCGGTGACTTGTGACTTGATGAGTCATTATTGCATGTAACTCGATTGGGGCAGTGTTAGACTCGGGCATTGGAACAATTTCTGGTCACAACACTTCCCAAGACCAGTCTCTCACACCTCCCTTTACTCCCTCTTTCATTTCTATTTCATTTTCAAATAAACACACACACAAACACCTAGTTCATCTCTCTCTCTCTCTCTCTCTCTCTCTACATTTTCCTCAAGAACACCATATCAAAACAGTGATTTTTACCATCCAAAACAGCAAGAAAAACACAAAAACGTCCATCAAATCATACACAAAATCGTCCTAAAGTAAAGGGTATCAAAGGGGAAGCTTTAAAACGGGTTTTGAAGAAGTTTCTCTACCATTTTGAAGCTAGAATCACATCCAACCGTCACACAACTATTTCCTTCGGTAAAACCCTCTTATTTTTCTGTTATTACACAAATCTTTACTTGCATGGACGATCCATGGACTGAAAAAGTGTTTTTCTAAAAAGTTAAAACGTTTTCTTGTTTAAAAACGAGTTTTTCTCATAAGATCTACATTTTGATGATATAAATCTAAAAGAAACTGTGACTTTTGCTTAAAAATGTATATATTTGAATAATAACCGATTGCATGTAAGAATCTAACACTAAAACGGGCTAAAAATCGAAAAATAACGAAAACAAGAAACTTGACAACCGTCTAAAAATTCAGGTGATTCTCAGTTAATTTATCTGTTCGAATCTCTAGTTACTTTTTATCGTGTTCATATTGTTCTAGTTCGTACTTGTTGAGTCTTTATTTTGTCGGAACCAAAGTCGGAATCAACTTATAAATCCTAACACCAAAGAAACTATACAAGAACTTGACTAAGTTCATAACGGAAACTAATAAAAGTTCTAGTCCACAACTAACAATAACGGAAAACTTGAAACGTCACCAAGCTGGGAAAAGCCTTCCAGCCGACGGCTGAAAGCTGTCAGCCAGCGGCTGAAGCCCAGCCGACGGCTGGATATGGCCAGCCGGCGGCTGAAAGGCCGCTGACTGTGACTTGATGAGTCATTTCTGCATGTGTTTCGATTGGCTAAAAGCATTAAACGGGATTGGACCGAATTTACTGCCAAATGGGGTTCCCTAGGGCAGTAATCCCCCTTTCCCACCTCCCTCTATCACTTTGGTTTTTCATTTTCAAAAACATAATCACCTACACTCTCTCTCTCTCTAAATCTCTCTCATTTTTTTTTCTCTCAAGAACACAATCAAAACAGAAAGTTTACACCACAAAAACAGCAACAAAACACCCAAAAATCGTCCATCAAATACATACAAAATCGTCCTAAAGTAAAGGGTATCAAAAGGAAGCTTTAAATCGGGTTTTTGAGGAAGTTTTCATCCACCTTGAAGCTATCTTTCATCCAAACCGTTCAACAACTTTTTCCCTCGGTAAAAATCTTTAAACTCACTGTTATTTTATAAATCTTGACTTGCATGGATGATCTAAAGGGTGGAAAATGGTTTTTATAAAAGTTTAAAAACGTTTTCTTGTTAAAAACGAGTTTTTCTCATAGATCTACATTTTGACGATATAAATCTAAAAGAAACTGTGACTTTTGCTTAAAAATGTATATATTTGAATAATAACCGATTGCATGTAAGAATCTAACACTAAAACGGGCTCAAAATCGAAAAATAACGAAAACAAGAAACTGGCCGAAGGCCTCCAGCCGGCGGCTGAATATCTCCAGTTTCTGTCTGGATCTCGCTGTTCAATAAAAACGTCGTTTTGAGAACTCTAAACGTAAAAATAAGCTCAAATAAGTTACCACAGATTATACAACTTTGAAAACTTACTGTTTTTAATAAAGAAATTGTTTGGTTGAGTTTGAGGACTTAGAACACTTGTATTATCGTATTATATGGTTCAAATTGTTTGTTTAAAGCGGGAAAGTGTTTGAAAAATGGATTAAATTTTTATAGCGCGGAAGCGCTGCCCAAATTTCACCGTAAACTTATACTCAAACTCAGCGACTTAACATTTTTGTAACTTATACGTATTGACCTTGGACATTGACTCATTTTGGACATAATTGGACCAATCGGACCCTAAAACGTACACGAACATGTATTTACATATAACATTTCCGTAATAAAACTTTGGGACAGAATTTAAGGTATAAAGATTTAAGACTAAAAATGTTAAAATGGAACTTTAACATAACTTAAATGATACTAATTATAGTTATACAACATTTCGGTGTTTTAGGTCATCCTTGATTCCCGACGCGTTCCGTTCCGCTCTCGTTTACTCGTATCTTTTCTTCGCAACCCGTGAGTTACAACCCCACTATGTTTTACTATTTTAAATTCTTATTTGGGGGAAACATAAGATTGTTTGTTATGTAACTCTTTGAAACTAATTGCAACTCGTATGAAACTTTGAAACTTATGAAACTTTGGAAACTTGTGAAACTCGTGAAACTTTGGAAACTTATGAAACTCGTGAAACTTTGGAAACTTGTGAAACTCGTGAAACTTTGGAAACTTGTGAAACTATTATGCGTAAAATGTGTTAATGCCCCTTAAATTGGCTAAACTAAATTTAGGATACTTGTAGGCGAAACCAATCCTTGATGAAAATATAAACTCCGTAAGTGCTTACTACTATTTTTAGAAACAGAGTTCAATTGCCCCGTTTTTGGTTCGGAAACTTTATACACTATTAGCAATAGCCGTTAGTATTATGGGTATCGATACTTAGGAGAGGTCACTCCTTGCTTGTGGTTCGCGACCTAAGTACATATTACTAGAATCAGGTGGAAACTCAAACATTGGGAAACTTTGGGGCTATATCTGACCAGACAATCGGTTTAGTGTAGACTTACTTTTATATTATGCCAAGTGATTGATACAAGTTACTAATTTAGTTAAGCACATATTACTTACGCATAGGGGTGTTCAAAATCGGATATCCGAAAATTCGGATATCCGAAAATTCGGATAGTGATTTTCACTATCCGAAATCCGAATCCGAATTTTTGGATATCCGAATTTCGGATATCCGAAATTTTCGGATATCCGGTTTCGGATATCCAATATATCCGAAAATCCGAAAATTTGAAAAAATATCTTTTTTTTTTTGTTTTTTTGTGTTATTTTTTGTTTGTTCCAAATTTTATTATACATTTTGTTAACTACAATATTTAATATTAACATATATTTATCTAAATATGTTATTAAATCACCAAAATATTTACATTTACCTATAAAATAACTATAAAAACTAAAAAAATATATATATATTTTCGGATTTTCGATTCAGGGGATGAAAGAAGCTTTGTATCCTTAGAATTTAGACCCCTCATTAACTTAGGATCTAAGGTTCTTAAGGATAGCTTCACCATAGAGTACGCTAACGGTCAGGAGTTCGAAGCTAAGGATATAATCCTAGGATGTTCCATATGCCTATCTGATAAAACCTTCCCCATTGACTTAATTCCAATCGAGCTGAAAAGCTTTGACGTGATCGTCGGAATGGACTGGCTCTCTAGTTTCCGAGCCGAGATCGTCTGTTTCGACAAACTTATCCGCATCCCTCTCTCTGACACCGAAACTCTAGTTGTTCAAGGAGACAAACCCGGACGACAACTCCGTATCGTGTCGTCCATGAAAATGCGCAAGTACCTCGAGAAGGACTGTGACACATTTCTCGCTCACGTTGTCGAACGTAAACCCAAGGAGATCCGCTTACAAGATATCCCAGTAGTCAAGGATCACCCTGAAGTCTTTCCCGAAGACTTACCCGTGCTACCTCCGCATCGACAAGTGGAATTCCGGATAGACCTAGTTCCTGGTGCAGCACCGGTCGCTAAGACACCGTATCGTCTAGCCCCACCGGAAATGCAAGAGCTGTCGAAACAGCTGCAGGAACTCTTGGATCACGGTCTTATTCGTCCGAGCTCGTCCCCCTGGGGAGCCCCAATACTGTTCGTTAAAAAGAAAGACGGATCCTTTCGCATGTGCATCGACTACCGCGAACTGAACAAACTGACCGTCAAGAACCGATACCCACTCCCGAGGATCGATGACCTTTTCGACCAGTTGCAGGGTGCAACTTAGTTCTCGAAAATCGACCTCCGTTCGGGTTATCATCAGGTTCGTGTCAGTGAGACCGACATTCCTAAAACCGCTTTTCGTACTCGTTACGGTCATTACGAATTCCTTGTCATGCCATTTGGTTTAACAAACGCACCAGCGGTGTTCATGGACCTGATGAACAGGGTGTGTAGACCTTATTTGGACAAATTCGTGATCGTATTCATTGATGACATCCTTATCTACTCGAGAAACAAAGAGGATCACGCGAAACACCTGAAACTCATCTTAGAACTCCTCCGAGATCAGAAACTGTACGCCAAGTTCTCGAAGTGTGAATTTTGGCTCCGGGAAGTACATTTCCTTGGTCATGTGGTCAACCAAGAAGGGATCCATGTAGATCCTGCTAAGATAGAGGCGATCGAGAAATGGCAAGCCCCGACGACTCCTACGGAAATTCGCCAATTCCTAGGATTGGCCGGCTACTATCGAAGGTTCATCGAGAATTTCTCGAAGATCGCTAAGCCACTCACCGAGCTCACTCAGAAGGACAAGGATTTTGTTTGGGGTACGAAATAAGAGGAATCCTTCCAGAAACTTAAACACCAGCTCTACCACGCACCGGTTTTGTCCCTACCGGAGGGTACGGATAACTTCGTAGTATTCTGCGAGGCATCCCATCAAGGACTTGGGTGTGTCCTTATGCAGAAGGATAAAGTCATCGCCTACGCTTCGAGGCAACTCAAAGAGCACAAACAGAACTGCACCACTCACGACCTAGAGCTGGGAGCCATCGTATTCGCATTGAAGATATGGAGACATTATTTTTACGGTACTAAGTGCACGGTTTTCACGGATCATAAGAGCCTACAACACATTCTAGACCAGAAGATGCTCAACATGAGACAAAGAAGATGGATCGAACTGCTTAGTGACTACGATTGCGAGATCAAGTACCAGCCGGGTAAGGCAAACGTAGTAGCAGACGCCCTGAGTAGGAAGGAAAGGGTAAGACCATCTCGAGTTAGGGCATTAGGTATCCAGATTCAAACGAATCTTCAAACGCAGATCGCCGAGGCACAGCGAGAAGCGTTGAAACCTGAGAACTTAAAGGGCGAAACATTGCACAACCATGAGACGGAGTTCGAACTCAAACCCGACGGAATCCATTATTTCAAGGGCCGAGCCCGGATTCCGAAGTCTGAAGACCTTCGCAAGCTAATCTTGGATGAGGGCCACCGCTCTCGATACTCCATCCACCCCGGATCCGATAAGTTGTACAAGGATCTGCGGGAGTATTATTGGTGGCCGGGCATGAAGAAAGATATCGCCTTGTACGTAGCCAAGTGTCTTACTTGCTCGAAGGTCAAGGCGGAATATCAGAAGCCCTCGGGTCTACTACAACAACCGGAGATTCCTATGTGGAAGTGGGAAAAAATCTCCATGGATTTCATTACAAAGTTGCCCCGGACGGCAAAGGGCAACGACACAATTTGGGTAATTGTGGACCGATTAACAAAGTCTGCTCATTTCCTACCGGTACGAGAAACCCACTCGATGGAGAAATTCGCTCAAATCTACATCAACGAGATCATCTCTCGCCACGGAACACCTCTCTCCATCATCTCTGACAGGGATAGTCGGTTCACGTCCCGCTTTTGGAACGCGCTTCAGAAGTCGCTCGGGACGCGACTAGACCTTAGCACCGCTTACCACCCTCAGACCGACGGTCAGAGCGAAAGGACGATCCAAACCCTTGAGGACATGCTAAGAGCGTGCGTAGTTGACTTCGGAGGAAGTTGGGACACTCACCTCCCCTTGGTCGAGTTTTCCTACAACAACAGCTACCACGCTAGCATCAAGTGCGCTCCGTTCGAGGCCTTATATGGACGTAAGTGCCGGTCGCCACTTTGTTGGCTAGAAGCCGGTGATCGACAACTCACAAGGCTCGACATCGTTCAGGAAACCATCGACAAGATCACCACTATCAGAGAACGACTGAAGACGTCCCGTACTCGGCAAAAGAGCTACGCCGACAACCGAAGGAAACCCCTCGAGTTCCAAGTTGGCGATCGGGTGCTTCTTAAAGTATCGCCATGGAAGGGGGTAGTTCGCTTCGGGAAGCGCGGCAAGCTAAGCCCAAGGTATACCGGACCCTTCGAAGTTATCGAGCGTATTGGCCCAGTAGCATATTGACTCCAACTCCCGCAAGTTCTTTCTAATGTTCACAACGTATTCCATGTCTCGCACTTGAAAAAGTGCGTATCTGATGAAACCATCGTCATTCCACTCGATGAGGTCAAGATCGATAACAAGCTCAACTTTATAGAGGAACCGCTTGAAGTTGTGGACCGCGAGGTCAAACAACTCAGACAAAGTCGTGTTCCTATTGTCAAGGTTCGTTGGAACTCCCGACGTGGTCATGAATTCACATGGGAACGTGAAGACCAGATACGTCAAAAGTATCCGCATCTGTTCAAAGATACTTCTACCTGATGGGACGTGTCAAATTTCGGGACGAAATTTCTTTCAACCCGGGGATGATGTGACAACCGTCTAAAATTCAGGTGATTCTCATTTGCTATATCGGTTCGAATCTCTAGTTGCATTTTATCGTGATCGTGTTGTTCTAGTCGTACATATGGTGTCTTTTATTAAGTCGGAACCAAAAGTCGGAATCAACTTATAAATCCTAACACCAAATAAACTATACAAGAACTTGACTAAGTTCATAACGGAAACTAATAAAATTCTAGTCCACAACTAACAATAACGGAAAATTTAAAAAGTTACAAAGCTGGAAATTTCCATCCAGCCGACGGCTGAAAGGTTCCAGCCGGCGGCTGGATATGGCCAGCCGGCGGCTGAATCTCGCTGACCTGTGACTTGATGAGTCATTATTGCATGTAACTCGATTGGGGCAGTGTTAGACTCGGGCATTGGACCAATTTCTGGTCACAACACTTCCCAAGACCAGTCTCTCACACCTCCCTTTACTCCCTCTTTCATTTCTATTTCATTTTTAAATAAACACACACACAAACACCTAGTTCATCTCTCTCTCTCTCTACATTTTCCTCAAGAACACCATATCAAAACAGTGATTTATACCATCCAAAACAGCAAGAAAAACTCAAAAACGTCCATCAAATCATACACAAAATCGTCCTAAAGTAAAGGGTATCAAAGGGGAAGCTTTAAAACGGGTTTTGAAGAAGTTTCTCTACCATTTTGAAGCTAGAATCACATCCAACCGTCACCCAACTTTTTCCTTCGGTAAAACCCTCTTATTTTTCTGTTATTACACAAATGTTTACTTGCATGGACGATCCATGGACTGAAAAAGTGTTTTTCTAAAAAGTTAAAACGTTTTCTTGTTTAAAAACGAGTTTTTCTCATAAGATCTACATTTTGATGATATAAATCTAAAAGAAACTGTGACTTTTGCTTAAAAATGTATATATTTGAATAATAACCGATTGCATGTAAGAATCTAACACTAAAACGGGCTAAAAATCGAAAAATAACGAAAACAAGAAACTGGCCGAAGGCCTCCAGCCGGCGGCTGAAGATATCCAGCCGGTGGCTAAGGTCCAGCCGGCGGCTGAATATCTCCAGCCGCTGTCTGGATCTCGCTGTTCAATAAAAACGTCGTTTTGAGAACTTTAAACGTAAAAATAAGTCCAAATAACTTTATTACAGATTGAATATTTTGGGAACTTACTGTTTTTGTAAATAAAATAGTTTGGATGAGTTTGAGGACTTAAAACACTTGTATTATCGTATTATATGGTTTAAATTGTTTGTTTAAAGCGGGAAAGTGTTTGAAAAATGGATTCAATTTTTATAGCGCGGAAGCGCTGCCCAAATTTCACCGTAAACTTATACTCAAACTCAGCGACTTAATTTTGTAACTTATACGTATTGACCTTGAACATCGACTCATTTTGGACATAATTGGACCAATCGGACCCTAAAACGCACACGAGCACATAATAACATATAAACTTTCCGTAATGAAACTTTGGGACAGAATTTAAAGTATTAAAGTTTAAGATTTAAAAATGTTAAAGTGGAACTTTAACATAACTTAAGTCATACTATTATACTTACACGATATTCCGGTGTTTTAGGTCATCCTTGATTCCTGACGCGTTCCGTTCCACTCTCGCTTACTCGTATCTTTTCTCCGCAACCCGTGAGTTACAACCCCACTATGTTTTACTATTTTAAATGCTTATTTGGGGGAAACATAAGATTGTTTGTTATGTAACTCTTTGAAACTATTTGCAACTCGTATGAAACTTTGAAACTTTTGAAACTTATGAAACTTTGAAACTTATGAAACTTGGAAACTTTGGAAACTTATGAAACTTGGAAACTTTGGAAACTTGTGAAACTATTATGCGTAAAATGTGTTAATGCCCCGTAAATTGGCTAAACTAAATTTTAGGTTACTTGTATGCGAAACCAATCCTTGATGAGAATATAAACTCCGTAAGTGCTTACTACTATTTTTAGAAACAGAGTTCAAATTGCCCCGTTTTAAGAGTTCAGAAACATTATACACTATTAGCATTAGCCGTTAGTATTATGGGTATCGATACTTAGGAGAGGTCACTCCTTGCTTGTGGTTCGCGACCTAAGTACATATTACTAGAATCAGGTGGAAACTCAAACATTGTGAAACTTTGGGGCTAGATCTGACCAGACAATCGGTTTAGTGTAGACTTACTTTTATATTATGCCAAGAGATTGATACAAGATACTAATTTAGTTAAGCACATATTACTTACGCATATACAATACTTTAGCGATTGCTTCCGCTATAACTTTTTATGATACGAGTTCTACTTTACTTGCGTATGTTCGAAACTTTTATAAATATATATGTTTTAGCGTTGTTCCGCTTCCTTTTCATTTATGATATTTATTACATATATATTTTCTTTTTGGAAACTTTTATCGAGAAACTCAAAAACTGTAACTCACTCACTACATTATGTAGTTGACACTTTATCTTATGTTTCAGGAAATTAGTGTAAGTGTCGAAGTGCATGGCAAGGAAGGGTCGGTATGGTCACGTGAGGCGAAACTTTGGGAAAAGACCCTTTTATTTTGGGAATTTATTTTGAAACCTTGTATTATGTACTGGTGTTAAACGATTAAACTGCTTGGTTGATTTTGAATTATGAACTATTTTATTTTAATGCAATGACTTGAACCGTTTAGTTTGCTTATAACCGTGTAATGATATTCCAGCTCTCACATCTCGTGTTTCCGCTATAGCGGGGTGTGACAGATACAAACACAAAATTTGCCAATGACTAATCATCGATCGTCATGTTGCGGACGTTGTACAACATGGACGTGAGATACCACGAAAATTCTCATACACTCTTGCATAACAGTTGCTATTAATCTCTGGGAGAGGACCGATAGAATTTATGGATAGCGCTATTAGGGTAGGTTGACCCTCACCACAACGATAACAACAGATGGTGCATAATTCTAGTGGGTAGGCTAAAGGCTTAGCAACGATCATTGGGCAATACTTAGGATTGTCACATAGTCGCGCTATGTGGTCAAAGCCTACGAACACGAATACTATACTTTACGCATGGTTATGCGACAACTATTTGAAAACTAATACTTTACGCTTGGTTATGCGTCAACTATTTGAATGCTATACTTTACGCCATTGTTATGTGCGTCGAAACCTAAATGCTTTACTTAAACTTTGTAGCTCACTAACTACTTCTCCCGTAGTTAACACTTGACTCGTATTTTCAGGAAACGAGTAAGCTTTGGAGACGATGCGTATGCTTTTGGTTGATGACTTCAAGAATGGGAAAAGGGTTCGGGTGGTTTGGCTATGAACACCTTATTTTGTATTCGGATATGTAAAGATGTTTAAAACACTTGTAAACTTTTGAAGTTATGTTTATTTAATATAACTTGGTGGTTGATTATAAACTTGTGTATCGAATATTCTCGCTCTTCACATTCCGTGTTTCCGCTTTAGCGGGGTGTGACATGTTTATTTTTATTATTGTTTACTAATGTTAATGTTTCCGCTTCTAAGTTTTTCTTAATTACCATGTTTAACGATTTAATTATAAAGTTATTATTTTAAAATATATAATTACAAAAACTATATAACGGTCGTAAATGGCGACTAACGACGTTACACCAACTATATTTTTCGCTATAAATTTGTGATTTTTGATCCCCGATTTTTCCAAAATAAATCTTATCGTTTCTCAAATTCATTGCATACAAAGAATTTTCGAAGATGATTCATCCACTTTAGTTTTCATCATTGTATTAATTATGTTATCTATCATTCCCCTGGTTTAACTACCATGGTGCGAATTTTATTTTTTCTTGACCATACTTGTAACTGTTGTTTTTCCACTTCTCTGTGTTTCATTATGCATTGATATATATGGATTCTAATTTTAATATTTTACATTTGTTCAATTCATATAGTTACAACATGTCGAACATTGCAAAGATTGAATTCAAAGCACTTGATATAAGTGACAAAGATTATATGACATGGACCGCAAGGGTCAAGAGGCATCTTGAATCCATGGGTATTTTAGATACCATAAAAGCATACTATGAATGCTCATCGCTAGACAAAGCGAAAGCTAATGTTTTCATTAATAAGCATTTGGATGATATGCTAGAAATGGAATATTTTAATATAACAGATCCATTCATTTTATGGAAGGATCTTGAAATAAGATTTAATCATCAAAATGAAGTATTGTTTCCATCTGCTAGGGATGAATGGAGAAATCTAAGATTCCAAGATTTTAAAAAAGTAAATGAATACACCTCCACTCTGTTTAGAATATGTTCAACACTTCAATTTTGTGGACATGGTGTTACAGAGGAAGAAAAAGTTGGAGAAAACATTCTCCACCTTTCATGCATCAAACATATATATACAACAACAATATAGGTTACAGAATTTTAAAAGATATTATGAATTGAATGCATTTCTCCTCGTCGCTGAACAAAACAATGAACTTTTGATGAAAAATCACGAGTCCCGTCCTACAGGATCATTAGCATTGCCTGAAGCAAATGTTGCAAACATAGATGGTTCCAAAAATAATATGAGTGGACGGGGACATGGTCGTGGACGAGGTCGGGGACATTTTGGCCAAAACCATCCTTATGGCCACAACCATAATTATGGTCGAAACCAAAACTTTGGTAGAGGGAAATCTTATGGTCGTGGGCATGGGCGTGGTCGTTCAAATTATTACCATGCTCCCCAAAACAAAAAATTTCAACCACAAAGAAATTCCAAAACGACAAATCATGGTGATGGGGCAGAGCCTTCTCAGAATCATGAAGATATTTGTTTTAGATGTGGTGTAAAGGGACATTGGTCTAAAAACTGCCGAACACCTCACCACCTCTGTGAACTCTACAAAGAATCCTTGAAAGGAAAAGATAAGGAAGTAAACCTTATTGATGATCTTGAGTTTACAGAAACTGAGTTTAATGCTGCAGATTATTGCAATAATCTTAACCTTTTGGATTGATATGGATCTTGATAACCTCTATTTACTAAGTTTATGTTTAATAACTATGTTTATGTTCCTATAACTATGTTTCTCTTTTATAACTATGTTTTTCAATTTCTTCAGTTGTTTTAGTCTTCCATGTAATATTTATGCAATAACGCTGTGTTTTCAAGTTTTATTTTTATAGTAAAGGAATGTAAAGGAAAGGAAATAAATAAATTATGGTGCTCTCAAGTTTTTTTTTAGGAAGAAAAGTAAAGAAAAGGAAAGGATTTGAAGGTAAAGTTTATACATTTTATTCAATAAAACAATCCGGCCATATTTGGGGTGATTGTAAAGTAAAATAAATACTTTCCTTTCATTTACTTTACTTTTCTTTACATTACTTTCTTTTCCTTTAATTTTAGACTCGAGAACATATTCTAAACAGAACTTTTCTTCCTAAAAAAAACAAATGTACCTTTTGTTATTATCTAATTGATTCATTTCTTATTTTTTTTAAATATTTGAAGTTTGATATGAGTTCCACTGGAATACAACATCAAACAATGGTTGGAGATCTCTGCATATCAGATAGTGGTGCCACACACACTATACTGAAAACTAGGAAATATTTTTCTGAACTGAAACCTACAAAAGCAACCATTCGTACTATATCAGGTCATGTAGACTTGATAGAAGGAATGGGAAAGGCTAATTTTATGCTACCTAATGGCACAAAGCTTTTGATAAATAATGCTTTATTTTCTCCAAAGTCGTCGAGAAATTTATTGAGTTTTAGTGACATATACCTTAATGGATATGATACTCAAACAGTGACTATAGGTCATGAGAAATATATGCATATTGTTGAAAAGAACATAGTTCTAGAAACGCTACCAAGACTTCATTCTGGTTTACATTATACACATATACATGTGGTGGAATCAAATATGGTAGTGAAAGAAAAATATAGTAATCCTGGAATAATTACTTTATAGCATGACAGATTAGGCCATCCAGGATCAACAAAGATGCGAAGAATAGTTGAAAGTACTTATGGACATCTATTGAAGGATCATAAGATACCTCAATCAGATTCAATAATTCCATGCACATCATGTTCTTTTGGAAAATTAATTGTGAGACCTTCACCACTTAAAGTTGAAAATGAATCACCTGTGTTTCTTGAAAGAATTCACGGTGACATATGTGGACCAATTCACCCACCATGTGGACCATTTAGATATTTTATGGTTTTAATAGATGCATCAAGTAGATGGTCTCATGTTTGCTTACTTTCAACTCGTAATATGGCATTTGCAAAAAATTTGGCTCAAATTATCAAGTTAATAGCACATTTTCCAGATTACACTCTTAAAAGGGTAAGACTTGATAATGCTGGTGAATTTACATCCCAAGCATTTGATGACTATTGTATGTCTGTAGGGATTGTTGTTGAACATCCAGTTGCTCATGTTCACACGCAAAATGGTTTAGCATAATCACTGATTAAACATCTTCAACCAATAGCTAGACCATTAATAATGAGAACAAAGCTACCTGTATCAATATAGGGTCATGCAATTTTACATGTCGCGTCACTGATTCGTTTAAGACCAAGTGCTAATCATACGTATTCTCCCATGCAACTTGCTTTAGGGCAAGAGCCAAACATTTCTCACCTTAGAGTTTTTGGTTGTGCTGTATATGTTCCCATTGCACCACCACACCGTACAAAAATGGGGCCTCAGAGGACGTTAGCAAAATATATGTTGGATATGAAACATCTTCTATCATAAGATATCTTGAACCACTAACAGGTGACGTTTTTTCAGCACGTCTAGCTGATTGCCAATTTAATAAGACAACTTTTCCAACATTAGGGGGAGAAAAGAAAATCAAAGAAAAAGATGTTTCATAGTGTGAACCTTATTTGTTAAATCTTGATCATCGCACCAAGCAATGTGAAACAGAAGTTCAAAAGATTATGCACTTGCAACAAATTGTAAATCAATTACCCGATGCATTTGTTGATACAAAAAGAGTGACAAAATCATACATACCAGTTGTTAACGCTCCAACTCGAATTGAGATCCCAGATGGAAAATCTGACGATAAAGTCACTCAAGAGTCTAAAACACGCTTGAAGCGTGGAAGACCAATTGGTTCCAAAGATAAAAATCCTCGTAAAAGAAAAGGTGCAGAGAATGCAAATGATCACGAGAAAAGTGTTTTTGAAGAAATACAAAATATCATAATTTCTCCAGTAGAGGAAATGAATGATAACAATAAGGAGATTGCAATCAATTATGAAAATACACATGCATTATGGAACCGAAACGAAATGGAAAATATTGATGAAATATTTTCATTTAATGTTGCATGTGAGGTTATGAATGAAGGTGATGATCCTGAACCTCAGGTTGTTATTGATTGTCAAAACAGACATGATTGGGTTAAATGGAAAGACGCCATGCAAGCTGAATTAAATTCTCTCAATAAACGGAAGGTTTTTGGACCTATTGTTATCACTCCCAAATCCATGAAACCTGTAGGGTACAAATGGATATTTATACGTAAAAGAAATGAGAAAAATGAAATTATAAGATACAAGGCCAGACTTGTGGCTCAAGGTTTTTCTCAAAGACTGGGGATTGATTACGATGAAACATATTCTCCTGTTATGGATGCTATCACTTTTAGATATTTAATTAGTCTAGAAGTTTCTAAGAATTTAGAAATGCGTCTCATGGATGTTGTTACTGCTTACTTGTATGGATCACTAGATAGTGATATCTATATGAAGATCCCCGAAGGATTTAAAATGCCTGAAACATTAAGTACAAAACCCAAAGAAATATACTCAATAAAATTACAAAGATCTTTATATGGTTTAAAGCAATCTGGACGGATGTGGTATAATCGCTTGAGTGATTATTTGATATTAGGCTATACAAATAATCTTATTTGTCCATGCATCTTTATTAAGAAAACAACATCTGGATATGTGATCATAGCTGTCTACGTTGATGATTAATGAAGTGATTATGCTTTTAAAGAAAGAATTTGAAATGAAAGACCTTGGAAAAACCAAATACTGCCTTGGTTTACAGATTGAGCACATGAATAATGGTATACTTGTACATCAATCAAATTATACGGAGAAGGTCTTAAAACGTTTCAATATGGACAAAGCAAATCCGTTAAGCACACCAATGGTTGTTAGAACACTCAACATTGATAAAGATCCATTTCGCCCTTGCGAAGAAAACGAAGAAGTTCTTGGTCCTGAAGTACCATATGTAAGTGCAATTGGAGCTCTTATGTATCTTACTAATTGTACTAGACCTGATATTTCTTTTGCAGTTAATTTGTTAGCAAGATTCAGTTGATCTCCTACCAAACGACATTGGAACGGAATCAAACATATTTTTCGATACCTTCGAGGGACTGTTGATTTGGGTTTATTTTATTCTAACAATTCCAAAGAAGGGTTGATTGGTTATGCAGATGCAGGTTATTTATCTGATCCTCATAAAGATAAGTCTCAAACTTGATATGTATTCATGAATGGAGGTACTGCAATTTCATGGCGTTCTCAGAAACAAACTCTAGTTGCAACATCTTCAAATCATATTGAAGTTATTGCAGTACATGAAGCTAGTAGAGAGTGTGTATGGTTAAGATCGATGACACAACTTATTATGACCTCTTGTGGACTAGAGACGGACAAAACTGCTACTCTGATCTATGAAGATAATGCAGCTTGTGTCGCACAGATGAAGGAGGGGTATATCAAGAGTGACAGAACTAAACATATACCACCAAGATTTTTCTCATTCACACGAGACCTTATAAAGGATTATCAGATTGATCTTTTCACGAAGGCACTTCCAACTGCAACTTTCAGAAAGCATGTCCATGATATTGGAATGAGACACTTGCGAAGCATGTGACGGTTGACAGATGTCAACATAAGGGGGAGTCAACTATACACTCCACTCTTTTTCCCTTAGCTAAAGTTTTTTCCCACTGAGTTTTCTTTAGCAAATGTTTTTAATGAGGCAGTATATCAAAGTTGAACTCTGTTGAAAATTGACATCAAAGGGGGAGTGTTGTGAATTATTAATCTTTGCTATTTGGATGCATACATTTTCAACCCTATGTATTATACACAACAACCTACTTGTCTCCTATAATTACCCTATTATGTAAATTCAATAGTAGTAGTTAATATAAATACCCATCTAATGTAAAGATGAAAAATTGTGACAATCGTCTAAACTCAGGTCGAGAACGCTAACTTATAACCTCATTATGTTATATCTGTTACTTGCCATAACTAACATTATGTATTACGTGGTTACGTAAACATATCTTTTTAAGCTAAACTCGATGTAACTCACACAAAACTTTTAACGTAGGTTTACGTTACCTAAACATTTAACGTGTGTGTCTTGGAAATGGAATCGGAATCGGAATCGGAATCAAATCAATAAATAAATATACCAAGTAATCACATAATGAACTTTCCTAAGTTCATAACAAGAACGAACGTAAAACTATGGACTAACGCTTAACAATAACAAAAACTTAAAACGAATTTTGGCTGGAACAGCCATTCAGCCATCGGCTGAGGTCCAGCCGGCGGCTGGAGATGCTCAGCCGGCGGCTGAATAACGCTGGTCCAGTTTTTGGTGACTCATTTCTGCATGTAACACGAACCAAACACATGTCCAACGTTGATTGGACCCCTCTTTTGTCCAGAAATGACAGTCACCTACTCCCCCACTAACTCCCTTCTCTCATTTGAAACATCACAAACACACGCACACAACTTCAATTTCTCTCATTTCTCTCTCAAACTCTCCAACAAAAACCAGTCACTTTATTCCTCTAAAACAGCAAGATATCATCCTAAATCATCCATAAAACTCACACAAATCGTCCATATAGCAAAAGGGTTACATAAAAACCGGGTTTCAAAGAAGTTCTACCACATTTGAAGCTCTAAATCTCCACCAAACATCATCAAAACTTTTCATCCGATAGATTTCTTTTACTTTACTGTTTTCATATAAATAACCTCTTGCATGGACAATCCATGACTGTAAAACTTGTTTTTATAAAGATTTATAACGTTTTTCTTACAAAAACGGGTTTTTCATATAGATCTACATATTGGTGTTAAAGATCTAAAAAGAAACTGAGATTTTGTCACTAATATGAATATACTTCATTAATAATCTGTGCATGTCGAAATCCATCACTAAAATGCTTAGAAATCGTGAAAAATGTCAAAATGGTGAAACTGGCCGAAGGCCTCCAGCCGACGGCTGAAGATATTCAGCCAGCGGCTGAGGTCCAGCCGACGGCTGAGTATCTTCAGCCGCTGTCTGGATCTCGTTGTACACAAAAACTTCGTTTTTACAATATAAACGTTAAGATTCGAGGACTAATGAATTTTCACAGATTGTTATATATTGAAACAGGTTATTGGTTTTGTGAAAACATAAGTTTTTGGTTAAACTTTTAATAACTAAAACTATTACTTGTTATTGTATCGTTAAATGTATTTAGTAAAGCGGGAAAGTGGATTTTAGAATGGACTAAATTTTTATAGCGCGGAAGCGCTGCCCAAATTTCACCATAACATGTACTAGAAATTCAGTAACGAATAATTATTGTAACTTAATCATATTGACCTTGAACATCGTACCTTTTTGGACATAAGTGGACTAATCGGACAATTAAACGTATTATGACATGTCGTGACACCTAAGTTTTTGATATTAAAACTGTTTGGACAGAACATAAGTATAAGGGTTTAATCCTTAAAAGGTTGAAATGGAACTTTAACATAAATTACATCACGATACTTATACGAAAACTTGGTTTATATTAGGATTCCGGTGATTCCTAGCACTTTTCGAGCTTTTCCGAGCACGCTACGATCTTCGCAAACATTGAGTTACAAACCCCTACTTTTAACTGCTTTAAACATATTTTTGGGGTGAAATGCGAGTCTTAGGCTTAAACATTGCAGTTTAGCTGAAACAAACTTTGAACGAATTATGAAACAAGTTGATACTCGAACACTAATACAAAACGCTTGTACACAAATGCTATTGTAAACAACTATTTTGCCAGCATCGTTGATGGTTTTGCCAACGATGCTGAGGATACAAACACTAAATTACCAATAACTTGGCATCGATCGACATGTTGCGGACGTTGTACAACATGGTCGTGAGATGCTACGACAAATCCCATACAATCCGAGTGACATTAGTTGCTATTAATCCCTTGGAAAGGACCGATAGAACTTATGGATAGCGCTATTAGGGTACTTGCAAAGACCCTCACCACAACGATGACAACTAGTGGTGCATAATCTTCTAGTGGGTAATTAATAGGCTTAGCAACGCAACGAAACGATCATTGGGCAATACTTAGGATTGTCACATAGTCGCGCTATGTGGTCAATGTCTACTAAAAAAAAATACTATACTTTACGCATGGTTATGCGACAACTATTTTAATGCTTTACTTTACGCCATTGTTATGTGCGTCGAAACTTGTATACTTTTACTTAAACTTGTAGCTCACTAACTATGTCTCCCATAGTTAACACTTGACTCGTATTTTCAGGTAACGAGTAAGCTAGCGTTGATGACTTTATGCTTTGGGCGGATGACTTCAAGAACGGGAAGGGTTTGGGCGGTTTGGTTATGAACACCCTGTTTTGAATTTGGATATGTAAATGTTGTTTTAAACTATGATGTAAACTTGATGTTAACTTTTATTTAATGTAACTTAGCGTTTATCTATATCTTGCTATCGAATGCTATTGCTCTTCACATCCTGTGTTTCCGCTTTAGCGGGGTGTGACAAAAATGCACCATATACACTTTCCTAAGTGATATACTACTTTCTCCCATCTCTAATCCTTGTTATTCTTTTACAAAACTAGTTAAGTTATTATTAATCTCGTCCTAATATTAGCAAATTTATAACAAAGTTTTAGTTTTTATATATACTATTACATAAAACATATCACTATTTTTAATTTAAGTTTACTTTTAAGAAACTCAACTCTTAACTATATATTTATCTCATCAAGATCATCATCAATATAATGATAACCATCAATTTTATACAACATGATAAATTATGTTCTTAATAATATATTTTAATATAGTCATTCAATAATACTCAAAATGTATCATTTCCTCATTAAATTAAAATGTAACCATTAGTTTCTATTACAAAAATGTTACTATGACCAAATACACACCAATATCTTTAATCTTTAATATATAATAAAAGAGTGACGTTAAATATTTCATGGCGAAATAAGGTCCTTCAGATGAATTGACTACTTTGATTTCAGTCGTTAGATCAGATTGATGATGTCATCAAAGACTATTTTCATTTTACACCCTTTTACAACATATAATTACATTAAGTTTTTCATTTCATCTCAACTTAAATAAAAACATAATTTTAGTATATATAAAATCGCTCAATACCTTATTGTTATTTTAAAAACTCCTAATATTAAATATTAATACATATGTATAAACGTAAAGGTGTATATGTTATTATAACTATAAACAACATGTAAAACGCAAATGTATATATATATATATATATATATATATATATATATATATATATATATATATATATATATATATATATATATATATATATATATATATATATATATATATATATATATATATGTTATTATACGTATTACATTGTTTTCTCATAATAACTTAAAACCTACATGAAATTCAATTTTTATCTTTGTCCATGTTATCACGGGATAATAATCTAGTTTAAATATAAATAAGAAATCAATAATTAATTTGCTTTTTGATGTGAAAAAACAAGGTGTATTACTGTAGTATAATTAATATAATATTTAATCATAAACGTATTAATTTGAATTAATTTTAATTACTATATTGGTTTAAATTATACCTGGCAATCATGACCCAATAATCAAAATTCAGGTCAAAGTGGGTTTTTAATTTAACATTTTGGGTAAAAATGGACATGTTTATTTTTCCATTCGGGTCATATTGGGTTTGAACAAAATTAAAAGAAACAAATGCGGGTCATGTTGGGCGGGAAAAAGAGATCGAGCGAGTCATATTGTTATTAGACGATATAGGCTTGTATTATATATTGGGTCATAGGCCCAGGTCCATGTATTATCTATATATATGTATGATGTATTGGCAATAATTAAGCAATCAATTCTCATTATTTTATATACCATAATATGGTATCAGAGCTTAACGAGCTCTCCTAAAAACTCTCAAAACAATCGATCCTTTCCTTTATTGCCTCCTTTCTTTTTGGCAAACCATAACAAACCCTAATATTGGTTTGTCGACTCCTGCTAAACCCTTCACGTTTCCGCCGCTGCTACCATTCGCTATACCTTCTTCACCCTATCTTTCGTTATACCATGCCAGGAGACGATGCCTCCACTTCCAAGTATGACAAAGCCTTCAACATCACCAACATCAAAGCTTATATACCCATCACTCTCGACCTTGAAGAACACAATTATGCTCATTGGCGTCGCCTATTCGAGATGCACTGTATTACATGGGAAGTCGCTGGTTTTCTCGATGGAACCATCGTTCCTACGGGAGCCAACGATAAAAACTGGATCAAACTCGATAACTTAATTCGCATGTGGATTTACAACACCATTAGTAAAAACATTCTTCAGATTGTAATGACGAAAGGCGAAACCGCACGTCTTTTATGGAAGGAACTTGAAGATTTATTCCACAGTAATAAAGATGCCCGCTCGATCCAGCTTTATGATGATCTTCGAAATCTTCGGATTGGCGACCTCTCCGCCTCAGCCTACTGTCACAAATTAAAGGTGATATACGATCTCCTTCAAAACCTCAATGATCCGATTGATGAAAACGCTCTAGTACGCTATGCAATCAATGGTTTACGGGGCCGATTTCCGGGACTCAGCTTCATCCGCCATCTAAACCCGCTGCCATCTTTCTCCAACCTTCGCTCCATGCTATTACTCGAAGAATCCAGCACCGACAGTTCCCGTATGTCCAACGATAATTCATCCTCCTCTCCAACAGTTTTGTACGCTAGAGGTAACCCCCGAAACACCGGACCGCAACTTTGTCGTAATTTTCAACGTGGTGGCTGTACCTACGGGGGCAAATGCAAGTTTATTCACGGTGAAACCTCTCGCAATGCATCTCAGCGGCCTATGGATCGTAAAACCGGAACAAACGGCGCTCCACAACAGTCCCATGCACGTGGGATTCTTGGCTTTTCTCCTACTCAAATCGGGGCTCCTACTCAGCAGGTGGTGACTTATGGGTACGGGTATGGGGCTCCAGCAGGTATTATTGGGTTCGGTGCTCCAGCGGGACCAGTTTTTGGTTTCGGTAATTACCCAGCAAATTACACAAATTACACTCCAGCAGTCCAGGCTGCCCACTTGCCTCAGGCCCAATCTCCGCATGCAGTCCAGCAGGCCCAGTTCAACCAGGCTGCTCCAGCAGTCCAGCAGCTCCACCAGGCCGCTCCAGCAGTCCACCAGGCCCAATCCCAGTACCCGGTCCATCAGGCCTCTTTCCCGAGCACGATGAATTATCAGCCAGTCCCGAGTGCGTTCAATGTTCAATCCGGCCCTTCCGAGCAACACACTACTCTCCCGCAAGCATTTAGCAACATGTCTTTCAAAGACAACGGGGAGTGGTACATGGATACGGGGGCAACATCTCACCTTGCTTCGGATACAGGTAATCTAAGTACTATTCTTAATAAGCACGACATTAATTCTATTTTTGTTGGTGACGGGGCGCAAATTCCCGTCACCAACTCTGGACATAGCATTATTCCCACTAAACATCGCCCATTATTTTTAAAAAATGTCCTTGTTACCCCCAGCATTATTAAAAATCTCATTTCTGTGCGCAAATTTGTTAATGATAATGATTGTTCTATTGAGTTTGACAAATTTGGTTTCTCTGTGAAGGACCCCTGGACCCAAACCATTCTTCTTCGATGTGACAGTACAGGTGACTTGTACCCAGTTCTTCCCCTTTCTAAGCACACCTTTGCATTTTTGTCTTCAAGTCAGGACACTTGGCATCAACGGCTCGGTCATCCACGGGAGGATGCTCTTCGTGTTCTTAGTAGTAATGGCTTTATTTCTTTCAATAAAAATAAAACTGCTTCTTTATGCAAAGCTTGTCAACTCGGCAAACATGTTAAATTGCCGTTTTTCAGTTCTTCTTCAATTGTTGCTAAACCCTTTGATATTGTGCACTCGGATTTGTGGACTTCTCCCGTTCCGAGTGTGAGTGGTATTAATTATTACATTTTATTTTTGGATCATTATTCTCATTTTGTATGGATTTATCCCTTGCGCAGGAAAAGTGATGTTTTCACTAAATTTTTACATTTTCGGGCTTATGTCAATAATCAATTTAAATGTGATATTAAATCTTTTCAATGTGATCATGGCGGTGAATTTGACAATAAAGAGATGAATAACCTTTTTGAAAACAATGGGATTTTATTTCGTTTTTCGTGTCCTAAAACGTCACAACAAAATGGTAAATCCGAACGTATGATTCGTACAATTAACAACCAAATCCGCACTTTACTTTTTCAAGCGAATCTTCCGTCTATTTATTGGGTGGAGGCCCTTCACATGGCTGTTCATCTTTTAAATATTTTACCATCTACTTCTATTAAAAACGAAATCCCATTCACTAAACTTTTTCACAAACCACCGTCTTATACTCAACTGCGTGTCTTTGGGTGTTTGTGTTATCCGCATCTTTTTCCGAAACACAAACTTGAACCTCGGTCTACTCCGTGTGTCTTTCTGGGATATCCAGCCGGCCATCGTGGTTTTCGGTGTCTTGACTTGCAAAACAAAAAGATTATTCTTTCTCGCCATGTCACCTTTGATGAGACCGTCTTTCCCTTTGGCACCTCCCCCTCTCCTATTCCTACCTCTCACTATAATTTTCTCGATGATTCCGACACCTCCCTCGTTGATCTTCTTCGTACCACTTCGCTTTCACCACCCGCCCCACCGCCCTCACCTCCACCTCCATCCCCCCCGGCCCCACCATCACCGCCGGCCCCACCCTCACCGCCGGCCCCTCCCTCACCGCCGGTACCCCCATCCCCACCTGCCCCTCCAGCTCCGTCGCCACCTCCACCCACTCATTCCATGACCACTCGTTCCAAACGCGGAATTTATAAACCCCTCACTCGCCTCAATCTTCACACGAGTCAACACCTTCCTGTTCCCCGTTCTTATCTTGAGGCCCTTAAACATTCTCAATGGAAAAATGCTATGTTTGATGAATATGGTGCGCTTATTAACAATGGTACTTGGGTTCTTGTTCCCCGGCCGTCGGGTGTTAATGTTGTCTCATGTATGTGGCTGTTTAAAATTAAATTTCATGCAGATGGTTCTATTAGCAGGTACAAAGCTCGTTTGGTTGCTAACGGTCGCAGTCAGCAACAGGGTATCGATTGCGATGAAACTTTCAGCCCGGTTGTTAAACCAGGCACCATTCGGACAGTTCTTAGCTTGGCCCTCTCTAGGTCCTGGCCGATTCATCAGTTAGACGTCAAGAATGCCTTTCTTCATGGTAATCTTGATGAGACAGTTTACATGCACCAGCCTCCCGGCTTCTATGATTCTCAGCATCCAGATTACGTGTGCCTTCTTAAGAAGTCACTATATGGCTTGAAACAAGCTCCACGTGCTTGGTTTCAACGCTTTGCTAGCTTTGTTCTGCGACTTGGTTTTACTCACAGTAAAACGGATTCTTCTCTGTTTATTTTTCGTCGTGGTCATGATACTGCTTATCTATTGCTATATGTAGATGATATTATTCTTACAGCTTCTTCTGCAGATTTTTTACAGCGCATCATCAATGCTTTAAGTGGAGAATTTTCCATGACTGATTTAGGCAGCTTGAGCTATTTTCTGGGCATTTCTGCCACTCGCACCACTCAGGGCATGTTTCTTTCTCAGCGGTCCTATGCTCGTGACATCTTAGACCGCGCTGGTATGCTTAATTGTAATCCTTGTCGGACTCCGGTTGATACTGACTCGAAGCTCGGTCCCGATGGCCCCCCTGTCGCACACGCCACATTATACCGTAGTCTTGCGGGGGCATTACAGTATCTTACATTTACCCGGCCTGATCTCTCCTATGCAGTTCAGCAGCTCTGTTTATATATGCATGATCCCAGGGAGCCTCATCTTCAGGCTCTCAAGCGAGTTTTACGATATGTTCACGGGACACTTGATCTGGGATTACAGCTTTATGCCTCCCCCACCTCACAGCTCACTGCCTACTCTGATGCCGATTGGGGTGGGTGTCCGGATACTCGTCGGTCGACCTCTGGTTATTGTGTTTTTCTGGGCAGCAACCTTCTAGCATGGTCATCCAAACGGCAGTCTACCGTTTCTCGTTCGAGTGCGGAGGCTGAATATCGCGGGGTTGCTAATGTCGTTGCTGAGGCCTCTTGGTTACGTAATCTTCTTATGGAGCTTCATAACCCGCTTTCTACTGCTTCCGTTATTTTTTGTGATAATGTCAGTGCCGTTTTTATGTCGTCTAATCCTGTTCAGCATCAGCGTACCAAGCATATTGAGATAGACATTCATTTTGTTCGTGATAAAGTTGCAGCAGGTCAGGTTCGTGTTCTTCACGTTCCCTCTCGGTACCAGTATGCAGATATCTTCACAAAGGGGCTCGAGTTTCCGTTATTTTCCGATTTTCGCAGCAGCTTGAGCGTTCGCCCACTCCCCGCTCAATCTGCGGGGGCATATTAGACGATATAGGCTTGTATTATATATTGGGTCATAGGCCCAGGTCCATGTATTATCTATATATATGTATGATGTATTGGCAATAATTAAGCAATCAATTCTCATTATTTTATATACCATAATAATTGTGTCTAATTAATTTCACTCCATCGACTTTAATTTATTCCCAAATCTATTTGTAGGTATAATTCCCAAATCGATTTACAGCAAAAAATTGATCTTTGGGGGAAATAACTTGAATCTCGTACACGAATTCGTTCAACAAGTTCAACAATTTATTAGGTATAATTTTCTTTACCAATTGATTTTATAAAATTAAAATTAATTTTCTTTACCAATTGAAGGCGTAGTGGATAAGTAAGTAATTGTTTGTGTGTAGTTTTTCGATTTGAATTTGAATAAAATCAAAGTATTATATTATATGTCTTTGTTATGTTTGATGTATTTTGACTTGCTGATTTTTATATGATGATGATGATATGTGTGAATTCTCAGTTTACTATCTTCTATAATAATAATAACTAGAGGTTTCCCGTGCGTTGCACGGGTTCTTTTTTTTTGTGGTATTTCTGGAAATGGCAACGTGTTTCCCATAACCTCCGTCGCATGCAAGATCAGGACATTTTTCGTGCCCGGGTATGGGCTGAGGGTGTTTTTTTGGGGTTTTTTTGGGCTTTGTTTGGGCTTATTATTGTTGGGCTTCCACGTCTTTTTTATTTCTTACTTATCGTAACTTTTTTTTTACTTTAAATAATACTTTTACGACATTCCATCCCATCAGGTCCGGATCAAGTCATTGATCGAAGCGAGAAGAGGAGAGGATGTCGTTTATCCTACTCCGGCTAAAAGGACTCGAGTTTTTGTTTTTTTACTTTTTTATCGAAATATAATTGTAGCTATTTGCTAAAACGATGCCGTTATTTATTATTAATCGATCGAAGCGAGAATAGCAGAGGATGTCGTTTATCCTACTCCGGATAAAACGACTCGAGTTTTTGTTTTTTTACTTTTTTATCGAAATATAAATGTTGCTATTTGCTAAAACGATGTCGTTATTTATTATTAATCTGAGTAGATGCTCGTATTAGTTGAATACAAAAAAAATTCTGAGGGGCAAAAAAACGTAAAAGTATTATTTAAAGCTGAGGGGGGGAAAACGCAAAAACATATAAAGTGCAGACAGGAAAAGCTAAAAGTCGTTTAAAGTTTAGGGTGAAAAAGCGTTAATTTTTGTAAAGTTGAGGGTGAAAAAGCGTTAAAGTTTTTAAAGTTGAGGGTGAAAAAGCGTTAAAGTTTTTAAAGTTGAGGGGGGGAAACCGCTAAGTTTTTAAAGTTGAGGGGGGGAAACCGCTAAATCTTTAAAGTCTAGGGACTAAAATGGAAAATGCCAAAACATTAAAAAATATTTTTTTTCACACTTCCATAGGTATTCTTCTATTTTAATTAGTGGAGAAATAATAATAATCAATCTTATGTTATCTTTCTATCTATGATTCGATGTTAAACGTTATATTTGACTGATGAATATGGAATATGATGTATGAATTGGATTCTTTGTAAATTATTTGGTAAAGAAATTAAAAAGGACCCGTTTTGACTAGAGATGGCAACGGGGACGGTTATGTCGGGTATTGCATTTCCCATCCCCATAACCATATCCCCACCCCCATAACCATAACCGTAACCATCCCCGTCGGGTATTAAAATTTTGGCCCCATCCCCATCCCCATCGGGTAACGGGGATCCCCAACGGGTATTCGGGGAATTTTCCCCATTACAAGTTTTCGAACTTTTATTATAAATAACTTCACATTTTGTAACTATCAACAAAAAAAACATAGGAATAATAATAAGCAAACACTTCAATCGCCAAAATAACAAAATTTATACCGATATATATATATATATATATATATATATATATATATATATATATATATATATATATATATATATATATATATATATATATATATATATTCGGGTATCCATCGGGGCCGGTTTTGGGTACGGTTATGGATACCCGATAGGTAATACCATCCCCACATCCATCCCCGAATTTTGAATTCGGTTATTATCCGTCCCCGTCCCCGTCCCCGGTCAACTCGGGGATTTACCCGGTCAACTCGGATTCGGTTTTCGGGTCTCCATCGGATACGGTTTTTTTTTGCCATCTCTAGTTTTGACCCGCAACCGTTTGGTATATTTTTAAAATGACTCATTTGGACCCGCATCCGTTTTGACCTACACCCATTTTGACATGTGACCCAATCCAACCCAACCCATCCATTTTGCCAGGTATAGTTTAAATATACATTTTATGTAATTTTTATGCAATAAGTTATATTCATTATAATATCGGAAAAAATAGCAATATTTATATATATATTTTTATATTATATGATTTCATAGGTCAATCACATACATTGTTTAGTACCCCATTACGCCATTACGTATCGCAGAGACGCTACTAGTAGTGAACAAAGAAAATCTGAAAACTAAAAGCAATAAGCTTTTGGAACTAGCTAGAATTTTTAACTAGTAAAATTACTTATTTATCCTTCTATAATTATATGTATAATTAAATTTAAAGTATTTAATTTGTGTGACATGTTACGTAATTTCATATTTCTAACAAAAGCTCCAATTAATTTATCAAACGTTTTTATACATGTAAAAGATCTATTTTTCCAAATCTAAATAAAAATTTAATTATTCAGCTAACATTCCAACTAATTTTACCAACATATCCTAAAAGATGAAAACTTATGGTTAATTATCTTAAACTCCTATGTATTTTTTGATTTGTTCATTTCAAACAATTGTATAATTTTACTTCCCAACTGGTTATCATAATTTGCAAGCTTGCCTTTTTAATTTTCCTTTTTAAACTAAATTACAAAATAGACCATGTAGTTGAAATAAATATGACATTCCTCCCTAATTTAATTTTCTTTAACAAATGGTATTTTTTTACGCTTTTGGTCTCTCGTTCGTTAAACTTAATAAATAGTATGTTATAAAGTTAACAAAATTACTATTTTGCCCTTATTATAAACATTATCAACTAACACATCCTCCTCCCACGTTACATTTTCGAATTTCACGAGATTCTGTAGTATTCGAGGGTTTTTTTCACCATCTTCTTCGTAATTTTGTTAACAAGAAAGTCTTCGATTTGCAAGGAATTTGGATTTTTAATAAAAGATTTGAATTTCTTCTTGTAACAGATTTTAGAGTTTTTGTAGATTAACCAGGAGGGTTCATTTCATAATTTTCGGATTTCTAACATATATTGCTTTATTTTATATTTGGTTAAAATCATAAGATTCAAAAGTTTTAAATTGTGAGGAAACTAAAAAGTAGTGAGAATTTTGAGATATTGAAACCGCGAGTTAAAAAACAGGGAAAATTAGTCATTTTAACAAATTTAAGGGATGTATTGTAAAGTTTAAGAGATTAAGGACCAAAACTGAAAGCAAACAATGAAATAGGGGACATAATGCATAAGATATTAAAAGGGGAACGAATTTTGTCATTATATACAAACTACAAAATTGAGTTGAATATTGATTCTAATAATCTTTACAGAGTTTTGAATATTGATCATCGACAAAAAAGGTAATATATGTCTCTACCAATTTGTGGATTCCAGCAACATAATATAGGGACCCGTTATACAAATAGTCTCTATATCCTATTTAAGTGATCTCCATAATAAGGTTTAGAGTTAATTACATAATTGGTCCCTGTGTTTGTTCCAATTTAACGGGTTCAGTCCCTGGGTCACAAATCGTTCGGGTCCAGTCCATGGGGCATATGTTTGGTTACACGTTTGGTCCCTGCCTCTAACAATCGTTAACTTTTAACGTTAAATGTGTCACGTGCCAAACATGTGATGGGTAAAAAAGTAATTTCGCATTTCCTTTCCCCTTTATACAGATCTCTTCTTCCTCACCTTTCTTTTTCCCCCTTTATACATATCCATCTTCTTCTTACATCAATCTTCTTCCATCTTTAATTCACTAAATTTACAAACCCTAATTTCACCACTTATAAAACCCTAATTTCTCCAATTTCTCAAAAACCCCAAATTTATTCAATTTCTCAAAAACCTCTTGTAAGCAACCCTCCATCTTCATGGCGATAGATGGTACCGTTTTTCATTTAAAAGGAAAAGAAATTTAAACCAGTTTCCTTTTTTCAGTCACTGATTTTGATTTATATTTTCAGCAAATAAAAATCATATTCAAAGAATAAAAATATTCAACAACTTGATTATTATTCAACATAGCTATCATTCAATTGATGAATCGGATCTGAACTTGAATCAACAACAACAACAACAAAAAACGGTAGATCGGGAATGTTGCAAATTGAAATCGAATTAACAAACAATTAGGCAACATATGAATAATTAATAGCAAAAGGTTGAAAAATTGAAGCTAAAACAACTGAAACACATTACCTTACAATCGGCGATGGAAGCGGGAAGAATTTTGACAACGCGTTTTTCAATCAGCAATCAAAGGACGACCGACTTTATTTTCAATATTTTTCATGAATTTTTCAGTTGATGGATCAGAGATCAATGTGAAGGTTAGAAGTCAGATGAATGAACTGGATCCGTACTTTAGAGTGAAGCCGTTGCAACCACTTATGATCAGGTGGTCTGCTCGGGGCAATATACATAACTATCGTAGTATTCGATTTCTTAATGAAGATGGAACTCGGATTAAAGAAAGACAAACAGCTGATGATATCGTAGTATTTTTCATGAATTTAGTGAATTAAAGATGGAAGAAGATTGATGTAAGAAGAAGATGGATATGTATAAAGGGGGAAAAAGAAAGGTGAGGAAGAAGAGATTAAAGGGGAAAGGAAATGCGAAATTACTTTTTTACCCATCACATGTTTGGCAAGTGACACATTTAACGTTAAAAGTTAACGATTGTTAGAGGCAGGGACTAAACGTGTAACAAAACATATGCCCCAGGGACTGGACCCGAACGATTTGTGACCCAGGGACTGAACCCGTTAAATTGGAACAAACACAGGGACCAATTATGTAATTAACTCTAAGGTTTATATAAGTTATATATGTTCACTTAACATTGTTTAGTTGGTTCATTAGTTTTCATATTTATCAAAGTATGAGTATTCTCATCTTGTTTAAACAAATTTAACATTTGTGTTTGCTTTTTATTAGATTTTTGAACCTAGTTAAATAATTTTTGGTTTCATTCTTTATAAAGACATTTTGGATATCTAATGAATAATAGTTTTTCATTTAATTTATAATGGACGTAATTATGTTGACTATCTAATTTATTTTAATTACTTTTTAACCTTATTTTATTATCACTTTTTATTTTTGGCTATATATTGTTTCACTTTAACTAATTATATTCCTAAGAATTATTATCATTTTACACATCAACTTATTTGTGTTTACCATCTCTGCCCATATCTTTTACAAGTTTTATCGGTCCGATCATTAAACCTTCGTATTTTTATGTTTAGTTTGGGTTTTCTTATCGTATATCCCGACGTAAAGCTTGTACAATAAAACCCTCGTTTATATAATTTGTTAGAGAAGTGCTCAAGTGTGTCTTACATGTACGTTCCACTCATCAATATCCAAATATACTAGTTCAATGATTAGATGTACATCACCCGTTTCGACTATGAGATATGTCAAATAGTATCCATAACCATATATGCACTTATTAATTGTTCTGGTTTACTGTTTTTATATATTTGTAATGTATGGTCCTAGCATATATGTTGAATAATGTAATACATATATGATAATGGGTATTCCAACATACTTTCAACACGTATCGCCACAAAAGCTTAAAGCAAAAAAGAAAACATTCGAAAAATCTAAGACACTCAAGAACCATCACTAAAATAGCCTAGGATACAAGGGCGGAGTTAGTATGGGGAAACGGGGCAGTTGCCCCCTCGGAAATTTTGATACAAAGGGTAATTTGCGATTAAAAAAAAATTTGATTTTTAGATTTTACCCCCATATAATCCACTATTTATAATGATTTATTTAACAAAATAGGTATAAAAAACCATTTGGTATAGTTGTAAGACCCCTTTTTCGTATGTAAGAGGTAATGAGTTCAATTCTTTGCAACAACATAGCTTTTGAATTTTTTTTTGCCCCCATCGAAAAATATTTCTGGCTCCGCCCCTGCTAGGATGTTCTGGTGTATATAAGGTCTCAAGTTCGAACCTTCTTGGATAAATATTTTGAGATATTTAAGAAAAAGATTCGAAAACGATCACTATAATCTCAGTTAAACAACATATATTTGAGTCAAAGACTCGTCCCAGATAACACGAACATAAACAATCTCCATTTATCCATTTACAAAGTCATTCAAGACCAAAATACGAAACCATTAAAACCACATAATTTCATATTTTTCATGTGATAACATCCTGATTTAATTTTCCTTGCACAATTTTTTTTTAATACTACATTCATTTTACGTTTAATATATACATCAAATTTTACCATCATTTCTACATAACTAAGGCTTCAACAAAATTAGTAATTTAGATTTTTCTCTCAAAAAGGAGAATTTCGGTGAGGACTCCCTGATGGTCCGAAGACCGTCCCTGTCTCAGCGCCTTGGACCAACGAGTGAGATCAGATTACCCCGAACCCGTGACCAAGGTCAACTGTTGGTGTTCACAAATGTGGGATGAGGTTCGAACTTGGGACATTCCTTTAAGGAGACCTAAGTATTACCATCCAAACCACACCTCAAAACTAGTAATTTAGATTTTTAAACTAAGATGCTTCAAAAATATGTTGCGATATTATTTTAAAAATTAACTAATAAGCTTATTAATAGCAAATTTATATAAATAAAAATAGAAAACTAATAGAGTATATAAGCGGATGATAGTTATAATGTGGGGTAGCAAATGATACATCTCAACTCGTCAAATGTAGTGTTTTTGTAGTGTAAAAAATTTTGATTTTGATTTTTTATATATTATATTACTAGAACTATTAAAAATTATTGTTTCGGATACCTCTCGAATTTAATTCTAGATCCGTTAGTGATAGAGTATGAGATAACTTATAAATAATAACAATTATTATTAAACCAAAGAATGTAACTGTTTGACTTAAAAAGTAAATAAAGTGATTTAAATAAGGATTAACGTACAATAATTAGTTGATATAAATGTAAATTTCTATTTTGTGAAAGATTAAAAGCAGGAGCATATATATTTAAGGGACAGGCAACCAAAGATCCCTTGAGAACCAAACAAACTTTGAAGAAAACCATGAACGTAGACGACGAGATTGAACAACTAAAACAAGAAATCAAACGACTAGGTCGCAAACAAAACGATGGATCTTACAAGGTAATGTCACCTTTCCGTATTCATACACAGTTTGTTTTATCTTTTGGATTTGTTCTGTTTTTTCAAGTTATAATCAGATTTACCCAATGTACAGATTACTTATCGTCGTCCTGATGGTATGGATCTGTTGTAATTGTGGTAGCGTTATCGATCTATTCCAGATATAGATAAATGTTTGATAGATATGAGGCAAGGTTGCATGCAAATTATGGTTGTTATAATTGAAATTATTCAATAGAATGCAGGATAACAATTTGCAAAGTATCAACCTTCTGATCTATTGATATTATTTTCATATCATTGATCCTGTCAACCAGAAATACAATAACATTTCGTTGTCGTGTGGCTTAATGCTTCAAATCTCTATTGGTATTCTTCCTTTCGCTTCATAAGCGAATGCTAGATTTGAGTTGAAACAGATAGCTTTATATACACGTCAAGTCGGGTTGGATTTACCTGCCAACCTTTTTCATGTTCTATCTCTTTTTTAATTTTAAAACAGATGAACGAAAAGTTGATAATAATCATTCTTTTTAATAATAAGGTGAAACTGTTTCGAGTCGTTGAAGATGATATAAAATCTTATGACCAATTACCATGTAAAGTAGTTGAAAAAGGCCATTCTCATATTCAGTTGATCTATACCTGAATCCAGCAGGCATCATACATTTATTGACATCAAGATTGAATTATTTGTTTTCGTTGCTGAATTTAAATTTGAAAATTTGATCATGAAGGTGACATTCGGCGTGCTGTTCAACGATGACAGGTGTGCAAACATTTTCGAAGCACTAGTCGGGACACTAAGAGCAGCCAAGAAACGCAAAATCTTGACATATGATGGAGAATTACTACTACAAGGTGTGCATGATAACGTTGAAATTGTACTCAAATCATGAGTTCATAAATCTATGTAAACCTTTTCACGTCCAACCGTGTTTACTATCTTGTGTTGGTTGAAACCTGACCTCTAAAACCATTATTCCGTCATGCTTATGATACAACATGCTATAAATTATTGGTTGTTTGAACATTGCACATCTCGGTTATGTTGAATTTATATGGGCTACGTTTGAAAAGGGTACCGAACAAATGAATAAACTAAGGGAAAATTTCTTTAACTTATTCTATCTTGATACACAAAAAATACCTCGTTGAATTTAACTAAAAGGTTTGTCGAGAGTTGTTGAGTTGTGTGTCATGACTGGCCAGCAAGTATGAATGCTTGAAGGAGGCTCTGAGCTGAATTGGTTTCATCAGGAGTACCTGATATAACCACAATGTGGTCCGTTGTTCCGGAATGTGGTTCCTGCACTACAACCTTTGCACCCGAAATCTGGTTTTCCACAACAAAATTGGAACCCTCGGGTCAATTCACAATATTACCTGGGCAGATGCTAGAAAAACATTTTTTAAAAATGCAATATTATGATAATTAAATATGAAAATGGTTTAGAGCAAGTAGAACATTTTGCATCATTCGGTCAATCACAATCATGGTACTAAAGACTTGCAATATCCCACAAAAATATGCAAAGCTACTAGGGTTGTCACAGATAAACAACCGATGTGATATGCGTGCTTTGAGTAAGAAATGGAAACATAATTACCTTACATAACCTTTGTTATCTTTTCAAACCTATACAAAAGGTATTTAACACGTTCGTAACAACTGATAGGCAAATATATTTTTAAAACCAATTGACTAGTCAAACGTTACAACCAAGGGGGGTGCAGGAAAAACAATCACGTATCCAATAGTTATCAAGAAAACATGTCTGTAAAAAGAAACTATAGATAGCAAAACGAGTGGGATCTGGTGGGTTGGGTAACGGGTCAAAACAAGTTGGGACGAGTTAGGGTACGACCTACAAATACTTTTTGTCTTTTCTTTTACGAATTTAATAATTATTAAATGTGTTAGATATTGATTACATTAATCATATTACCACAATAATAATCTGAAATTTCTTAAGAGCATAATTTAGGAGGTTTTATGCATTCTGTATACATTTTCTGCGATTTTCGACCCGTTTCCATTTTAGTTAAATCAAAATTATTGTACCAACTTTACCCGTTAAATTATATAAAAACAGATTGACCCCTTCATCCGTGAATAGGTCAAAACTGTCACCTTTAAACAAGAGTGCCAATAAAGTGAAAGTTAGAATGTAAAATTCTATTTTCCTTCCGAGAAATGCTAAATCCTCCTATTTATCTTCCTAATCATCCTCCTGAGTCCTAACGGACATCTGGCGGAAAAAAAACTCTCTGATATCGACTTTTGCAGATGACATCACCGCCAAGTGTCCGTTAGAAGGGGGATTAAGAAAATAATTAGGAGGATTTACCATTTCTCATTCCTTAAAACTCCCTCCGACATAGTAAAAAAGTAACTCTTTCCATTTTAGGTTGTCCTTAAATATACACTGGTTCCTTCTTATTATAGGATTAATGGATTATGTTCCAAAATTACCTTGCTCATTAGCAATAACTACAAGATAAATGGTTTGCCAATTATTATTGGGGATTTTTTTTTTTTGCATTTTACAAAGGCAAACCATCTACAATATTTACTTCTTTTACGAAGAAAAAAAAACAACCTTTATTTTCTTCTATTTTCGGATATTTTGTAGACGGTAGTTGCCTAAAATAGAAGAATGTAGAAACGGGCTGCCCTTTAAAGAGTAGCGGTAAATTGCCTATAATAAAAATTAAACAAAAGTAGATTGCTATATTAATGCATGTTTATGTTTTTTTAGTGTGCAATGGCTGGTTAACAGGTCCGTGACAAGTATAACGGTTTAAAATGCTATTCACACAATACTCGAGTAGTAATTACCTCTCTTAGACGAGTAAGATTGCTTCCATTCTCCCCATAAACCGAAGCAATGACATTCTCAGGTACTATAATATCCACACTCATATTAGTCACTATAGCAGATCTCCTTGCACTGCAAACATTATAAAAAAAAACTAGCGTAAGTGAAGATAAAAACCACTTCCTTACAATTTGAAGCTAAATTTTACGGAAAAGTTTGCATTGACTTCTGTTTGTCCAAGTCACGGCATTCAAAGAGATTAATCAATGTGTTTCTACTAACTAGTTTCAATCTAACTCAATTCAATACATGGGGCTCTTGTAGGTTCATTCAAGGATTCCACGTGTTGCGTGGAACCTTATAATGCATTGTAGTTGTGTGAGATTACATAAAATTAGACGAACATGTATATGTTTATTCCCATAATCCCGTTAAGAAAAGAGAGCTCTATAAGCGCTTCTTATTACACTTAGCTAGTCTAGTGTGGACCTTACGTGTACTAAGCAACGGTAAGAAGTAGCGGTGTACAATATTCAAATCCAACTTGAAGAAACCAAAATTAGAACTGAAGGACATTCAGTTCGGTTGAAGTGGTCACATATATTTCAAGTATTCATTTTCAGTTGAATTTCGAACCAAATACTATATACAATTTAGTAGAATAATTACTTTAAAAGTATAAATACTGCATTTACTTTTTTGAAAAAATTCGACCACCCAACATTGAAGATTCAACATTTTGGTAGAAGTGCTCACGGAAAAACTCATTTAAGAAGCATCACTATACAGCATTCTATTCTTTTATAACAGTAACTATTTCCAACACGAGTGTAACGCCCTCATAAGTTCGTAACATCATCTATTCATAAACCTCACACACAAAGAGATACATGCATGCGTTAAATATTACATCTAGATATGTGTATTCCCTTCGTGAATTTTCAGCACCACACACTGTCCGAAACTGGGATGAAATAGTACCATATATAAAAATGCAATCTACAACATGCATATTGGCTATTTGATACTGAAACTTCATGCCAGACTGCTAACCATCTTTCTTCGCTAGTTCTATAAATGGTTTGACTTTAGAAGCAAAATATTTCATTCCATTTTCTAATGAAACAAATATATGAAGAGGTGATAGTTGATGCAAACCTGCCAAGCTCAATACCACCTTTAACAGAAGTTGATTCCGTGCCAACATCATGTCCCATCTGTAATTATTCCACTAAATATGAGGACAGCTTGACAAAGTAAAAAATGGAAATAATAAATAAGAAAATACAGAGTAGAATAGTACTGGAGATTGCCATTTTACAGGTGCTTGAGGACGATCTATACTACTTGATAATTTGAGACCATCCATACTCTGAGTTAAATTTGTATGCTCATTAGAATGATTTCCATTCCCTCGAGTATATGTGCTCCTGGTTCCAGGACCATTTGACGTTATACTGGAAAATATATGGTTTCGTAGCCTGCCAGTAACACTGTACAAAGCATCTCGTACATTTACAAATTCTCCTGTCATCTTTAAATAGCGACAATTTATTTAATTCACAGTTAGAACCAAATCAAGAAATGATATAATCAATTATTTTATTGAAATAGGTAAAACAATAACTAGAATTGGAATTTAGACTCATTTACGAATAAATGGGTTGATCTAAGTTATCTTTTATCTTTAACAGGTTAAAATGGATTAATCTATAAGATTTAACAAAACATGTGTCTTTATTATTTACTTTTATAATTATACTTGGAACAATATTTATTACAAAATTTCAAAAATATATAGATAAAGAAGAATTTTCCGACAAGTTATAAAGAAACAGGAATGAAGCCATGAGAAGCTCACCAGCACTACTTGATCAGTCGCCAAAGCACATTTTGGGACTTGATGGTCACCGACTATCTTAATTAAAGCACCAGTCACCTTTCTCGTATCTGCAATTATGGAGCCACGTTTACCCAACAGACACCCAACCTGGTTAGGTGAAATCAAGAGTCTAGCAGTAATTGGTGTTCCCGTTGAAAATTGAGATCCAGCTTCCACTAACCTATTGAAAACAAGTATGACTGCTTTTTGTGCAGGCGAGTTCTGTGACTCTAGGGTCTACAATAAAAAAAGACTCCAATTAAACGGATAAAATTATAACTATACTTTTTTATGTTTAGCCAAATAGCAAACCTCCATAGCGGTAATAGTGATCAGCCGTTCATCACAATCAGAAACAGAAGCTCCAATGGCTATAGAAGCACCTGATTCATTTTTGAGAGCTTGAATTATTGTTCCCGATTTTCCTATCACGCTTCCCACCTTATCATTGGAACATAGGATCCTGAAAACTACTTCTTGTTGAGAAGTTCCGGAATCCATGGAAGGAAAGGTGTCACCATTTGAAGATACAGACGGGAGAAATGTGTCACCATTTGAAGATACAGATGGGAGATCCTCGTGCCCGTTAGGTGTGGGTTCCCGAGAAACTGCCGGGTGGGGTCTACCTACAACCATTTTTGCTTTGTGAGCATAGGGACAATCTTGAAGACAACGGGAAACAGTAATAAGTGCCTTTTTAATGGCCATCATATCACCCTCCATCTGCAACAAGAATAAGATTTAGTTTCTAATTAACTTTATTAATCCAAACAAAAGTTACCAAATAGATACTATCATAAGAAAGATACAATTACTGTGGGTTATGAAACACTTAAAACCTGATCTTAATGAATATTTGCATCGTCACACTGTACGATGATTTGAATCATGACATTTAACCAAGATTACAAACAATTAGAACAAACATATCACATGATTTTTCAAAACAGGATTCTGCCAAGATAACATATAGCTGTAAAAGAACACGACAATTTTTAAACCGAACTTTTCCAATAAAACTTACTTGACTCTCTATGTTGCAAATAAGACACGTGCCTTTGTATATTGCCAAAAAAAGATAGAAAAAGAAACACTCCGGTTTGAAACCATAAACTACGGAGTATACTTTAGGCGAAAGCAATCATTCATGTATACAAACAATGACGTTCTTTTCGCATTTATGCAAGAAAGTGATGATTTTCGACTTTCCGTTAACTATTATCTTCTGTTTTTACATCCTCAAAACAACCATCTATAATTCGCAACATAAACAAAAATGGTGCAATAACGGTTTAAGCTAAATTAGCATACAAAGCTTGTTACTGATTTACTTCTAGTTACAACAAACAGTTAAAATTGACTAGAAAAAAGCGCGCTAACCTGAACCATTTCATCAGTAGGTAAAGCACAAGAAGACATCTTATCTTGAACCAAAACCCTAATCTTACATCCAAAATCCTTCCTAATCTTCTCAATAACCTTCCCTCCTTTCCCAATAACCGAACCAATGACACTCTTATCAACCAACAACCGCGCCGAAACAACCCCTCCCGAACCAACATATCCAGCATGAGTCTCAGCAGCAACATCCAACACCCTCTCAAACACCCTCACCAATCCCTCCTGTGCAACTGACACAGCATGTTCATCATCATTGTTACGAAACGACATCGTTTTGGTAACTGAGGTGGCTCCGATGACAGTGATAACGCGGTCATCGGAACCTGGAACGGGGTCTTCTACTCGGATTTTGGCTTGGGTTTGTTGCTGGAGGTGTTTGATTATGGCGCCGGATTTTCCGATAACGCCGCCAATGCGAGAGGTGTGGCAGAGGAGACGGAAGCAGGTGTGGCCGGACGGGATGGTTAGTGGTGGTTGTTGTTTGGGTTTGTGGCGGTTTGGACCGGTGGTGGTGGTGGTGCTTGTGGGTTCGGACATTTTTGGTGGAAAATATCAGTGTTTTTGTTTGTTCATTAGATTAGATGCTTTTTATGGTAAAAAACAATCATGAATGTCACAAATAGTCCTTGTGGTTAAGCTGTTTTTCACGTATCGTCCTTTTCGAGAAAAGTTAGCACAAATTATCCTTTTGTTTTTTAAATTTATCGTTTGTGATCCTTCCGTCCAAATCCGTTTAAATTTATCCGTTAAGTGGCCCCATGTGCCTGGCACATGAGGGTAAATGAGTAATTTATGTGTTCTCCCCTATATTCCACCTGCAACTTTCATTTTCCAACCCATTTCCAAAACGATAACCAACACATTCCTTCCATCTCATAATTCTTCCCTCATAATTCATCACCAGCAAGTCCACAAGTTAATTTCGGTAACAATTCTCCTAATCTAATCAATTTCGATGACGTGAACGGTTGTCATACGAGAAATCACCGCCACCCCTTTTTGGCTCTGCCCTCTTTATCTCAACCTAATATAATATAATTGACACCTTATAAGCTTTTCTATTTCTTAAAATACAAACGTAAATTTAATGTCGACTAAATTACATAAATGGTCAATAATTGCTTACTTGTTTGCCTCCAAGTTCATGTAGTTGACCATCAGCAAATATCTTGTCGACAGCTTCTTCACTGACAAATGTAACAAAACCAAAGCCTCTTGAACGTCCGGTGACATGATCTAGCATAATCTGATGCTCAATTATATCACCGTAATTGGAGAAATACTCCCTCATCTCATCTCCGATTTTGTTCGGTAACAGCCACGAAGCAGATACCTCCTGCTTCCTTGAACGGCCGCTAGTCCATAAACCCTAGCTCTGTTTAGCAATTTGATTTTGAAAACGTCTATGCTGGAAGTGATTACCAAAGCAGCTTCGGGTAATAATGATAATAATTCAGAATACCCAATTGTCCTTAACCCAGACCCTATTCTCCTCAACTTGAAATCAAACCATACCCATTCATTCCTTAAACCCGTTGACGGCTGGACCAGACAGATTCCGATATTATTAAACTTACTCAAAACTTCTACAACAACCTCAAAATCAACACGAACGTTTTCCGGTGGTTCCGTTCTACGATCCGGCCACTACGCCGGCAAAAATCGCGGGTTTCGATGTGAATGTCGCCGGAACTGAAGCGGAGGAAGCTGAAGTTGCTTCGTGGCTGTTACCGAACAAAATCGGAGATGAATCGGAATCGGAGTACTTGTTTAATGAAATTGATCGGTGTGTTAGAGCTAGATTTGATTATATGGAGGATTGAGAGGTAAATTACTAATTTACCCTCATGTGCCTGTCACGTGGTGTCACTTAACGGCACAATCCTAACGGATTTGGACGGAAGGATCACAGACGATAAATTTAAAAAACAAAAGGATAATATGTGCTAACTTTTCTCGAAAAGGACGATACGTGAAAAACAGCTTAACCACAAGGACGATTTGTGACATTCTCTCTTGCTTTAAACATTCTACTTTCTATTACTAATGTACTGTCATTTGACTCATGTTTTGACTTTTTTTACCTTTTTTTATCTTCTATACTATCTTTAACTAGCTTAGTGCCCGTGTTACACACGAGATTGTTTAAAAGATTATGTAAAACCGTGGAATTATAAATTTCAAAACTTGATTTTAAGCGTTTAATTAGAACTAAATAAGCAAAAGGTATGGCGTTAAACTAAACTAACACCACAAAAATAAAAATAAAAATTATGTAATATACGGAACAAAAAAGAGGTGCCGTTAAACTAAACTTAAAATATTAATATCAAAACTTTGGAGTACCAAGACTCATGTACATAAAAGGAGTTGAAACTAATTAAAACAAAAAACTTAACATAAAACGCATAAATTTTACTACTATAGTAGGAACATGTCAAGACATTTCGTCACCACTTCAACCAAAATACACTTATTGAATAGCCATATTGATGGCTCACGGAAATGGCTAGAGTTTTCCAAAAGAAATTAGATAAACATAATTAAGGAACAGATGTACTCATCATATTCAATAGTCATATTGATATTTATGGTTCTTGTGATTAGTTGTTAACTTTTCTTCACACCTCCTTCTATTCAACTCTAAATACATTTTCTTAATCATCGACCTTCTTAATCTAACTCTCGCGTTTTAAAACCACATCGTTACCTGTTCAAAACCCTTTCTCGACACAGCTTATATCATATAACCATGAAATAAAACAGAAAAATAAACAAAAAATATGCTAAAAATGTACCTGGCTCCTTGTTAATCCAGTTTTTACAGTCAATAATTGTTTCTTCATCCTAAGGATACCGACATCCAAACACTTAAAAACGATTATTTAGCAATTTGAAAACACAACACCAAACATCCATTAAAAGCAATAAAAGTAATATAACTTGAAAACACAACACCAAACATCCATGTAGCAACTTGAAAACACAACACCAAACACCAAACATCCATTTAAATAGAAAATATTAACTTTCTAATTGAATTGTGACGTCATCATACTTGTAAACAATCCTATGTGGACGGTCTAAGCAATCGCCACGTCAGACAAATGACATCAACCTCAACTCCCATTTATTAGAATAAAAAGAGTATCAAATTAGTACTTCTCGTATTCAAATTTAGAGGTGGCAAATCAGGTAGGTCGGGTAACGGGTCAAAATACATTACTATAATCATAAGAATGGTGGGATAAAGGAAGTAACTTGTTTAAAAGAAACAGCAAAATGGCGATGACATACCTTTGCTTGCTTATCTCTGCCCCATGGTATATATTCTTCAGTTTTTAAAATCTTTTGTACCTCCATTATTCTTTTCCTTTTGATCAAAGTTTTAACACGTTTCCTTAGCATCTCATTTTCTTTGGTCAAATCCTGTTAAGCTTGAATTAACACTTTTTTGGGACAATTCTTGGTTTTCTCCAAGAAGGTTTGTATTCTAACCTGAAAACTATCTGTTAGTAAATCTCATCTACAACATTTAACATTGTAATACATAAATATCTCTAATATATAAGTCGATATCTTTATACTATTAATTCAACATCAATGTCTTACACTAAAACTCATTTTCCCCCTCCTAGCAATTTCCTTTCAAATTTGAAACCAATATGCTAAGTTATATGTAGACTAACTAAGGAGGCGTTTAGGATTGTGTTTTGAAGCGTTTTCAAGTCACAAATACCTTAGCATATCGAAATTAGCAACCTTTATACAAATTGATGTAAAAATAAAAACAAAAACAAAAAACCAGCTCACCTCAAGCTCAACTGCCATTCCAATCTGAATAGCCGCTTGAACAACCCTCACATATCGATAATCATGTCCCATCATCAACAGCCCCATCATCTTATGCATAACAATAATCGCCATTTTCTCAGCAGGCAACGAATCAATATACGGAGCATAAGCTTCCTGATGTATAAAACTTTAATAAATAAAAATCTTGTAAAATCAAACTATATGAAGTTGCCTCTTCCATTTCTCATATAACGGATAAAGATTCAACTACTACATAACGGGAGGAATAATGGAATGCATATCAAAATTAAAAAAGAAAAAGAGCAAATAACCTTATATATCTTATCTTCAGCCGAAAACCACAGCAAACCTTGTTAGCATCTTGCAGAACAGGTTGTTAACTTTGTTATAGTGTTTAGTTTGACATTACCAAAAATATAGAATCCTAAAACCTGCAAAACAATCATAACGATTAAAAGGGTAAAAAAATATCTTTAATTTAACCAGAATTTTCAATGAAGCATTTTATCAAACACCTAATATGCATTTTATCAAACACTAAACCTTAAATCAATCAATTTAACTATCATAACGATTAGCCATTATCATACGAAGGGAAAAATGGCGATATGGGATACTAAAATAAAATTACAAACCTTACAGATTGAAACAAATTATAATGCTTTAGACGAAATTTGAAGAAGATCTTGAACATCTTTCGTCCGTCGAAGAGATTAAAGTTATAGGTTGATAAAATGGAGATCTACATATGAAGATGAAGAAGCAGAGCGTATTTGAATTCGAATTTGAAATTTGAAATTGGAACATATTTGAAATTTGCTTCGATAGCAGTGTTATTCATCGATCGATGTATATTTTCAAGAATATCAAGAAAGACAAAAGTACCAGATACGCTACATTAATTAGCATATTTAAATAACATTATGACATCATCAATCTTAATATCCATCATAGGTGGACAACCTAAACACTAGGGGTGTCAAAAAAACCCGAACCCGATTGACCCGACCCGACCCTAACCCGAATAAGCTTATTAGGGTCGGGTTATTCGGGTCTAGACTTTATGATCGGGTTATTCGGGTCAACCCGATTAACCCGAAACTTATTTAGGGTCGGGTTTCGGGTCTTTTTAAGTATCAATATTCGGGTTCGGGTCAACCCGAATAATTTTTTTTCTTTGTTTTAATCCTTTTACTAATAAGCTTAATAATATTATATACAATTCATTAATGAATTAATAAGTAAAAGGCCAATCATTTCTCGAAATAAAAACCTTAAATATGTTTCTTCTTACTTCCTACTCTTTGAAAAGTTAATTTTTTTGTTTTACAAAACACAACTTCACATTAAAGGTTGTAATCGAACTAACTCGTAAATTTTATATAGTAAATGGGTGAATCTTTTTTTATGAATGTTTGGTGTTTTTAATGTTACTAGTCAAATAAATATTTATAAAATTCATGTATACAACTAATAGTTGCGAAAATATGTTACGGTAAGTGCATTATTTCTTTTTTGGATTATATTTTTAGCATTTTTTGTATATAATATAATTGTAACATTATATATTTCCTATTTAATATCCATTATAACTTTCAAAGCATTACAAATTTTGTTTGGTCGCTACTATTTTGCTCCTTAAGAAATCGTTTATTAGAAATTATTTTGCTCATTCATCTAAGAACTAATAGTCATCTACTAATTTGGACAAATTTTATTATACATTTTACTTTCATCCAACCCGAACCCGAATAGACCCGACCCGAATAAACCCGAACCCGAATAGACCCGAACCCGAATACCCGAACCTTATTAGGGTCGGGTTGCGGGTCATGTTTTGAGTTTTGAAAACCCGATTAGACCCGACCCGATTAAGCTTATTCGGGTCGGGTTAACCCGATTAACACCCCTACTAAACACTCGTCACATCAGCATTATGACATCAACTGCAACCCCCATTTTTATTAGATAAAAAAGATATCTAATAAGCGTTAAATACAAATGACAAAATAAGGTCCTTTGGATGTATTAACTTCTTTGATTTCAACCGTTAGATCAGATTGACGATTTCATCAAAGATTATTTTCACTTTACACCATCTGAAAATACATAATTACATTTTTTATTTCATTTCATCTACACTTAAATAAAATAAAAAACATAATTCTAATTTACTTATAAATCGCTCAATTTGAATTATGATTTACTTTATTGTTATTTTAAAATCTTCTAATAGAAAGTATCAAAATATGTGTATAAACGTAAAGATGTATATGTTATTATAACTATAAACATGTGTAAACGTAAAATATATATGTTATTATACGTGTAAAATTATGTTCTCATAATAACTTAATATCTACATAAAAATAAAATTTACGATTCAATTTTTATCTTTATTCACGCTATCGCGGGACAATAATCTAGTAAAAATATAAATAAAATATGATAATCATATAGACTTAGATTACGGTTAATAAATAAGTTTTATGTTTAATAACAACTATCATAAGGAAAAATATTTTTAACCCGTCAGAAATAAATCATTTCAAATACAAGTGATCATACTTTTATCAGTTATATATCAACCGTTCAATCATTATTTTTCTAATTAATACATCCATTTGAAATACATCGCATTAATATAGACTACACCGAATATAAAAGATATATAAACCATAACAAATTAGTTTATATTTATATTAGAAATCTGACAACTATTTTTTTAAAAGAAAAAAGATCTAATTTTTTTTTTTTTTAATTTAACAAACTCGCAGCTAATAAACAAAAGATATTGTAGTTCTTAAGTATCTCATATATTTACTTTATTTGGCATGTTGATTATGTATATTTTGTCTATGTAGAATCATTTCAGTTACTTCATAAATTTTCAATACTTAAAAATAACTACTATATTCTTGAAAAGCTTTTAGATGAAGTACATTAGTTATGGTACTATATTCTTGAATTTTGCTTAACAGAGTGAACTCATGGGTTCTTCCAGATTCTTTATGATCATGATTATCTCACCAGAGATTAATCCATGGTCTTCTTGGTTTCCGTATTACCGTCATAGACTAGCATTAGTTCATCCATCATTTGCTTCGCACTATCACATTCTTGAATAGTCTCATAGACATCCGCTGGTTCAACATCGTTCTTGCTCCACCATAATATATAAGTCTATGATCATCATACGACTAGTTTTTTAATAGTTATTTAACCTTGACTGAACCGATTTAGGTAGTCTACAACTTTTCATTAGGATCTGGGGCAACATCTTCCCTCATTGAGTATGTAATACGGGTCCATGACGCTAAGGTTATTGTATTATCTGATTAATTGTACCTTAAACATAAACCACATTGAGTAGTCGAAAATAATTAGGTAAGATAAATGTAATAACCATTGAACATTAATTTCAGTACAAATTACAAGATTATTAAACATCAACGTCAAATCTAACTTATTCTTTTAAAAGGAAACAGTAAATTAACATCCGTAAAACAGAAATATTTTACATAATCCCAGAGACTATACACAAGAACAAAGCTTTTTATGGATGATTCTTATGCAACAGCGGATCAGAAATGACCTGGGGTTCAAAGTCAGGCTTCACATAACGAGAAAGCATGTCGGCATATACCTCGTACCTAGCTGTCATACGGAATCCCCATTTGTCCTTTAGCTGTCTGCAAAGGTTGAGATCCATGTCTGATATCAACAACCCGTCTTTGTTCCTTGAAAGTGATGGTGTACATGAAGCATCGGGTGCTGAAAAATGACTTGAACCATAGAAATGACCAAAATCTGCATGTTGCGGCTTTCCATCGCCCGATGTGAACGGGTCCGGGAACACCTCAGTCCCAACCCTGTTGATGGATCCCACAAAGTAACTATTTGCTATTGCTGCATTTCGTGCCTAAGAAGAAAATATACACGTGCAGAGTGTTTCAGATCGAACAAAGAATTAATCAACTTTCAAACCATCGTGCTTCACTTTCCATCGGCAATAATTACAGGCGCCAAGATGGGCAGGTTGGGTAACGGGTCAAATTATTTTTGAAACACGTCATTTTCAAGTACAGGTCGAAACGGACCCGGTCGTGTTGGGTCGAGTCGCATACAGTGCATTCTTAGTTTTTCAATAAAAAATTATTGCGTTCATTATGACTACAAAAATAGTTTTAGAACAATATTTTAAATATTTGAGTAAAATGATTTTGGTCTTTAGAGGTTTTACTTTGGGCGAATTTCAACCCGTTCCCCTTTTAGCTGATTTTTTTATTTGACCCTGTTGAGATAAAACACTAACCAAATTGACATCCATTAATGAATGGGACAATTTTGCCACCTTTAGCAAATATGCCAGATATATAATTCCCGAGATAAAATATTCTCAACAAAGTTTGGTACTAACATGCAAATCATTGCCCACTTTTGGAAAAAAAAATCACTCGTTTGTTTGGTAAATATTCATTATTTTAGCAACAATGGTTTGCAAAAAATAGGCAATTCTCCTAAAACAAAAAGAAAAAAGAGAGAAAGATGGGGTACCTCAATGGGCCACATTGGCTCACTGAGTTCACCAACTGTTGCAGATGGATTAAAGACAATTTCTGCACCATTTAACCCGAAGGCTAACCAGTTTAAAGGATGATGCCTTCCATAGCATATGTTGATACCAATCTTTCCATAGACAGTCTCAAACACAGGGTGCCCGGTATTCCCCTCCATATAATATGTACTCTCATTAAAATCCCCAACTCTGGGTATATGATTCTGCAAAATTGAGTTGCAAGAATTTTTCAGTATCACCAGAACATCAGCAATGAGTAATAACGTTTTCAAACAATATTTGCTCTTTAGTCAAATAGCACCATCATCTTGTAAAAACTCAAATATACTTTGGAAGAATGAGTCATTATGGACAAAAAAAAGAGACACGGCAGTTTTTCGATTCACATTTTCGTAATTTAACCAAAATCGTTCCTTTATATAATGTCTAGTGTTATTTTTGCACTTCACAAGACCAATTGTGTTTGACTGTTTGTAACAGAAAAACTAGAGGTGACAAGATGGGTGGGTTGTGTCACGGGTTGTAACACCTTCACCTCCTCTAGAGATAAAAAAAAAAAAAAAACCAAGATGATTATTACCAGATAAGAAATGGAAGATTTTTAACAAGTTACCTTCCTATGCTTGCCAATAATGTTACCGTTATTGCCAATTACGACTGCAGTATTCCAGATTGTCTCCCCATGTATCAAATCTCTCTCAAGTATTGAGCTTACTATGACCATGTTGTATTTCCTTGCAAAACCTTTAAGAAACTGTGTTGATTCTCCATCTACGGGTTCAGCAAATTCACACCATCTTTTCTCACGAGTGCAAAATGCAAAAGGCATCATCCATGCCTCCTGTATATCAGTTATATATCGTCACTTAAATCCGGAGATTAAAAGAAAAAAAACAGTTTACGAAAAGCATTATTTTGTGGTTTACTTGTAGACATAATATGTTGACCCCTGAAGCACCTGCTGCATCAATGATGGGCTTTAGTTTCTCAAAGATGGCTTTCTTCTGGTCAAGAAAGGGCGCAGTTGTTGGTAGAGCAATGGAGTTCTGAATAAGACCAACCCGCACTATACGAGGTTCCCTTAGCAATTCTTTGTCAGCATTAAATCTGAATGCCTGCAACATGAATTGAAATCTCAAAATCCCAAAGAAATAATAGAACTATTGTTAATATGTATAAATTTCACTTCTAAAAAAGATCGACTCATTTTATGTTCTACCTCTGTTGATTAACTTCATTCAATTGTATCCGAATGTCTCCTACTGGATTTATGGTATTCTTTGAAATCAAAGATTGGTAAAAAAAAAAAAAATCTTATTATGTGGCTATACCCGCCGAGATACACAAGTTTATGTAGCGGTCATCTTATGGAGTACCCAAAAACGTCACATATCACTTTTATACCAACACGGTCTAGTACCTATGAGTTGATTGGGTGGACATGTGGATGTAAAAAGTAGAAATGTTAGATGACTTGATTAAACGGGTCTCATATATGCCTTTAATCACAAAGATCATCAGGTCACGAGTAATTATCTAGAATGATCATGAGGGACATGTTAAAAAATGAAATTAACTTTTGTTTGCTAGTATTAGTCCTTGTTTGATTGATTACTTCAGTCGGACTCAAAAAGTTGTTACAAGTAGCCTGAATAATGCTTAGATAATGTTTTTTTCTTATATAGCTAATAAAAACATACAAACATATAACTGATGATTATGTGCAAGGGTCACGGCACCGCACTGGTTACAAGATTGAGTAATAATATAAAGGTCGAAATAGAAGAATGAGATGAGAGTGTGTACCTGTATATCAAAATCATGTTGTGACGACAACCCTTTGGCAGTTTGTTCTAGTGTCAAAGGCTCAAGTGGTTTTCCACAATTGAGGCCGAGAAGCAAGCGGGTGACTTCCTGCAAAAAAGAATTACAATTCACTCATTCACATCATTCAAAAATCAACAATACAATATTGCACCTTAAGATTATATATTAACGGTCAAAATATGTGCCCCGTATACATGGGAAAAGATTGTTTGTCTATTAATCAAACACCTAACATAATAAAACATTTGCGTAAACTCATCCTAATTATAATTTGTAAATTTTCGTAAGAAAAATAAATAAATTATCTCATTAAGTATGGCTCGTCTCGTTCATGCATAATCGAAAAAACAACAATAGAGCCCATAATTTATTTAATTTGGATAGATTCTTCATGAAATTATAAAATTTAATTAGCTAGTACACCAGGTATGAAGTAATTTAATAAACATCTAACTGTATAAACGAAATTAATAACACAAAATTATATAATTTTGTAAAAAAAAAACACAGACAGTCGATAGTTACCTTGAAAGCTTCGGGAGAAAGTGAGGATTCAAGGAGACGATTGAGAGATTCAAATCCACAAATCGAACCTGATCTTGAATTTGAATTTCCATTTTCTTTTATTGGTTCATCTTCCATTTTTTGTTAATAAAATAGTGTTGAATCTCGGTGGATAATTCAGCGATTACGTCTCATACTCTGTTATTTATATTTGAGTTAATTACATAATTGGTCCCTGAGTTTGTTCGAATTTAACAGGTTCAGTCCCTGGATCGAAAATCCTTCGGGTTTAGTCCCTGGGTCGCTTGTTTGGCAACATGATTGGTCCCTCTGTCACCTGAAATGACGGGTATACCCTTATCTTCTCTTTTATTCATTTATTTTTCCTTTTTCCCTATTTCTCTTTATTCTCTTTATACACATGTCAAATAATTATTGGTAGATCAATATTTTATTATCCATGTCTGTAAACAATATGTGAGATAAATTAAACTAAAAAAATGTTTGTGTTCCACCTGATTCAACCAACACAACCACGCCACCACCGCTAAACCTATGAACCTTTCCCTCCGACTAGCTGCCACCTTCCATATTGTGGGAAACTACCTGCAATTTGAAATCAAAATCGAAATCGAAATCGAAATCAAATAGAAATCAGTTGGGATGCACCGCCACACTATCTCCCATGAAATCGAAATCAAATTGAAATCGAAATCGAAATGAAATCGAAATCAGCGGTGTTGGTTAAAACAATCAGACACTCGAGAAAGACCGGTGTTCTCACCTGTGTTGGTTAAAGAACTCGAGCAGTTGAGTGAGGTCGACGGCGGTGGAGGGAGATGACGTCGGTTGAGTGTCGACGGTGGAGGAGGACGGTTGTGAACTCGAGCAGTTGAGTGAGAAGGACGGCGGTGGAGGAGGTCGACGGCGGTGGAGGGAGATGATGGCGGCTGAGTGTAAAAATGAATTTTAGGGTTGGTGTTTTTGGGTTTCATTGTTTTTTGTTTAATTTATTTTAGAGTAAATTACATAATTGGTCCCTGTGTTTGTTCCAATTTAACGGGTTCAGTCCCTGGGTCGAAAATCGTTCGGGTTCAGTCCTTAGGTCATCAATTTTTCTACAAGAATAGTCCATTTGTCACTTACAATGACTAAAATACCCTTAATAAATAAATATTAATTTATCTATCAATTTAAAAAATAAATAAAAAATAAAAAACTAATTATTTTATTTTCCCCCACACATTTCCAGGGTTTCATAATCTGCATTTCACTCATAATTCCTTATCCATTCACAAATCTTCAATCTCCATAGCTCGTAATCATCACAAAACTTTGTGAATCGTGTTCATAAAAAAATCATGTTAGTAACAAGTGTAGGCGATGAATCCTTCGGATTGGAGGTAGAAGATGAATCATAAGGTTTATTGAGAAGCTTAGAACGAAGAACAGCCATAGCGATGGCCAATTTTAACGATTCGTCGATGGTTTTTCGTGATTAGAAGCAATGGATATTTGTTTAGTGATTAGAACGAGGAACAGCCATATCCAGATCCGTTGCTTCGAACCATGTTTTTTTAGTGATTAGAACGAAGAACAGCCATATCCATTTCGTGATTAGAAGATGAATCAGAAGGTTTATTGAGAAACTTAGAACGAAGAACAGCCATACCCAGATCTGAAGGTTTTTCGATGAAGCAACTTAATGTAGGTTTTTCGATAATTAAGTTCGATTTCGATGCAGATCTTAGTTTAATTTTGAGACATTTGTTGAATTTAAGTTAATTGATTATATTTTTTAGTGATTAGAACTTGAAATTGTTTTTTCGAATTTAGATCTAGTAGGTAACGGAAATGATTGGCGATTTGCTGTGAATCACAATTTGCTGTGATTTGGGATTCGCCTACACTTTGTTACTAACACGATTTTTTTATGAACACGATTCACAAAGTGTTGTGATGATTATGAGCTATGGAGATTGAAGATTTGTGAATGGATAAGGAATTATGAGTGAAATGCAGATTATGAAACCCTAGAAATGTGTGGGGGAGAAATTGGGGGAAAATGAAATAATTAGTTTTTATTTTTTATTTATTTTTTAAATTGATAGATAAATTAATATTTATTTATTAAGGGTATTTTAGTCATTTTAAGTGACAAAGGGACTATTATTGTAGCCAAATTTATGACCCAGGGACTGAACCAGGACGATTTTCGACCCAGGGACTGAACCCGTTAAATTAGAACAAACACAGGGACCAATTATGTAATTTACTCTTTATTTTAAATTAAAGTAAATGGATATTACCTTAATAAGGGTATTTCAGTCTTTTAAGGACGAAGAGGGACCAATCATGTTGCCAAACAAGCGACCCAGGGACTGAACCCGAAGGATTTTCGACCCATGAACTGAATCCGTTAAATTGGAACAAGCTCAAGGACCAATTATGTAATTAACTCTTTATATTTATATATATTTTGTTATTTATTTATATTTATATAATTTACAATAATGCTACCTAAACTATTCCTAAAATACTAATATTTTATATTTCATTTATTAATTAAAAAAATTGTCACCAAATCCATCTTTATTAATAACTATTTTTTGAAATAAGGTTCTCTTAGTTCGTCATCCTTTACCAAAATATATATAAATATTGATATTGATTCTTTTCCACTTTCTTATTTATAGCCAACTAGTATAATATCCGCGCGATACAGTGGAAAGTAAAAAAGCTATTAAAAACATTACGTTGTGATAACAGTTTTTAAGAGTTTCTTATTCGTTTTATGACATATACATTGACATAATATGTCGGCCCTTCGGGCCATAAAATCATTAATTAGAATTTTCATCGTTTTTTAGTTCTATATTTATTTATTTTTACGTTTGAAAATTTATTGTGTTTAATTTAATTTGTCTTTTCTTCATAAATGAATAATAAAAAAAAAATTTAAAATAAAATGCTAGCAAATTAACATAAAATAAGTGTTGATAATTAAATGATGGACAATTAAGTCTTTTCCTACTTAAATTTCAATTTTAAAATTTAAGTGTCGAATACTTTATACATAATATAGATTTAGGATTTAATTTGTCTTTTTTCTCATAAATGAATAATAAAAAAATCTAAAAATATAAAGCTGGCAAATTAGCATTAAATAATTGTTCATAATTAAATTATGGGAAATTAAGTCTTTTCATACTTAAATTTCAACTTTAAGATTTAAGTGTTAAATGTGTTATAGATAGTATAGATTTAGGATTTAATATGTCTGTTTTTCATAAATGAATAATAAAAAAAAATAAAACTAAAAGGCTAGCAAATTAACATAAAATAATTGTTGATAATTAAATGATGGACAATTACGTCTTTTCCTACTTAAATTTCAACTTTAAGATTTAAGTGTTAGATTCTTTATAGATAATATAGATATAGATTTAGGATTTAATTTTTCTTTTTTTCATAAATGGTTTTAATAATAAAAAAAAATTAATAAAGGCTAGCAAATTAACATAAAATAATTGTTGATTTTCAAACTATTATCTACATTATGTTAGTTAATTATGGTAAGAAAAAAATGGTTAACTTTGGTTAGAAAGGATTTAAATTGTTAACTATGTTAGTTAATTATGTAAACTTGCTTAATTTACATAATTAACTAACATAATGTAGATAATAGTTTGAAAAGCTTTTATGTGTATTAAAATGCTTAACGGGTCAAAAGACCTAGCTTAAATGGCAATATGGGTAGAAGTTATTAATCAAGTTAAGATTAAGAATTTTTAGTTTAGAAAGATGTATAATGAAGTTTTAAATATGTTTTCATGATATTATTGAAAGACATAGTTGTATTGGTTGTATAAATTCAGATTTGAAGGATAAAGGAAAGGGGAAGGAAACGAAAGGGTAGTAAACGTATTTCGACATCAAGGTGAGTATACGAATCTCATTTTCAATTTGTTATGTGTTTATAATTATGTATTAATACCTTTGGGGTTTGACAAGTATATTATCTCAATATATAATTAAGTTGTTAGCGGAAATAGGAACTAGAAGTGTCGTAAACTAACGTGTAAGTTTAGGAAAACATCAAAAACGAAAATCAGCCATACCACCGGCCTAGATGCGCCGCACCTAGGAGCAGGTGCGCCTCATCTGGGACTCAGTGGCCATGGTTGATTTTCAGTTGCCTTAGTTGCGGAGCAGTTGTTGTTAGATGCGGAGCACTTAGTGCTTAGACCATTTTTTAGTGATTTCTAAAGTAGTTTAAGTGTAGGGATGATATCCTAAACCATTATTAAGATAGAGATGAATAGTAAAGACATTTATATGTCGGAAAGAAGAGAATCGACTTTCATTAGTCGGGAAGAAGTAGAATTAAATAAATATATCGCGAGGGTATGTATTCGACTTTTAATAGTCGGAGAGAAGTTAGAACCAACTCTATATAGTTGGAAGGAGAAAATGATAAGACTTTAAATAGTCTTGGAGAATTATTAATAAATGATTAAGTATACTCACTAGCTCATCGCTAATGTATTTGTTGATTTTATGTTTTTAGGTAAAAAGGATCTCTAAATCGCAAGGCAAACATTTGAAAAAGGGATGGGGACCTTTATATGAAACTAGATATTTTGTAATGAGCTTCCGCTCAAGATGTTTAAAAAAAATGTTCTTTTGGATAAAGTAAAACAATAACTTTTTATTTCCGTTAAGTTATGTAAGGGATGGAGTGAACCGTTGATGTTGTAGAAATCTAAAAAAAATAAAATAAAAAAAAATTGGTGTGTTTTTAATCCAAGTGTTACACGGATCGGGAAGGGCAACCCAATCAGTCCATCCGTGTTCAATTAAACGACCCATCTAACTGGTAAAAGTCGGACTATTTCGGTCAAAGTCGGTTTATACCAGGAATCAAGATCTGATTTACAAAACTGGATCTTTTGAAACCATGATGCATTTCCATATATTCATAAGGATTGAGAATGTAAGGGACTTTATGTGTGTGGGGCGATGTGGGATCGCTTCAAGTTAGGGAAAAAAACCATATAACTTAAAAGGAAATATGGATGATGCCGAGGATCAAACTCAAACTCTAAAACCATTAATTCATCATCATGGATATTCTGAAATACCAACTCATCTACAAGGTTAATTGTGCCCTTTTCTAACTGTTTAATATATGTTTTTATTACCGGTTGAACCATTTCGACCGGTTAAACCGTGATTCAATAGAAAACCGTTTTGATGTCCGAAACGATTTTAAAAACATTAATATTTACCACTTAATACTTGATATATTGACCTTTAGGTTACAAGATATATTTATTCGCTTCAAATGAATAAATACTATCGAGAGTTCGAGACTCATTTCCTTAAATAAAATTTATCTAATAAATTAATATTCATAAGAAATAAGTGTCAACACATGTATCCAACGTCACATTGAAATATGGAGCCTTGGTTGTACATTCCGAAGTTGAATGGTGGAATGTTTGATAAGTTCAAGAAGTGGAAGATAATGGTTGAAAACAAGTAGAGAAAACGACTAAGACACTCATAACATATAATGGTATATAGTTTTATAATGTTCCATTTGATAATGTTTGCTAGGTAAAAGGATTAGGTATGCACCACATTGTATGAAGCACACCACAACAAAACGGAACCAACATTTCAACCTACGAAATGCACATGACTATTTTACTTAGCTTGTGAATAAAGGTAAAAAAAAATTTAACAAGTTGCCACGTGGTTTGGAAGCGAGATATATCAAAAACCTAATTTTACCTAAACCTATCTCAAAACTAGTAGTACTACTAGTAGTTAAATCGTCTTTTCATTTTCATCTAATATTTTGAAGCATGTCTTATTACTACCGGAATCACGTTGCTAAAGATTCAGATTTTCAACGAATCTGGTATGTGGAGTTGAAGTGAATGAATATGAGTTATTGATTTTGCTTCTAATTTATGGATTTCATATAAACTAGGGTCGCCGCTGGAGGAGTTATAGATGATGTATATGAGGACATCGACTGCAGCGTATCAAGTGAGTTTCTATTTCTATATTTTTTTGATTTTACAAAATTTATCCAAGATTTACAAGAACAAAATATCAAAACTACAAAGTCCACCTATTGAAGTATATGTAACATTAATAGGTAAATCCCTATCAACTAGTTTCATAAGTAATAAGTGCCAACGGATGTATCCAACGTTACTTTAAAAATGGAGCTTTGGTTGTACTTTCCAAAGTTAAATAATGGAATGTTTGTTTGTTTCATAATTTTAAGAGGTGAGAAATTATGGTTGAAATGAGGTAGAGAAAAGATTAAGACACTCATATAATGGTATAGAGTTTTACGATGCTTTTTGATAATGTTTGCTAATTAGAAGTAATAGTAGGATACCACATTGTACGACACACGCTACAACAAAAAGGAGTGGTGGAAGATAAACCAACAATGTTTCAACGTACGAAATGCATATGAGTATTTTTGCTTAGCTCGTGAAGAAAGGTTAAAAAGATTTATCAAGTTGGCACGTCGTTTGGACGTGAGATATGTCAAAACCCAATTTTACCTAAACCTCTTTTAAACCTAGTAGTAGTGAAATCGTCTTTTCATCTTCATCTAATATTTTGATGCATGTCTTATTAATATTGGAATCACGTTACTAAATATTGACATTTACAACGAATCTGGTATGTGGAGTTAAATTGATTCTGATTTTGTGTTTTAATTTATGGATTTTATGTAAACTTGGGTCGCCTTTGGAAGAGTTATAGATGATGTATATGACGACATCGATTGCAGCGTTATCGAGTGAGTTCCTATTTTCTATTTTTTTTTGCTATAAATTTTTGATTTTACAAAATTTATCCAAAATCCACATGAAAAAAATAAAATATCAAAACTACAAAGTCCACCTATCGAAGTATATGTGTAACCTTAATAGGTTATCCCTATCAACTAATTTTATAAGGACTGTGTTCTCAAGTTTTATTTTGAGGGTAAAGGAATGTAAAGGAAAGGAAATAAATAAATTGTTGTGTTCTCAAGTTTTTTTTTAAGGAAGGAAAGCAAAGTAAAGGAAATGATTAGGAGGTAAAGTTTATACATTTTATTCAATAAAACAATCCGGCCATATTTGTGGTGATTGTAAAGTAAAATAAATACTTTCCTTTACTTTACTTTCCTTTTCTTTACATTACTTTCCTTTCCTTTAATTTTAGACTCGAGAACAGAGCGTAAGTGTCAATAAATGTATCCAACGTTACTTTGAAATATGGAGCTTTGGTTGTACTTTTCGAAGTTGAATGAAGAATGTTTGATAAGTTAAAGAAGAGGAATATAATGGTTGAAAATAGGTGATAAAACGATTAAGACACTCATAAGGGATAATGGTATAGAGTTCTATAATGTTTCATTTGATAATGTTTTCTAGGTAAAGCACCAAATTGTATGACTGACACCACAACAAAACGAAGTGGTGGAAGATTAACCAACAATGTTTCAACTTTTAACCTACGAATTGCATGTGAGTATTTTGCTTAGCTCGTGAAGAAAGGAAAAACCGGTTAACAATGTGTGCTATATATAATTAATATTTCAATATCGACTACAATTTTTTATTAGGAGCTTGGAGTTAAAAATCGACTTTGACTATTATATAAATTTCAAATCAAGGTGAATTTTTGGATAATAACTTAGACTGTTTTGATTAGAGTTATGAAGACTAAGACTACGATTCATACGTTTATGTTAATGACATGGGATGTGAAAGATTACCCATGAGGGTAAAGCGATTATACATTTGTGAGAATAGCTCTACACATGGTGTAGATCAAGCACACATGATGGGTTGTTTTCTATATGAGATTAGAATTATCTTTTATAGCATAGGAAATGACATAATATTCTGAAACGCATGTAGATTTAGATTTAAAGGTGATAGTTTATGATGTTTCTGTAGTGCTTCACTATGTGGAAAAGACTTTTTGGGGTATAATACATTTTTATAAGATATTTACGAGATCAAGTGTTGTTTGGCTAGGACACCACGTCACCACTTGTGAGGATCTGATGATCTATCATAAGTCCAGACTATAAATCACATAAAGTTTTATCCTAAAGGAAATTGGTTTTAGGATGGAACCACGTGTGAAATTGAAATGTTCGGTTTGGGAATTAACCATAAGTGAACCAAAACTATGAATTTTTAATATCCTAAAACGATAAATTTTTCGAAACAGCTACAGAGAAGTAAAAAAGTTATATTGTGTTAAGTTGTAAAAAATATGACAAGTTTGAAAGTGAAGGTGGTAAACTTGTAGATAGAGTCATAAATGAAGGCAAAACAAAACAGATTAACAAACAAACTAACTTGTAACGATCCGTTACTAGCGTCTCACTGTACCTAACCACCACCGGCTTCCGTTGGCCGGAAAAAATGTCTCGAGATATCGAGGAAGTAGAACCGTTAGCTCCAATTGCTACAGGCACCAGTTCATCAAACAATCCTAATATCAAAGTCAGAACCAAACCCGACCCGATACTTTCAACCTGTCGTTGTTTCAGCTTCGTTACCGTTATCGCTTCTATTTTATGCATTATCGCTAATGTGATCTCCGCCGTTAAATCATTTACAAATGGATTAGATGTAAGCCCCTCGTTGATCTATATATTTTCCATTTCTATACACATTTCGTTATGATTTTATGTTTATTTTAGTGTTTGTGTTTATGTGTATAGATATTTGATGGAATATTTCGATGCTATGCGGTTGCGATTGCGGTTTTTGTGGTTGTTGCTGAGACTGAGTGGTCATTCATCATCAAGTTCTCTAAGGTTATTTAAGTTTTCTCTTAAATTTTTATGTACTAACAAATATTGATTTCGTTTACGTTTATTAGTTATCGATAGGGTTTGTGGAACAAATGTAACCGCCAATTCATCGTAATAACATAATGCTTATGTAAGTGTATACTATTACTCTGTAGATGGACATAGGGTGTTTAGAATTGCTTATTTAAGTGTTTATCTCCATATTGTTTATAAATACGATTTGCCTGTCTATTGAGTTTATACGTTTCAGTTGCATCCAGACTGTGTATCTGATTATTTGTGAGTGACCAGGCAATGCACAAATAAATAGTTGTAATAAGCAATCCCATACACCCTCCCTTTGTAAAACGGAAAACAAGAACCTGATGAATTGGGTAAGGCGGAGAGGTTGTCGCCAAGTTGCCTCTTAGGATTTGAATCAAAATTACATATGTTTCTATATGCCTCTTAGGGTGGAGGGCAGAGAGGTATATGTATTGTTCCCCTCGCAGTGTTCGACAGTTGTACTAGGATTTTCCTGAATTATGTACTCTTTGTTTACTTTCGTTGAATCTCTTAGTTTGAAATGGCACTCTTGATGAACAATTAGAATATAGAAGAATATGGAACCGATTAAGCTATTGTTGGAGGCATTGGTGATATCTGTGTATTTGGAGTAGGCTTTTCAATGGCCTGCTGCAATGAATAGGGTTTATGTGCTATTTTAAACAGAGTCAGGAAGTTTGAATCAGATGAGGTGTTTACTTGAGACGTAGGGTTTAAGAATCAGTATATGCATAGGTAAACTCAATATTAGTCATGTATTTTAACAGTTTATGTTGGTAATGTTCCGAATGTCAGTTCGGGTACTGGCTTAATCAGGTGAAATCTGAATTGATTATGTTCAGATGATTCTAAGATAGTACCCCCCATGTCGTCAAAGTATTACCATTGTAAGTTCATCCTATTTGCTTATTGATGCTTTAATCGAATTGTTTCAGGTACTAGAGTATTGGGCTGGCAGAGGCATGCTGCAAATCTTGTAAGTCCATTTTCATGTATACTTGACTATTTGATGCATTCTACATATCGTCAAAGCTCCACTGTTGCATAAATTAAGTTATGTTTTTACATGATATAACACATAGCCCGGTCATGTCATCTACCCTATAGTTTTACAGTAGGAATTTATCCGTAGTGTTATAATATATGCTTTTCAGGTCTGGGTACTTAGTTACACTTTTCATTAAAAAACATATAAGCTTGAACGTGGCTGCATATCTGTCACAGACGAATCATTTTAAATGTGTTCATAGAAATTATGGCTGCACAATTTTTTGGCGCAACTGAGAATTATGGATGAAAAGTTTCTCTTTCCTTGTCCATTCCGGGTCATGTTTTTTTTCTTTTTTCGAAAGGCCCATTCCGGGTCATGTTATATGTGTCATGTGGCATATGTTCTTTTTAAAGCAAATCTTACTCAATTTGTGAAAATTAGTGATATGTGGTTTGTGGATGTCCTCTTGTAAGCGTCTTAGTGGGATCAAGCATTTTATAAATCCTAACTTTCCACGTATTTGTCTCGAGGTTTTTGAACTTTGAACATTATTTTAGTCAACTTTTCACCCTTCTTCGAAAGGGCTTTCATTTTGGACATACGAAACAACCACCTATCGGTGGTGTTTATGTGTTTTAATAGCTTACTGAATAAGCGACTAAGTGTTCCAATGAAATGGGATTGCTGATTTTGGAGGTGAAAGAGTATGCTTACCTTTTTGAATCCTGCTACCTGCTCAATATCTCATGTAAGTTACGTGGTTCTATTTTTATTTTAGTGTTGCTGTTATGACAAGAGCTTATCCTGATATATATGGGGAGAGACATGAATTTCTTCTTCTACGAGACATCGCAAGTTACACACTTCTTGCTTGTGGTTTTATCTATGTTATTTCGGTACGTCAAATAAACACTATCAAGCAGAGTTCTGAATTTCATGCAATGATTGTTTTTGCTACTTATATGTTATTCAAAGGAAAGATCCTAAAATTCATCTGGTTATAGTCTTATAGAACACACGATAGTAGTTACTGGAAACAGAAAGAAAATGAAAAATAACATGGTATTTATGTAGTTTAGGGCTTTAGGCATTGCTTGAAAATTATTGAATATTTTGAACTCTGGGGCAATAAATTATGCTTTGAGGGGAGACAAGCCCTTTATAAGAAGAAAAACTAGACAATTCCAATAGAGGAAGAAAAAAAAAAACAGACGACATTGAAAAACAGTAGACATTTATCTTCAACCGTTGTGACCCGTTGTCTTACAGACGTCACACTGCTTATTGTCCAGTTTATAGTTGGATCCAGTAAGTCGTAGTCTAGTACTATTGTTTACAGTCTAACTTAGAGGTGGCAATTTTAAACCTATTTATTTATGAATTAGTCGATTAGGTGTATGTTTTATCTCTAATGGGCCAAACATTTAATATAACAAAAACACTGTAAAAAAAACTGGTTGAGCGAGTTGAAAGTTACCCAAAGTGTTTTTTCCTTTAATTGTAAAACATCCAAAATCATTTTTATTACAAAAGTAGATTATTATTGAAATAATTTAATATTTGTAATCATATTTGAGATACTAGTTATTAATTTAGAAGTTTCATTGTCTGGACTAAAGGTGTTTCGGGTCAACCCCACTGTAAGAACTTACATGTTTTGTCACATTTCCCGACCTGCTCATTTGGCGCCTCTAGTCTAAATCATGCCCCATATCCAACAATCTCATGTTTCTTATTGTTTTGGATACGTGAATTTATATCAACACTCATTGGAATATTTTGTTTACAATTTCATCTGGTTAATGTTTAAGCTCATATGTTGACTGAAAGTGGACATTTTTTTGTGTAAAAGCCGATACAAGGTTTTGGCCTTTCTTTCTCCATATGTCCTTTTTACTCTGTGCCTATTTATCATAAAAATTTGCATTTCAAGTTACTGCTTCACACCATTTTTTCAGCCGGTTTATGGCTCATTCTAATCTGGGAAATTTTTTAGGGAGTCCTTTGCCTTGGTTTTCTTAAGCGTGCTCGCCAAAACAAAGAAGTTTCAACACAGCAAGCCATTAAAGATCTGGAGGTAATCTATTCAAAATATTAGTTGATTTATAGTTAAAGTTGGTGCAAATGTCCTCCAATTCTTTTGACTCTCTTCATTGCAAATCATTCACATTCATAGTGGGGAAGGATGTTTATGTAATTAGAAGTGGCAGTTTCGACGCATTTGGGTTATAGTTTTTTCTTCTTTTTTTAACGGGACTAATTGGTTAAGATGCCAGTTTTTAGCTACAATGGAAGCGGGTGAAGCGAGTTTAAAGTTCCCCGAAGGCCCAAATGCATTCAAATTATATACAGCCTCCTAAATAGTATTACTTATATATTTAAGCTTATTATCGTAATACTATAGTTTTTGTATTGATATTTTTTATTGAACACGTTAGTTACTTAATATCTCAAAAAATTATACAGAAGTTTCAACCCTACCTGATCCGTTTCAACATACACTAAAAAGTTTCCCATTCTGACCCGAACACATTTGACCTATTACCCAGCCCTGTTGAGTCTTGAGCCACTCATTTTACAACCTCTATTTTTGTGATATGAAACAAGCTTTTCCTATGTTAACGTTATAGGAACTTGAGCGCCGTCGAGCAGAACTTGAAGCTCTGCTGATTGTTGATACCCCTTGAGGCAAATATCAATTCACATGTGGCCTGCTACAACTACATTGAAGGAATGTGAGTGAAACTGTTCTCAGTTCTCGACAACTACATGTCATAACGCAATACTTCCTTTACGTATCCACTCTGTTGTTTCTTTGATGATAATTACTAGGTGGATGTCAATTCTTTGGTTTCGCTTGTATTAGAAAACCTCTATTTTGATTTGTTGATTTTCAGCTTCTGAAGATTACTCAACATTGTTGATGCTAGAAATATTTTCTGTTGATTCCATATACCTTTTTAATTCTGTAAAAAAAATGCGTATATGAGGTTAATATCCATTTTATTACTTTTCGTCTTTGCTTTCACTGTTTTGTTTCACGTTTAGTCTTTGACTTATGGAGTTAATATCCATTCATTAGAGAGGATCAATTGCCTAACCGTTCGTATAACTATATTTATAGAGCTTGGAAAACATATTATAATATAACCATTGCATATACTTGCCATGTGTGTTTAGTTTTTTTTTTAACCATTTCATCACAAACTTGACAGAAGTCGTCAAAACATCTCTTATAAAGGCCATTGTCTTCATTATCCGCTTGATAACCAAAGTCCTTTTCAACTAAAAGTTTATCACAAAGTCGTGGTCGGCCACTATAAGCATGGGAGTTGATCACCAAAGGATGAATCATAGAACCGCAACCACCTTAATTCTTAAAACAAAGGAAACTTCAAATTTTGGAGTCAAAAAGTTTGAACTATCTATTAAATTATTTGATATGTTCCACAAGTATAAACTCGTTTATATCTTGACGGTGAGTGGTCCATCAACCTAAAGGTTATGGGTTCAGGTCTCATAAGAGACAAAAGTGTGAATATTAGTGGTGTGTGGTCTAATACTCCGTACTTGCATTTCTATAAAATAAAATATAGTTTACTTTCTAAGATGTTCTATTTTGTCTCTTTCAAATGACTAAACAATTTTACTCCCTAAGTTGTCATTAAAACTGTTAAATTGTCTCAATTTAAATGGAGGCGACAGTTTGTATGAAGAAGATGATATAACAAAACTTTGTCGAATACAAAATCTAATAAGATTCATAAGTGTAACATGAAAGAGTGCTTTTTCTTAAAAATTTTACATACTAATTGTTAAATTTAACGAACTATAGACTAAAATCGAAAGAAAACAGTGAAATAAGGGACGAAATCCGTAAAAGAAAACGATAAGGGATAAATTTTGTAATTTATACAAATAACATAAACTGTTTTACAAAAATTTAAAATAGGACAATTTGATGATAACCATTTAAAAAGTAAAATTGTTCGGTAGTCCGGAAAAAGAACAAAACAAAAAGTGAGTAATAAGTAGAAAAAAAAGGTTGCAAAACCATGTTGTTCAACGACTACATAATGTTTTAACATGAATAAGATTTACATGAATCGTTCCGAACCCAAATCATGAAGGGTACGGAAAAACTGATGAGGGTACACCGGAGGTTCCTCGGCAAGGGCCTGCAAAAAGAAGCGTTTTCTCGATATTAGATTGTACTAAATGAAAAATAATCATTTTCACTTCATTAAGGCCGAATGCTACAAATTGCTTAGGTCTGATTTAAACAATTTGAATGTCTAGAACCACACTTTACTTATAAGAATATTAGCGAAAATTTTGTATTTCTAAGATTGCTTGCAGACCATCCATTTTTAGAAAGTGTCCATAAACCAGACTTGTCATATTTAAAATCGCTAACTGCTTTCGATCTGTAGTATTAGCTTCATATAGTTTAATGTTGCAAAAATCCCGAAAGAGGATATATAGTGATACCTGATGAATCAATACAGTTGAAGGAGTCATTCCAGGTACAGTATTAACTTCGATAACTAAAACCTGAAATCACAAGATTTACAACTTTCATTAATATATTATGGAACCATATATATTATAAGCAACAAAACGTACCTCGCCACTGTCAACGTTAACAAATGCATCAATACGAGAAAATCCTTCAAGCTCCAGAGTGTTAGCTATAATTTCAATGCGTTCTTTACATCTCATCAACGCCTCAGTACTAGTTCAGGGGTTACAATAAAAGGTTACAAACACAACTACTTTTTAAAAAAGGAAAACATTATTCGCAGAAGTAACCTCATTATTGACAGTGGGGGTGGGGTAAGATTAATCCCTGTTCCACCTGCAAGGAAGTAATTAGTACATTAAGAAGGTGATGTTTGTAACAATTTAAGAAAGAAACGAACCTTGAAATTTCTCTTCAAGTGATAATATGTCACCACTTTCTTTAACGGTGACACTAGGCATCAAAGAGCGCATGGAACCCCGTTTTCCTATGACCCCAACAGTTATTTCAACCCATCTACTAATACCATCCCACAAGAGGCGTTCGTCATTTTCATTTGTTGATTTGGATACAATAGTGATATCATCCGTTTCAATGAATGGTTCAAAGATTAAAACCTCTGGTGGAGGGACTGGCATCTCAATTAATCCATGTGCCTGCCCAAATTTATCAACAAACTTTTTTTAACCGTTTCACTACAAAAAAATGTTCCCGAAATAAAGTATATCATCTTTTACCTTTGCCATGCTATTTGGAGGAATTCGAGAAAGGGAGTCCTCCAAAGCTTTTACATAAACACCAAGGTCCCGAGCACAACTGAAGTTTCAAAAAGAGAAAAGAATGGCAATACATAAAATATATACGTACATCTATCAACATGGAAATTGCTATATTATTTGGAGGACATTCAAGACATTTGACAGTTACCGTGGGGATTGAGGTAGCAAAACGGACTGATCAGGTGGTTTTAACCGAAACTATATTATCCAAAATAAATAAATTGTTTGTAGTAATTACTGCAACTTCTAGGCAGGGAACTTACGTGAGTCTTGCCACTCCAGTCGAGCATCCGTCTCTTGCTGGTTTGATACATACGGTTTCACATTGGAGTTTTGATATCACTTGTAGCCAAGCATCAGAAGTAGAGATATTCAGAAGATCTTCTTTTCTCCAAACGTCCTTTTTTATAGTAAGAACCCCAAAGTTTGTAAGCTGTTCACATGAGCTCAATTAGTGCTACCCGAAAACAGCTTTAAGAAACATATGAAATATTAGAAGTGGAAAAATGAATTGGCTGGGTAATGGGTCAAAACAGTTGGATCAAAACAGATCACGTCGCGAGATGAACACAAACACCCTTTGTCAAAAACATACCAACTTTTTATACATAATTAATGTGACAGATATGATTACAAAGATTATATATTGTTGATCTTTTAGAGATAAACTTAACTTGAATTAACCCATTCAAAAGTAAAAAATGGTCACAAAATTGCCACATATGAAGTTACCGTACATGTTTAACGGCAAGAGATGTTGCAACTTTATCCATACATATCTTTGAAGCCGAAAACCCGGGACCTTCCATATGAGAAAGTTTACATCAGTAAAAAACAATAAAAATAAAAATCTTTAGGATCGTTAAAAAAGTATCACCTGTATAAGGTACTCCTTTAGCCTCCAGCAACGACTGAAGTGTACCATCTTCACCAATGCCTCCATGAACTGCCCATGCAATTAAATTAACAAGTTTAATATTTCTTGAAGATTGCGATGGTTAGGGATGAAATATTAGTTCCCGGAATATTTCTTAAACAAGAGGTCAAGTATATGCAAACCTGCAATGAAAACTGTTGCATGAACTTCCTTAGCTAGCTTTATCCAGTTTTCGAGTGTGAATTTTACAGGTAGTTCATCGGATATATCAAAACCAGTAAACCAATTGTGGTTCTTGAAACCGTTAGCAAGTTCTTCCATCACTTGCTTCCTTAAGTGACGAGTCAACGCAGCACGTGCAGGTTCAAGTGCCTCTGTGCAAGCATCAATAACTTCTTCTGTAGTATGCCTTAGCACAAGGGAGTAACTATAACAAATAATTTATAAAATAAAAATGTTAGCAAAGTTAATAGCTTACTATATCATAAATGTATAAAACACAATTCTTTGCTGAAACTTGACTTACGGTAATGACCAAACTGTCCTCGAGCTGACATCCATTTGATTGGAAGAAGCATCATTTCCAGGAGCAAGTAAACAAGGAGTTACTTCAAGCTATAACCAACCAAAAGGTGTTTTGGGTCAAATACAAATTGACATGAACCAAACCTGTCCAACCCGCCCATTTTCCCACCTTAATAAATATTTTTTTTATGAAGAAAACTTACATCACCAGATACTTGAAGATTTAGCCAAACATTAGTCCCGCTCATAAGAGATACTTGGCGTTCAGATGTGTCTCCACCAAATATCACAAAAACTTTACGAGCACCTTCAGACGTTGATCTTGAAGGTGACATGATTGATTTACTACAATAGGAAGCAATGCTCGGGAACCGCAAGCAAGCACGCTGGATAATTGTTCTGAGGATATTTGAGTGGGAGAAGCCAACCTTAAACAGAAAAATAGTTTTTAAAATACATATAGTCATACCACATAAACAGTTTATTGATGGTTGTTTTAGATATGGGACTAATACTCAACAATAAACACAGTGTTATAAAATGCAGGTGTGTCATACGAATCACTTATAAGTTAAAAGTATCAATAGTAAATAATTGGTGTTAACAAGTTAGATTTATAGAACTCGTAGCTGGCAACAAGATTACCTTTGAAGCTTGCTGAAATAAGAAACTTGTTTGCTCCATCCCACTAATCTGAACAAGAAAAATAAACACATACGAAAATCATATATAGAGTGCTAGAGTAAAACGTAAAGGTGGCCATTACGTCATATGTGAAAGGGTCGATTTGGGTTATATTTATCTTTACCAAGTTGATATCAGTAAATATGACGATTCCTGATTCAGTCCTCCCGAAATTATTTGCTTCTGATGATGACACACTAGCAGAAGGAGGCAAAAACCAACCATCAATTCTTGCAAAATCCCGTAAACCAAGTCTTTTGAATACTTCAGAAGCCCCTTCCCGGATTTTCTGTATTACATCTAATGGAAAACGAGGGGGAGTGTGATAAACAACCTGAAAAGCATGTACCATCAGTGAAACATAATTGCTTTGGTAATCAGAAACACTGATAAAGGACCCTCATACATAAAGATTCCAACAAAAACCGCTTTGTATTACCTGCTGCGTTGGAAGATACTTCCTTCGATAGTTAAATATTGCATCTTCCTCAGCACCATTGGTACACTGAAGTTCTACCTGCTCGATGATAAAAGGAAGATCATTAGGGGTGGCAAAAAAGCATATGAAATGTAGCCATATCTAAATAACAGCGTTTTATATATGTCTTATGACTTGTTATGAGGAGAACCAAAATGTGATTGTAAGTACCATTGACTTGGGTACTTGAGGTGAAGAGAAATGATCTAGATGGTAATACCTCCGTTGGAAGGAATACAACTGGTTGACAATCCAAATCAGAACCAACATCAAGAACAATTGCTGTAAACTCTCGACCGCCATCTAGAAAAAATTCAACAATAACCTTATCGTCGATCCCCTGAGAAGAAGAAAAAATAATATCATTTCAATAAACACAGTCTGAGTCAGTTAGTATCACCCCTTACGTATAGACATCTTTAATAATTTTAAAGAATCAAAAAAGGATCAACTTGGCTTTGGCTTGCTCAAGATAAACTACCCGTGTTGAGTTTAAAACGCGTACTAGAGGTGATCATTTGACACACTTGTTTATAAATGGGTTGATTTAATACCTTAGACAGGAAACAAATTTAGCTCAAAGCGGAAAGGGTTAAATATGTCGATCAGGTTGTTTAGAATAATGGAAGAGACTCAACCAAAACTAACTCTAATATGTATTTCTTCTCTAAAACCGAATTAGTCCTTGACTTGTTTCTTCTATTGGTGAACTTCTGTTGGATGAAAGTCGCTCATAGTCTATTTTTAATGCATAACCTTCCAACTCGTTTATTTTAAGATTTAGACTACTGTAATCATGTTATTTTTGTTATCATACTTCAAAAAAAATATAGTTATTTAGGAACAAAAAAGTGTTAGCGGATCAAACCAAATTCACCCATCTCGACCCGACCCGTACTAAAGAACGATCAGTTTCAACCAAAACTAGTTCAACTTTTGAGCTATTACCTAACACGCCTATCTTTCCACCTCTACCAGTGCCCAATTACTAAGTGTGTGTCAATAGAACAAATTTATAGTAAGAAAATATGCTTATGTATGGCGGACAGAGAAAACACAAAAACAACGTTTAAATATAAATAAAAGAGGAAAAAATGAAAAGTACCTCAAAAATAATATCTTTAACTTTGTTTAGGGAATCAGCAACACCATAAGCAACAGTAACTCCAATACTTGATCCTGCTCTTGTTGGTTTGACCTGAAACCATGCGAGGAAAACTCGAGTACGTAACCTGAACAAGATTTAATGTTTTTCCATTATTAATGCTTATAATGCGGGAATGAAAACTACCACAACTTTCCCTGAGTTAGCATCTAGTTGATTCTCAGAAAACCATCTCGACAGACCAGATTCATCCAGTTCACTTCCCTGAAACGAACATTTTATAGAATCAATACAGAAAGTGTAAGTAGATTAACTGCATCTGAATATAGTGTCTTTCTAATAGAGGTGGCGATAACCAGTTACTTATGAATGGGACAATTTGGGTTGTATTCCCTCTTAAACGGGTCAAATCAAAAGAATTTAGCTAATATGGCAAGGGAAAGGGATCAAATAGATTGAATGTCACGCACGGGTTTTTTGAATACATACAAACATCCAAAATGGGTAAAAAAAAATGTATGTGAGTCAACCCGTTTAGTAGCGTCCCGAATTCACTGAACCCACTTTGACCATTAATCAACCGTCCATCTTGCCACCTCTACTTCCCAACATCTTTGTGAAATCATAGAAAAAATACTAAAATAGGTAGTGCAGGCCAGATGAATTTACTGATTAGGATTCCAATTAATTCATAAACTGAAAGAATCATTGGATTTTCACAAAGAGCTGTAGAGGTTATAAAACGAGATATGGTAAATGAGAAAGTTTAGGAAATTACATGTAGTACAAAGTTGGGCACTGTTATGAATCCTTGCCTATTAAGCTCCAAGGAGGCATCATACTTCGAAAGACAAAGAAATAAGATTACACACTTATCACCAGAATAATACGTCTAAAAAAGAGTGTTTTTCAACACAGTTGCCAGATTAGTAATTAAAAAGAAAATGAACAAGTTATGTTACCTTATCAAACGCTATACGGCATTCTTTGGATCTTGTTCCAACAAATGGAACATTTGATTTTTCAAGAAGTTCCTAAAGAGACGATGATAACCAAAAACCTCAAACATACATATATATATCAACAACAACCACGCCTAAGCGGGGTATGGGGAGGTAAGATGTGGAATATATAATACAGTAGTAATAGTAATGGTCTAAACCTGAATGCCACCATCTTCACCAAAACGACCATGTATAACTGGGAAAACGATGTCGACAGATGCAGCTAGGTGTTGTGCAAAGTCAGTCAAAGTTTCGAAACCTTGCGCCAGGCTAGCAAAAGCAGTATTATCTTTTACTTAATTATACTCAGCCAAAAGAAAGAAAAGAAATATGCAAGTAAGCCTCATTTACCTTTCAAGTTTGAAATCAAAATCGGAAGGAGTATTTGAATAAACCTGGGCAGGGGATATTGCATATGCATTGAGATTCGGATCAACGTAATAGCAGCTTACATGCAGGTCATCCCCCTAACATATATATATATATACATACAATAATCAGTATGTAATAATTTGAAAATTATACCTAATGAAGATACATATAAAACTCAATCCTCCATTAATATATTATACACAAGAGCGGAGCCAGAATTTCTTTTACATGGGGGCAAAGTTTGTGCGGAGTTCATAGTTAAGGGGTAAATTTCTTTTACGTCTAATATGGAAAATGATTAATCTTCCTACAATATCCTCCTAAAACCATATGAACATGACATGTGGATTCCACTATCTTTCTTTCCTAATCTCGTCCCTCGATTTTTCCAAATGTGATCATCTTGTTAGGAGGATTCGTAGGAGGATGGATTAGCAGGATATATCATTACTCTTAAAATATATAGTAGAAACAAAAATATTTAAAATAAAAGTTGAAAAAGAGTAGGACAGTAATAAAGTGAAATAGTAGGAACGGAGGGATTAATAATAAAGAACGTACTTGGATATGATCAAGGAGTGATCGAGCAGAATTAAGAGAAATCCCACGTTCAGCAGAGGGTCCTCCACAAATTAAACCAACTTTCAAAATCCTTTTATTAAACCCGGTCTCGGTCGCTTTAAGATAATCATCACTCTTAACAATGGGTGGTGCTACCATTTCACTAGTACAAGACCGAATAACTTTAACTCCACGAAACCCATATCGACAAACAGTAGCAATAGCACTAGGAGGAGGAACAACAACATGAGGATTACGAGAAGAATACTGAATTATTCTGGAGTAAATGGAAGAATGAGAAACAGTAGCCATTTCAAGTGAGACTGAGAGTGATGAAGAAAGACAGTAGTTGCGTAGTAGTTTTTATTATTAAGGTTGCCGGCCATTTCTTTGCTGCCCTGGCTCTTGTTTTTTTATGTTTTCTTTCTTATTTTGTCTTTTTCCTTTTTTGTTCACTAGTTTGAGGCCGTCCTTTATTGTTTATGTTTTCTTTTTTAGCAAATTCCATATTCACAAACTAATAAGTATTTACGAAACTAGTTATATAACCTCAGGAAACTGCAAAAATCATCGGGTTCTGGTAATTCTGTGATTACTTTTGCGAGTGAGAATAATGATTTTGGGATTTTGGATGGTATGATAATGAGGATTGTGGTGATTGTGGGAGTTGTGGGACACAAATTTTTTTTTTTTTTTTTTTTTCTTTTAGAACATTTAAATATAAGTTAAATAAATAATTAAAACAATATAAATTATTAAAACTAATAATTAAAACATGTAAATAAGGTAAATAAAAAACAATACAAATAATTAAAACAATACAAATTATTAAAAATAAAATAAATACTAAGCTAAATCATCCCATTTTTTGTTGGATTTTTATTTTTTCCGCTTCGATCCACTACGTTTGTGCTCGCGGCAACCCCTCCGTGCTCTGTTGAAGAAACAACATATCGTCTCTTCTTGCACTTGAATAAGCCGCTTTTCTTGTGCTAGGAGTGTTTGTGCCTTTTTTTGCGTGATTTCTTTTTTTGTCTTTGTAATTTTTTTTAGGTGTGTCGCGATGAGCCCACAAAGCGTCGACGACGAAGATGTTTGTGCCTTATCGGAGGCGTCGGATGATTCTTTTCTTTTACTACCTCTTTTTTTTTCCTGGAGGTCGTTCTTGTTGATCATCCGCAAATATATCATCCAATATGTCAACGTCGTCTAGGTTGACGGTGTCGACTGGAGTATCTAATTTGTTAAATGAACGCCATTTGCTATGATCTCTCTAGACTTCCCACGCCCCATATGCCTAAACTGCGCACCCTCTGTCTCATAGAACATTTGACGAGCCCACTCTATAACCTTCGAGTCGTCGGTCCCGCTTTGCCGAATTCTTAAAGCCTCCGCATGGTGGTCGATAAAATTCTTAACCAAGACACTTATCGCCGTAAACTTGCTGTTGAGGGACTCCTTGTTTCTCTCCCCCAACTGTAGTGCCATCACTTGCTCGTTGTAACCCGAAACGATCCGTTTCCAAAATGTTGCATCGGGTTGGGCGTTTCCTTTGTCGGAATCTTCGGAAACGTGGCACCACATATTTGCCAAAAGGACCTCCTCTTTTTTCGTCCATAAAACATTTTTGCACGTCTTTTTCTTTTTGGGATTAGAGGTGGACGGTCGTCGCGTTTCTTCGACCACATCGTCGGTTTCTTGGACGATTTCTTGAGTTTCTTGAACTCGGCTTTGTGATTGATCGGTTGGAATTTGTGTTTGTTGGGGATAAAAAGATTGGGATTGTTGGGTAAAAAACTGTGATTGTTGTTGGGGGAAAAAGAAGATTGGTGTTGCATCATAAGTTGTTGATGCATTGCAAATTGTTCGGGATTGAACATTTGTTGAGGTTGTTGCGCTAAAAATGTGTTTAGAATTTGTTGTTGTTGTTGTGGGTTAAAGTTTGGTATTTGGGGTGAAAATAAGGCGTTTGTTGTATTGTGGTAGTTAGCGAAAGCGGGTGGTGTTTGTGATTGTGGCGTCGAAGGATTGTTTGTGTTTGTTTGGGGAGCGTTTGAAGAAGATGAAGACATTTTGGTTAAGATTAGGATTATTGGTATGAGATTATGGTATGAGATTGAGAATAAGATTGAAAGAAGGTGTGATTTTTTTGGTTAAAATGTGGTTGTATTTATAGGTGAAATTTGGGGGGAAAAAAAAATTAAATATATATAAATATTAAATTTGAAAACGAGCCGTTGTGGTGACAACTGTCGCCCACAACGACCCTCACAACGAGATTAGGCGGAGTGATAACGAGTCAGGCCGCTCGTTGTGAGCTCGAGAACGAGCCACAACGGCTCCCACTCCGGGTGCTCTTAGACCTTTTAGAAACTACACTAAATTACAATTTTAGTTCCTTATAACTAGTTTGTTCGTTATTCGTTTTTAAACTTCTTTTGTCATTTTTCCGGTCACAAATATGTTAATTTTCATTTTTTTTTGTCCTTCCGTCAAAATTTGTTAGTTTCTTCCGTTAAATACCCTCATGTGCCAAAAATGTGAGGGTAATTTAGTCTTTGTCGTTATTTTTATAAATTCAATATTTATTCTCATTTACTTTATAATTTTTTTTATTCCTTTTATTTAACTCAATGCCAAAAATTCATGTTACAACAAATGGGAGAGAGAATTTGAGAAAGAAGAAAGATGAAAAAATAAAAATCTGAATATGATGATGGATTGATGGGATAAAAAATAAAAGTAGTAATATATTTTAAAGAAAGGAAATTTGGTCATTTTATACATTCAGTTGTCATTTAATGGACAAAACTACCGAAAAGCAGACGGAATGACAACAAAAAAAAAAATTAATAACTTTGGGACAAAAAAAAAAAAAAAAAAAAAGGTTTAAGGACAAAATCGGCGAATTGGCTACTAAAATTGTAATTTACTCTAGAAATTAAGTGCTTGGAATCGAAGATGTCCACATCCGGACCAGATGAAAAGCCTTTAAAACCGATGAAATTTTGCATTCTTTCTTTTGTTATTGTAACCGTATGATTATGGCCTTGGAGACAAATCTTGATCTATAATATACCTTGGTGGTTTTGAGATGATAAAGAATAAGAGATATTGTTGTTAGAAAGAAATTAAAAAAAATAATACTTTCTTTATTTTAAAACACGTTTCTGCAAACAAAAAATGGTTAAAATTAAAAAGTTATAAAAATATGGGTTGAGTTCATTTAAAACAATTAAAAAAATTTAGTACAAAGGAACCAATCACAAATCTCCATTTCAAAACACACTTTAATTTTTTTTCTTCTTAAAAGTTAATTATCTTAAAAACCGTACTTGTATTAAACGAATAAGTTTCTATTTATATAGAGTACTCATTTGATATACTTTTGACGAATTTTTATTCCGTGTTTTTTGGCGAGTTTTGGAAAGTTTCGATTATCAAATCATTGTTTTATCACATGTGATAATAGTAGTTTGACTTAAAAATTTTGGTTTTTCTTTTTGGATCTAGTTAAATATACATCACATAAAATATCTAGGTTTTGAAATTCACATTTAGTGTTCAAATCACATGTGATATTGCCGTACGAATATTAACATTTGACCAAAACCGAAAAGAAAAAAAAATCGTTAAAATTCGATTTTTTTTTTCCGGATTCATATATATTATAACTCATATAATATTCTTGTGTTTTAAAGTTCACATTTAAAGTTAAAATAATGTGAGTTATTGACTTATTAGTTTTGAAATACTACGTATATTATAAAATCACATATTATTTACATTAGTATCACATGTAATTTTAGTACTATCACATGTGATTTCGTGGAATTTTTTATCCGTCTAATGGAATGATACATCATATAATGATTTTATGTCTTTAAATCCACATTTGATGTTAAACTCATATGTGATCTAACATTACGAGTTTCAACATTTGTCCAAAAACGGGGAAATTTTTTTTGCCAAAATTTAATTTTTTTTCTTGGTCTAGATAAATTATACATTATATAACATTTTTTTATTTTGGAAAGTTACTCATAGATGTTAATATCACATGTGATATTAACTTTACAATTTCAATACCCACTTTAACACTCAAAAAAATAAAAGTTGTCGAAAGTATATATGACCACTTATCTAATTAAAGAGGAGAACACGACGGTTGCAACGGCGTAATTTGTTTCCTCTAACGATTAACGGTCTGCAAGATAAGTTAACATAAAAAAAAAAGTTTGAAAGTGGGTTTTGATCTTAATCTAAACCATTGGATTGAAATTAAATGGATAGTGGAGATTGAGTCTTTTATACCTTAGAAAATTATTGGTCTTTAATGATCTTTTCCCATAAAAATCTAGCAGATTTGACATATTATATAGAGTGTAGAAACTCTAAAACTAATACGCCCAATGCCCACATGTCAAGCTTGAGATACATAATACTATAATCTTATACTTATCGACAGGTCAAGCGGAAAAATCACGAAAGCTCGAATTGGATAGAAAATTGTAATTGTGAAAATAAACATAAAGATAAACCTTAACATAGATAAACATATAGATAGTTGGTGGTAAAACCCGTTGCTTGGGGCAGAGCGTGACGGTGCTTTAGACGTGGATGCTTCTATTTCGGATGCATTTTCTTGGGAATTTAATTGTGAATCCTCAATCGGTGACGGCGTCGGCTACCTTCAAGCGGTTTGAGAGTTATAAGCAAAACACAAGGCCGTCGTTGTTTGATTTCTCCTTTTGTTTTAGATTTGGACTCGCGACTTGTTACGACAAGTGGAGGGGCATTTTTTGGTATTCTATTGCGATTCCGGTATGATTTTCTTTGAAATTATATTACGAAGCCAATAGGGTTGACCTCATCAATTAACTCCACGCGATTTACAAGTTATAGTCAAAACAACGACAGAGTGGGGTTTAAATCCGGATTTTTAGGTTTTTTTCTATTTTTTTTTTTTTTTTTTGGAACCTATTCAAGTTAGGTGGCTCATTCCCACGCGGTTAGGATTTGAAGAAAAATAAAAGTAGTTTGACGGTATGACATAGAAGCTTGGTATGAGGATCACAATTGTTTTGATACTATCATATAATGAAGGTAAATCAAATTGAATCGTTTATTATTTAATGATGTATATATTACAAATGAAAGCATATAAATACGATATTTTTCGGGAAAGGGATTTTTAGAAATAGATAGGGTGTCCAGGCCTTTCGGCTATGAACCATGAAGAATGATAGAAACTCCATAGACTTAACATATTATTAAACTATATTTATAAGATGTAGAAACTTTAAACCTAATTGATCCAAAACCCTTGAGCTAGCTAATACTCTGTAATAGAAATAAGTTAAATGCAATTAATGAATTATTTTTTCATTAGATTACCCATTATACCAATGTATTAAAGCATGGGTTTTTATATGTGGAAAATTATTAAACATACATTAATATTTTCTTTAGATATATATCATTTTTAGTAGTAGATTTTTCTTTTTCGTTGGATATATTGACACAACATAGGGGTGAGTATAAAAAAACCAAATAACTAACCTTAACGAGATTAACCGAACCAAAACACTGGTCAACAACCAAAACCAAATGTTCGGTTTTTGGTATTGTAATTAACCAAAATTTTGATCCAGTTATGGTTATGCCTCAATAATCGATCCGCAATAACCGAACCAAACCATATGTTCTTTTTTTATAGTTTTTATTTTGTATGTTTAGTTTTATATATGACAACTTTTGTTAGTTGTTTAAATGATAACTTTTGTAGCATACTAAGTTGTTAGTGCTTTTTGGTTAAGTGTTAACTATGTCGAATGTAAATACATTGACGAATCTTGTCTTTTAAATGTATTAACCAACCATATTAAAATTTGAAGAGAATGATAGTAGTAATTGAAAAGGTTTGGTTATTAACCGATTTAACCAAATGGTTAACCGAACCACATCCGCTAATAAGCAATAACCAAATGGTTACATTTATCCAATAACCGAAATGTGTGGTTATGATTCGGTTTACGGTGATAACATAACCAGAACGAACCATACTCACCCCTAACACAACATACAATGGTCTACTAATTTTATTAATACTTTAATAATATGACAAATTTTATATTTTGCCAATAAGATTTCTTTTTAAAGGAAATAATCAATTAAGACATATAATTTTTTACGTACTAAAAGTCTAAAATACATAATCTTGGTCATTTATCTCATTTTAATCTAATGACTAAAATTAAAGACAAAACCCATTTTTCTTTTAAATTAAATTATCTCACAAACCGTTAATCGTTAAACAAAAAACAAATTACGCCACTACGATTGTTTTGTTTTTATCTTTAATTAGAGCGGCAGTGTTATATATTTTCGACGATTATTTATTTATTTTATTTTATTTATTTTTTTATATTGAAATTATAACGATAAAATCACATATGGTATTAGCACCAGTACGTATGATGTTAGTAAAGAGAATTAATACTATTATGTATGTGTCAGGATCGTATTAGTCTGGATAAACTAATAAGTTTGCTAACGATTAAGATCGAGATCTATTGAAGAAGTTCAGCAGCGGATGAACACTTCAATATTACGAGTTATCGAACAACTAATAATGAATAATGAATAAACAAATTATTGTCGAATTGTAAGCCTCAATTGCATTAATCAAATTATATCAATACAACGTGTTTTGATTTTCTCTACAATGATCTATATTTATAGACCTTGAGGCTCGTTCTAGATAACCTAGAAATCTACATCTATCCTTATCTAAATCTATCATTATCTAGATTAAGGAAACTTTCTTTAATTAACAAAAGAAAATCTAATCTAACTATAACTCTATCTAATTAGATTCGATACTTGTAAGACAAGTTTATCTTCCGTGTCTTGACTTCTTCCGTATCTTGACTTTGACTTGACTTTAACTCATTCCATAGCAACTTTAATACTAGCCGTAGTAACTTGATGAACCGTAGTAACTTGTTGAACAGCCGCACCAACTTGATCTTCCGTAGTAACTTATAATACCTTCCGTATTAACAGCTTAAGTTACTTTTCTTGTATGTTAGGTATATTGTTTATGGTTAAACTATATTTAGTTAAGTTATAACCCAACAATCTCCCCCTAACCTTGAACTTTTATGGCACATCAAAAGTACAAGTTTCATGCTTCAACAGTATTAACTACTTCATTCATAGAGCAGTATTAACTATTACAACTAAGAGTTTTACAAGTCAGTTTCCATCTTGTTCTTTTCTTCTATTCTTTGACACAAGATTTTCCAAATAAGTTCTTGAGCAAGCAGTGAATCTCTTGGTCCATTTAGCTTCAATTCAATCAGCTCATCCAATGTTTTTAATGAGTGTGGATACTGGTGACTTACCAAGTAGAATTCCCTTGCTCCGTGTCTTCTTATAATTGAGTATGCTTCACATTTCTCATACACATACCAGTTAAGTACAGGATTATTAGGTCCTTCTTTGAAGACAGAACTTGTTTTCTTGTAGTCAGGTTCAAACAACCCACACAGAACATCCATTGCTAGATCAGTACCAGGACATACTCCTTTTCTTTGATGTGAGTATTTCCTTATGCCAATCTCATACATCCTCTCCAGATCATCCCTATCAAAATCTCTAAATACCCAATGAAAAGCTATATGATTTTTCTTTGACTTATCTGCTCTTGTAACTTCATATTCGGTTTTCAAAGGTCCACCAACATATTTCCAATCAATGATCATTGGAGGTTTCACCTTCAATGGAGTATACTTCAAACCATCAACATGGTTGATATATGCTGAATAATCTCCCCCTTGAGCAGTACTTGGAGGATTTTGTTCCATATCTTCAGGCTCAATTTTAACATCAGCAAATGGAATTTCTGGATTTTCTTGAAAGGCAGTAGCATCATCACCCATCCTTTGTCTTTTAGATGGAGGAACTGGAATCCTTTTTGATGACAGCTTCTTTCTTTTCTGCTTCTCTTCTGATTGTTTGACTTTAGTAATAGGTTCAGGTTGAAATACCTTTCTTCCTGTTCTAAGGGCTGCATCCAACACTTTTTGTGCATTTAGCTTCTTTTTCTCTTCAAGCTTTGCAAGTGCTGCTTCCCTTTTGGATTCCTTTTGTCTTTCTTCCTTCACAAGTTCTAGAATAGAAGCTAGCTTCATAGGGCCTAAGGATCTGCCACTATGACCTTTGCTTTTGAGATAATTAGTGTACTTCTTTCTATCCTCAGCTATCTTGACTTGTGTAGGAGTAGGCTTGGACACTTTCTTCTTCTCGGGCTTTGCTTTGGTTTTTGCTTGTTTAAGCTCCTCTTCATGCATCTTCTGTGCTAGAAGCTCATCTTCTTTTTCCAAAGACTTTTTCAAACCCTTCTTGGCTAGTCTGTCCAAAATGTCATCATTAACCATCTCCTGGGCTTTTATTGCATCTTCAGCAGCAGCTCTTTGCATTCTGTTGTACAACTCTGCAGCTTCATTCTCTTGTCTGATTGCCTCTATCTCCTCAGCAGTCATACCTTGAAAGTTAATGGCTTCTTGAGAAAGTCTTTCTTTTTGTTCTTCAGCTAACTTCCTTTCTCTTGCTTCTTCTTCAGCTTTTAGTTCAGCATCCATTCTTATTTGCAGTTCTGCTGCTGCATTTTCTCTTCTCACATTTTCAATCTCCTTCACATACATATTCTTGAAGAATAGTTCTTCTTTAGCAATCCTGTCTTCTTCAGCAAGTTCATCTTTTGATTTCTTTACTACAACAGATTTTCCTTTTCCCTTTTCATCATCAAGGTTGACCATTTGGATTTTATTCTTTTTCTTGTCAACTGTTATGAATCCAACTCTTCCTGCAGAAACAGATAAACCAGCAGCCTGTTCAGGTAATGTTAGAGAAGTTGCTGATGTTGTAGCTACCTCAGCAGCTGCTGCTCTTTGTCTAGCAACTGCTTCAGCAATCAACTTCTTTCTTTTCTCCTCTTCTGCTTTCTTCTGTTCTTGTTTCTACTTTTCATCTTTGATCTTCTGCAGCTGTGATGATAGTGTAGCTTCATATTCCATTACAGCAGTTCTTGACAATTCTGTTCTTATAAGAACATTTGCAGCTTCTTCTTGATCAATGGTGTAAGGAGCTTCTGTGACAATGGTAGAAGGAGTTGTAGCTTCAGATTGAATTGCTTGAAACTGTGAGAAAGCTTGATCGAACGTGGGAGGAATGGTTGAAAATAGGTAGGAATGATCTTCCTCCTCTGTTTCTGGAGCTGGACTGATAATCATTGGGTCCGTAGTAACTTGCTCCATTTCAACCGTACTAACTATGTCCGTAGCAACTGGACTAGTTGTCATGGGGTCCGCAGCAACTGGGTCAGTAGTAATTGGGCTAGTTACCATAGGATCCGCCGTAGTAAGTTGATCCGTAGTAACTTGGTCCGCAGTAACCATTTCAGCATCTTGATCCGCAGCAACTTTTGGTGAAGTTTCATCTTCCATCTCGTCTATGGTTTCTTCGACCATTTGCTTGACTTCTTGCTGCTGCTGCTCCCCCTTAAGTGGAGTATCTACTTCCATCTCTTCACCCTCTGTATCTATCACCATATTAGCATCAAAGTCTGTCTCCCCCTCAACTTCACTATCCGTCTCCATTTGTTCATCTTGATTGGAGGTGGCAGTGATGACAGTTTCTGTGCTAGTCTTGTCTTCTCCCCTACTTTCTCCAGATGATAACACATTCAAATCTTTCTCCCCCTTGTTTTCATCTGATGGGGAGTCATCTGAAGAAGATGAGCTGGATGGCATTGGTGAATTTCCAGCATCTTGTGTGATGATTCTTTTGGGCAGTAGCTGGACTGATAGTAAAGCTTGTTGTGCCAGCACCTGTTGCACCAAAGATGTTAAAGAAGACATCATCTCTTCTTGCTTTTCAACCCTCATCATTAGTTTCTGGTACATTCCCATCAATTCCTTGTAATTACCACCACTACCCTCACCCCTTTCCTGTTGGGTACCAACAGGTGGAAGATCCTCGGGAAAAGAGAAACTCTCCTGCCTAGCAGAAGCAGGTATCTCCCCCATGGTCTCTTGGCGCCAGGGACCACCCTCCCAATCTGAGAACAAGTTCTCAGCAAGGGATGGTGTTGCCGTAGTTTGGGTCTTATTTATGTTGACACTGTCCTGAGCTCTACTATAAGAAGTAGAGGCTGCAGTAGTGTTAGCCCTCCCCACATGGTCTTCCCTCTCCTTAGTGACCAACTCAGTGAACAAGGGGGTATGTTCAAGGTTTTCCCCTAATGTGTGATGCAATCCTGAAGATATTTCAGGGATTGCTTTTGCAGTAGTAGTATGAGGGATGGTTGTAGAAACAAGAGGCTGAGTAACCCTCTGGATTCTCTTAGAAGCAACTTTGATGGGTTTGTGAGGCGCAGAAACTTTTGGTTTTGTCACTTTAGCAGTAGTGACTGAAGCAGTAGCAACTGGAGTAGAACTCACAGTAGCAACTGGAGGTACTTGGGCAGTAGCAACTACCGTAGCAACCTCTGGGTTTCCACCTGCAGTACTGGCTACAGATATGGCACTTGTGCCAACAGATATTGTCGTAGTACTGAGAGTGGCAGCTGTGGGTTGGGACAGAGGAAGAGTTTCTTGTCCTGCAGCTGTGGGAATTGTGACCACCAACATTTTTGAGAATAGTGGTGTCACACGAGATGGTCCACCCTTGTTTAATTGTCTCATGTTTGTAAAAACTTTTCTTGAATGGGCATGTGAGACAAAATGTTTTTCAGATCTTGGGAGATCATTGTGAACACAATATATGCAATGTTGAAGAAATCTTGGATACATAAGAAATTTATTTGGACTGTCAATATTTCTTCTCATTGCGTCAAAAATCATGTATGAAAAATTAAAAGTGCCCCCCGTAGCCAAGCATACCATTGCATTGGCTAATGTTGAATTTCCTTCATGCCACCCTGTTCTTTTGGGGGACAAACATTGTTGCAAAGTATGCAACATGAATTTCCATTGAGGGGAAAGTTTAGCTTTTAAAAATGTGGAAACGTTTAGATCCCCCTCATATCCCATGTTAGTAAAAGCAGTTACCAGGGTGTCATAAGGGACATGTTCCATACCTTCCTCATCTTGAAGGTTCAGGTGTGTTCGGAGAGAGGATTCTGTCACTTGGATTGCTTTACCCCGCACCACAGCATTGATAGCAATATCATCGTTATCCAACGTAGCAGACGTCCAAAAATCCCTAATATGGGATTCATCAATCTCCGGATTTATTGTTAACGCCGTTTTGATCTTCGATTGAGCAAAGAAATCAATTATTTGATGGAAATCGGCGTTATCGGTATTCTTTTCCAAGTAAGCGACCATGTTGTGAGTCTTGTAAAATTGCAATTGATCCGCCATTGTTGATTCTGTGAAATGATTAGAAACAGAGATAAACAAGAATGTGAGTGATTAGTTACAACGGCAAGGAAAAATGGTTTATAAACTCTAACGGTAACTTTTTTGGAAGACTTAGGGGTTTTTACAACGGTAATTTCAAAATTATGCAATTAACCCCCCTTTTTTTTTTTTTTTTTACCGAAAATTTTTAGCAACTTGACTCCCCTGATTAGACGCGGGTAATCATTCAAAAATGTCGGTCCAATTAAAAATCTCCACGTGTAGCTAGTATCTGAACCTCGCGCCTGAATTTTAAAAATTAGGTCCAATCAGGTTTTAACACGTGTTATTGTTATGTTCTCTGTGACTGACACGTGTAAAGTGGGGGTTACAAGTTGTGTTTTGACTTGTCAAATCATCATTAATTAGGGCATTCTTATTGATTAAGAAACCTTTATTAATAAAATAATCTGCAGTATTAACACAAAGATCCGTAGTAAGTAGATTAAACGTCCGTAGTACTGGTTCATGGACCGTATTAACTGGACTGTCCGTAGCAACGTGAGTTACTGGCAGTATTAAACCAGAGGTCCGTAGCAACTTCTTACTCGTCCGTATTAACCATTCCGTCCAAAAATTTATTAGCGTAGGGCAGTAGTAGTTAAACCTTCCCTTAGCCTTAAAATTTGGTCGTACTAATCATACTTTGGATACTTTTTGTCTTTACTATTAATATTGCAGTAGTAACATAGTACAATACTAGAGAGTAAGGTACTTGATTTTCATCATAAGGTTACTACTGCTTCTTCGAAGGGACTTAAGATGTTAAACGTAATAGAAATACTGAGAGAAGGGCAGTTGAGTTATTCTTCCGTATTAAGCATTCCAATGCTTGTGACCAAAAACGTGAATCTTCCAACATCAAACGCCTTTGTGAGGAGGTGAGCGAGTTGATTGTCAGTATGGATATTCTCAACATGGATTAGTTTCTTCTCGTTGCAGTCCCTTATAAAGTGGTAGTGTATCTCTATGTGTTTTGTCTTGGAGTGTTTGACTGGGTTGTTGATGATGCTTATTGTGCTTTGGTTGTCAATGAATATTGGCGTGTTCATGAAGGAGTATCCATAGTCCATCATCTGATTTTGAATCCAAAGTACTTGAGCACAACAACTAGCAGCATCAATGTACTCAGCTTCTGTTGAAGATGTTGATACCGTTGTTTGTTTCTTGCACTGCCATGACACCAGTCTTGAGCCAATGAATTGGCATCCTCCAGTTGTTGACTTTCTGTCTAAATTCTCACCTCCATAGTCGCTATCAGTATAGGCTATTAAGTCAAATGGAGAGTCTTTAGGATACATAAACCTAGATTAGGTTTGCCTTTTAGGTATCTAAAGATTCTCTTCACAGCTATGAGGTGTGACATCTTTGGTCTTGTTTGGTATCTTGCGCATACACACACTCCAAACATGATGTCTGGTCTTGATGCTGTGAGATACATGAGAGATCCTATCATAGATCTATAGTTGTGTATATCCACATCCTCCCCCTCAAGATCAGCAGTCATTTGTTTGTGAGTTTCCACCGGAGTACTCGCCACCTTTGCATCTGATAGTCCAAATTTTGTAAGGATGTCTTTGACATATTTGGTTTGGCTTATAAGCATGCCATCCGGTTTTTGTTTGACTTGAAGGCCCAAAAAGAAAGTGAGTTCTCCCATTGAGCTCATCTGAAATTTAGTGTGCATGAGATCTTCAAAGTCCTTGCATAATGAATCCTTTGTGGAGCCAAAGATGATATCATCCACGTAGATTTGTACAAGAAGAATATCGGACTGGGATTTCTTGTAGAATAGGGTCTTGTCAATTGTGCCGCGTTGAAAATTGTTTTGAAGAAGATAATCGGATAGTGTGTCATACCATGCACGTGGTGCTTGATGAAGTCCATATAGGGCTTTGATCAGTTTGTACACCTTGTGTGGATGTTGAGGGTCTTCAAATCCAGGAGGTTGTTTGACATACACCTCTTCTTCAATGAATCCGTATAGGAAAACGCTCTTGACGTCCATTTGATATACCTTGAATCCCATAAATGATGCAAAGGCTAGGAATAAGCGTATGGCTTCTATCCTAGCTACGGGAGCAAATACCTCTTCATAGTCAATGCCTTCTTCTTGAGTGTAGCCCTGGGCAACCAGTCTTGCCTTATTTTTGACTACAATTCCACGCTCATCTTTCTTGTTCCTGAAAATCCAGCGTGTACCAATCACCTTTTTTCCATATGGGACCTCAACAAGTACCCAAACCCCTTGAATCTTGAACTGGAGAAGTTCTGCCTGACATGCTTCTATCCAGTGTGGATCTAGTAGAGCCTCTTGAATTTTCTTTGGCTCCATTTGAGAGAGGAAGCATGCAAAAAGACATGTGTTTATGAGGGCACTTTGAGAATCCTTTTTGGATTTGATTTGACTTCTAGTTTCCATGGAGAAGTCAAGTGAGCCAATGATTTGATCAGGAGGATGATTCTTAGCAACACGAGAAGATGGGATCTTCTCAATACGTAGTTCACCACCCAGGTTTGTCTCATTCATATCTGGCATGTCATTGCTAGGATTAGCGGGATTGAATGGAGAAGGTGTGGTTGGAGGAGTAGTAAATGAAGGAGAGGTGACTGATTTAGGAATAATGGTAGTGTACGGCTCAAATCCTTCAGTGACAATCTGTTCAACTCCATTCTCATCCTCTTCAATTAGGTGTGGAACACCATTAGGACGTGTGGCATTATCCGTAGCAGTTGGTGATGGAGGAGGGACAACTTCATCTTCCTTGGTAGAGTCGTCCTCTGGGGCTTTTGATTCAACAACTGGATCTTCCAAAATGATTGGAAGATTTATGTATTCCATCACATCTAAGCGGGCAGTACCTGTAATAGGAGCCGTAGCCACAGGTGCCGTAGTTGAAGAATTTGTAGCCGTATGAACTTGCTCAGTAGCAACCTGGTCCATATCAACCTGTTTTGGATGAAACTCAAAGTTAGAGTTTAGCGATCTTGTTAAGGCATCCAAATCAAATACCCAATCTGGGCCATGTCCCTTCTTGTTGGGTGTGTATTCATTGAATGTGACATTTGAGCTTTCTTCAATTATCTTTGATTTATGATTGTAGACCCGATATGCTTTGCTTTGAGATGAGTAGCCAACAAATGTTCCTTCATCAGCTTTGCTTTCGAATTTTCCAAGATAGTCTTTGGAGTTTAGAACTGTGCATGGGCATCCAAAAGCACGAAGAAAGCTGATCAAAGGTTGCTTCTTGTGTAGTAGCTCATAAGGTGTCTTGTTGTGTGCCTTGACTAGCAAAACCCTATTCTGAACATAGCAGGCAGTGTTAACTGCTTCTGCCCAGAAGAAGATAGGAAGGTTGGAGTCAGCTAACATGCTTATGGCTGCTTCAATTAGTGTCCTATTACGTCTTTCAGCAACTCCGTTTTGTTGAGGAGTCCTGGCAGCACTAAATTGTCGTTCTATTCCTTTCTTCTCACAGAAGTCATTCATCACACTATTCTTGAA
>CAJVGC010000590.1:36138349-36271702 GCA_910822075.1 Senecio squalidus
AGTCGCGTGAGAATCGGGAAAAGACAGTACCGGGAATTTTTGACTCAAAACCGTTAACATTAGTAATTACGTTCCGTCCTTGCATAATCTCTTTTGAACTAGGCATGGGTGATCAGGCCATGCGTAGTTGAAAATAAATATGCAATCGCGAAATTAATTCTCTAAAGTTTAGACCCATAAGTGATTTTCCGAAAAGTCTTGGTTATAGTTTGGTTTCGAAAACTTTTGAAAAATTTTTAAAACCGTTTTTCTCTATAACCTGTGCTCTGATACCAAGTCTGTCACACACCGCTAAAGCGGAAACACGGAATGTGAAGAGCTGGAAAATCCTTACACAGGTCATATGAAACATAACGGTAATCAAGTCATTTATTAAAATAAAAGTGTTTACAAATCCATCCAAGACACAATAATTTAGTACATTGGAACACAATTAAAAGTTCATTAAAAATTCCCAAAATGACTGGCCACGTCTTTTCCCAAAAAGGTTCTCACACAACCACTTCGACCCGTCCATGCCATGCACCTCGTGCTTACACTAATTTCCTGAAACATAAGATAAAGTGTCAACTACGAAAACGTAGTGAGTGAGTTACAGTTTAAATAGTACGTCAAAATGTAAATAAAGTATATAAAGTAATAGTTTCCATAAAGGAGATTAGCGGAGAAAAGTCGCTTATAGTTTATATACTTTAAAGTCCAAGTACTGGGCGGAATGGTGCCCTAAGTTTTTAAAGACCAAATATAGTCAAATTTAGTCAAACAGTAGAAGCGTATACCAAACGCTAAAAATTTATGAGTTTATGCGTAAGTAACTAATTAGATTTTCTTGTATCAACCTCTTGGCATCTATAACTTAAGTGTTCACACTAATCCGATTATCCAACCGTGAACGGCCCCAACTTCCCGCCTCTCAAACGGAAAGTTATTCAGAACTTAGTAATATGTACTTAGACTGCCATCTAAGCAAGGAACGGTTCTTTCCTAAGTATCGATACCCATAATTACTATACGGCTAAGTAGTTAATAATGTGAAAGTCTAAGTCTAAAACAGTCGGGCACTAGTAAACTTCATTTTAAAATCGTGAGAGTCGTACGTCCATCACTTAAGATCGTGTTATAGTTCCATCAAGGGTTGGTACGTATACAAGCATCAATAATCAGTTTAGTCAAAAGAGAGCGACCAATAAGTCTAAGTAAAGTCAAATAAATTACGCATAAGAGTTCAAATAGTCGTTCAAATAAGTCCAAGTACGTTCAAAAGTCAAGTTTAATAAGTCAAAAGTCAAAGTTTAATAAGTCGAACGTCAAAGTTTATAAGTCAAAAGTCAAAGTTTAATAAGTCGAACGTCAAAGATTTATAAGTCAAAAGTCAAAGTTTAATAAGTCGAACGTCAAAGATTTATAAGTCAAAAGTCAAAGTTTGATATTTTGCAATTTGTTTCATAAGGCTTAAAAATGCAATTAATCTTATGTTTCCCCCAAATTCATGTAAAATATATATATAAAACGAGGGGTTGTAACTCACGGATTGCAAAGAGAACGAGAACTTGGAAACTCGGTCGGAATGTGTAAGCCGGGAATCACGGATTGCCTATTAATACCAAGGTAGTTTAATGAGTTGTTATATTATTATGTTCTTATATAATAACATAGGTAAAACTTTATTAAACTTTAAGTGTCAAAGTTAAGTATAGTTAAAAATAGTCCGTAAAGGTAATTGTCACGTTTTTGTCCAAAAGTCCGATTTAACGTTTTAGATTATTATATCTTAAGTGCTTTTGCTCGCTGAAGTGATTTACAATTTCTGAGGAGATTTGGGCAGCGCTTCCGCGCCCAAATTTCATGCCCAAAAATTGTACCATCACTTCCGCTCACAAATCACCTAAAACACAATATCACATATATTATAGCTCATTATAGTCCAAATAGTCCAATACAAGTCACCATTATACTTATTTTTATTTGTCTCAGTCCCAACGTGATATCGGTAAAAGTCCAGAATGTAAACAAAATCTTAAAACGAGTAAAACGACGATTTTTCGGGAGGACAGCAGCTCGGTGCTGCGCACCTGGGCACAGGTGCTGCGCACCTAGCTGCTGTCTCAATCCCGTTTTGTGTTTTTCTTGCTAAAAACGTTTTGTGACTTGAGGATTTCGACATGCAACCAGTAGATATCTTTTAAAACATCATTTCAACAGTTTCTAAAGTGTTTTTATCCACAGATTCGTGGATCTAAAGGTTATTTCGGTTAAAAACGTTTTTGACCATAAAAATTCATAGATTTATGTAAAAATACATTTTCAACCGTTAGATCTTACATGCAATTGAATATTTGTATAAGAATAGTAAGAATAAAGAAATCTTCCGAAGGAAAAGCTCGGATGATGAGTTTTTGGTCGGATTTTAGCTCCAAAAATCCTTACAAGACTAGTCCTTTTTGATAAAAACGACACCCCCTTGCTTCTCTTGACGAAAGGAACGATTTGTATGGATGATTTATGTGTTTAAGTCACTGGAATGGTTGTGTTTTTAGAGAAAAGTTGAGAGAAAAGGAACTAGGTGTAAATGTGTGTGTTTTTGTTTTTGTAAAAATGAATTAAGAAAATGAATAAGAAATTGATAATAGGGTGAGTTGGGACTGTTGTTTGGCAGTAAATGAGTGGGTTAGGTCGTTCTTGATTGGTGGAAATGGGTGGTGGATGTGTAAAAACGAGGCAGGGACTAAATCTGTAATTATTTTGAATTCTGGCGGGAGGTGCTGCGCACCTCAACACTAGGTGCGGCGCACCGGGCATTTTCAGCCTTTTTCAAATTTTTCGTTTTTACGTTATTGCTTCGTTGGACCTTTTTGTTAATTGAAAGTTCTTAATTATGATAAGTTATGAACTTAGGAAAGTTCAATGGGTGTTTTCTTGGTATTAGGACTTATAATTTGATTCCGGAAGTTATTCCGACACTAGTTCCGACAAAGTACAGGCTCAAAAGTTACGAACTAGGATAAAGCGAACGCGATAAAAGAGTAACTAACGTTTCGAACCGATTTAATAATTGAACAAGTACCTGAATTTTGGCGGTTGTCACAGGTTTAGGGTTTTGATATTTTTCACTACAGATTCAAATAATGGGAAATAACAAGAACAACAACAATCGCAATTATATTCCGTCCATTTTATATATCGCTCAAAATTTGATGTCCTTACAAAACCCAACATCATCGACTATTGTCGTACATTACCAACCAACATAAAGTACTACGCTTACAACCCTTCATCAACTACATGTTCTGCTTACAATCCAAAGACATCTTACAACAACCTCTAAGCCTTAAATACAACCAATACAACCATAAGGAATACTAGTACTATGCTAATCAGCATCAAGTTGCGTGCTGCTCGAATTGCCTTTCGTGCCATTGCCTTTGTGCGTAACACCTCGGTGTACAAACCACGTATCCGGTGGGAGTGATATCTCACGACTTGTGTGTATCCGCGGAGGTCGACGGACATGTTACAAAGCGCTTGAATTTCTTCGGGAGTCAATCCGCGAACAGGGGGTGGTGGTGGCGTAGTTATCTGAGGTCTCGGGTGACGATTCGGTGGGTGTCGTGTGCGGCGTGTTGGTAATCGTGAGCTTCCTTCACCGTCCCGACGGAGGTAAGGTAGGGTGAGTGGTGACGATTGCTGACTCCTAGAGCGTGACTGGGATTCGTGAGAGTGTTCGGTTTCGTCGACTGACGTAGCTATCTCTTTCCCTCTCGACATACCCTAAATCGCTAACGCGTTAGTTCGAAGATACGACTCATGTTAGTGTTGGTAATATGCTGAGCACATAAAGTATCTTAAGTATAGCATCTAGGTCTGTGTGGGTCTGACTTCAAGAATTCCCGGGGAGGTTCGTTTAATGTTTACCAATCCCGTTCCGGCATAATTTAGTCCAAATTATTCATAGGTGATCAGGCTACGAATAATTCAAGTTAAACAATGCCTTCACGTTTTGGTTAAATAAAATCTTTCGTTTAGAAATTGGTTATAGTTTGATTTTTGAAAAATCGGTATTCACTATAACCTTGCGCTCTGATACCAAGTCTGTCACACCCCGCTAAAGCGGAAAACAGGATGTGAAGAGCAATAGCATTCGATACACAAGATATAGATAAACGCCATATTATATTAAAGAAAAACATAATATCCAAGGTTTACAAAGTTTAAAACAAAGTTTACATATCCGAAATACAAAATGGGGTGTTCAACCAAACCACCCAAACCCTTCCCGTTCTTGAAGTCATTCGCCCAAAAGCATAAAGTCATCAGCTAGCTTACTCGTTACCTGAAAATACGAGTCAAGTGTTAACTACGGGAGACGTAGTTAGTGAGCTACAAGTTTAAGTAAAAACATAAGTTTCAACGCACAAGAAATTGGCGTAACGTATAGTTTTCAAATTGTAGTTGCATAACCATGCATAGAGTATCGCATTCAAAAATAGTTGTTACATAAAAATGTATAGAGTATAGCATTTGTGTTTATAGGCATTGACCACATAGCGCGACTATGTGACAATCCTAAGTATTTCCCAATGATCGTTGCTAAGCCTAAAGCCTACCCATTTAGTATTATGCACCATCGTTATAAGTCGTTGTGGTGAGGGTCAATCTACCCTAATAGCGCTATCCATATCTACTAACGGTCCTTTCCAAAGGGATTAATAGCAACTAATGTCCTTGGTAGTGTCGGGAGTTTTCAGTGGTTTCTCACGTCCATGTTGTACAAAGTCCGCAACATGACGATCGATTGTTTTAGTCATTGGCAAATATAGCTTTCGTGTCCTCGACGTTGTTGGCAAAACCAACAACAATGCCGGCAAAATAGTTATTCGTTTTGATATTCAAAATATCAAGCATTTCATAGTATCATTCAAAATAAAAGTGTTTTCATAATAGCATTCGAGTATCAAATCGTTTTCGTTTAGCATTCAAGTAATAAAGCGTTCAGCTTAATTATATGTTTAAGCCTAAGACTCGCATTTCACCCCAAAAGTATTAAAAGCGTTTAAAGAGTAGGGGTTTGTAACTCACTGGTTGCGAAGATAATCGTAAGCGGGAACGGTCGGAACGTGTGCCGGGAATCACCGAAAGCCTAATAATACCAAGTTTTGTTCAAGTGTTATTATGTTATTGTATAATATGATAAATAGTCTTTAGTTAAACTTTAAGTGTCAAGGTCCAATTTGTCCAAAAATCGACCGAAACGGTTATCGTTTTGTTTTAGTCCAAAGGTCCAAAATTAGTGTCATTGTTATTATGTCAAATATGTTTTGTTTGCTAAAGTGTCTTTTATTTTCTAACAAAATTTGGGCAGCGCTTCCGCGCCCAAATTCTATGTCCAAAATACAAATCACTTTCCCGCTCACAAAACACATATACATACATAACATATTTAAACATGTTCTTTTTAGCATATTAAGTCCAATACAAGTCACCAATGTTATTGTTTTAACCAAACTCAGTCATATATATTAAGTCTCGAAAAAGTCAGCGGTGTAAACAAACTCAAAACGGCCAAAACGACGATTTTCGGGCAACCAAAGAGGCCTGTGCGTCGTCCTGGCCTTAGGGACGGCGCACAGGTCGGGCAGTTTCGTGTTTTCGGGTTTTTCTTGTAAAATCGTTTATTCCAACCATAGATTTCGACATGCAATCGGTTTAAACTTCATAATATGTTATTTTAACAGTTTATACATAACTTTTAACCACAAAATCAAAGATTTAAGCATCATTTATTATAAACCCGTTTTTGTATAAAAATGGTTATAAAACTTCATCAAAACTTGTTTTTATAGCTTAGATCATACATGCAATGAGTTATATTAGTAATATAAGTAAAAAGGAAGAGTTTCTACCGAATGAAAGTGTTTAGATGATGGTCTAGGCGGATTTAGAGCTCCAAAAGTGTAGAAAACGTTTAGAAACCGAAACTAACTTGATTCCCTTGCTTCCTCTTGATGTTAAACGTTTTTAGATGGTTAAAATATGGGTTTATGTGGCTGTAACTTTCTGGAAATGGAGGTGGGTGGAAGAGTTTTTGAGAGAGTTTCTTATGTGTGTGTTTTGAGTGTGTGTTTGTGTTTTTATAAAATGAAAAAGAAAATGAAAGGAAAGAAAAGAAAGAGGTGAGTAATAATAGTCTAGGGTCTGCCAAAATGCAGTACTTGAGTGGTAAAAATCGGGTTTAATTGATTTGGTTTTTATAAAATCGAGACAAGTAGCAAAAATCCAAGAATTTTCGGTCTGGTGTGTCCAGGACGTCGCACAAGGGGTGTGTGCGGCGTCCTGGCTTGTTTTGAAATAATTTTGTGATTTTTCGTTTTTGCGTTTTGCTTCGTTGGACCTTTTTCGTTAACCGAAAGTTCTTGTTTATGATTCGTTATGAACTTAGGAAAGTTCCTTAGGTGTTTTCTTGGTATTAGGACTTACGTAATTTGATTCCGAAGTTGTTTTATGATTCCGATCCCGATCCGCGCTTAAAGGTTTAAATAAAGTAAACTTTCGTTTAAGAGTTTTGTGTGAGTTACAACGAGCTTAGCTTAAGAGTTATGTCTACGTAACCACATAGCACATAAAGTTAGTCATATCGGGCATCAAAATAAACACTTAGAAGTTATAAGTTAGCGTTCTCGACCTTGGTTTAGACGGTTGTCACATTCTCCCCACGTTGAAAGAATTTCGTCCCGAAATTTCAACTTGTGGTATTCACTGTCGGAGAAGTGAAGAGATGAGGATACTTAAGCATCATTTGATCCTCCCGTTCCCAGGTATATTCGGGGCCTCGTTTAGCGTTCCATCGCACCCTCACTATAGGGATTTTACTGTGTCTCAGTTTCTTAGTTTCGCGATCTATGATTTCAATCGGTTCCTCGACAAATTGGAGTTTCTCGTCTAGTTGTACTTCTTCTAAAGGTGTGATGAGTGTTTCGTCCGATAAGCACTTTTTCAGTCTCGAAACATGAAAAGTGTTATGCATGTTACCGAGCTCTTGCGGTAGTTCTAAACGATATGCCACGGGACCTACCCTTTCGAGTATCTCAAATGGTCCCACATATCTCGGACTAAGCTTTCCTCGCTTTCCTCGGCGTATTGCACCTTTCCAAGGTGACACCTTTAGGAGTACCTTGTCGCCAACTTGAAATTCTAGATCCTTCCTGCGCATATCAGCATAGCTCTTTTGACGACTTCTCGCAGTCTTAAGTCTTTCCTTAATCGTTGTGATCTTATCAATTGTTTCTTGCACTACGTCCATGCTAATTAGTTGTCGATCTCCCGGTTCCAACCAACATAGTGGAGATCGGCATTTCCTTCTGTAGAGAGCTTCAAAAGGCGCACATTTGATGCTAGCATGGTAGCTGTTATTGTAGGAGAACTCTATTAGTGGTAAGTGGTTATCCCAACTTCCTCCGAAGTCGATAACGCATGCTCTTAGCATGTCCTCTAGTGTTTGTATAGTGCGCTCGCTTTGCCCATCGGTCTGCGGATGGTAAGCCGTGCTTAAGTCCAATCGTGTGCCAAACGACTCTTGGAATGCCTTCCAGAATCTGGAAGTGAAGCGAGTATCTCTATCCGAGATGATTGACGTGGGTATTCCGTGACGTGTCACTACCTCGTTGATGTATATTTGGACAAGTTTTTCTACGTTAAAACTTTCCTTAATGGGAATGAAGTGTGCTGACTTCGTTAGTCGATCTACTATAACCCATATCATGTCGTTACCCTTTGATGTCCGAGGTAACTTTCTGACGAAGTCCATTGTGATTTGCTCCCATTTCCACTCGGGAATTTCGGGTTGCTGTAGTAATCCGGAGGGCTTTTGATATTCGGCCTTCACTTTCGCACAGGTGAGGCATTTCTCTACATATAAAGCAACGTCTCTTTTCATTCCAGGCCACCAATAATGTTCCTTGAGGTCCTTATACATTTTGCTTGACCCTGGATGAATGGAATATCGCGTTCGGTGTGCTTCATCCATGATGGTGTTCCTCAATTCGTTGGTCGTAGGAATCCAGGCTCGATCCTTAAAATAACAGACGTCGTCGCTCTTTCTTACGAAACCCTTGTCGTGATTATGCAGGGTTTCGACCTTTATGTTATCTGCCTCCAAAGCCTCATGCTGGGCACTTGCTATACTCGTCCTTAAGTCGGGTCTAAGGTAGATTCCTAATGCACGTACTCGAGTCGTCTGTTGCCTCTCCTTCCTACTCAGGGCATCTGCTACGACATTCGCTTTGCCAGATTGATACTTAATATCGCAGTCGTAGTCGCTAAGGAGTTCCAACCATCTCCTTTGCCTTATATTGAGTAGCTTCTGATCTAGTATGTGTTGTAGGCTCCTATGGTCCGTGAATACCGTGCACTTGGTTCCGTAGAGGTAATGTCTCCAGATTTTTAGGGCAAAAACTATCGCTCCTAATTCTAGGTCGTGAGTGGCGTAATTGACCTCGTGTTTCTTAAGTTGTCGCGATGCGTAAGCTATGACCTTATTTCGTTGCATCAATACACAACCTAATCCTAGGTTAGATGCATCACAATAAACTACGAAGTCTTCGTTTCCCTCAGGAAGAGTTAAGATCGGAGCGTTGCACAGTTTCGTTTTCAGGATATTGAAGGCTTGTTCTTGAGCATCTCCCCAGTTGAACTTCTCGTTCTTTTGGGTTAACTTTGTTAGGGGTTTAGCTATCTTAGAGAAATCCTGAATGAATCGCCGATAATACCCAGCCAATCCTAAAAATTGGCGGATTTCTGTCGGACTTTTGAGAGTTTCCCAATTCTTTATTGCCTCGATTTTTTGATGGGTCAACGTGGATTCCGGATCCATTGACTACGTGGCCGAGAAATTTGACTTCACGCAGCCAGAATTCGCACTTAGAAAACTTTGCGTAGAGTTGTTGTTCCTTGAGTAATTCCAATAACAGCTTTAAGTGCTCTGCGTGATCCTCTTTGGTACGCGAGTAGATTAAGATGTCGTCGATGAATACAATAACGAACTTGTCTAGATACGGTCGGCATACCCTATTCATCAAATCCATGAATAATGCCGGTGCATTTGTGAGTCCAAATGGCATTACCAGGAATTCATAGGGTCCGTATCTAGTGCGGAATGCGGTTTTCGGTATATCATCCTCAAAAACCAACACTTGATGATATCCGGACCTTAAGTCAATCTTTGAAAAGTAGGTTGCGCCTTGGAGTTGGTCGAAAAGGTCGTCAATTCGTTGATGTATATTTGGACAAGTTTTTCTACGTTAAAACTTTCCTTAATGGGAATGAAGTGTGCTGACTTCGTTAGTCGATCTACTATAACCCAGATCATGTCGTTACCCTTTGATGTCCGAGGTAACTTTCTGACGAAGTCCATTGTGATTTGCTCCCATTTCCACTCGGGAATTTCGGGTTGCTGTAGTAATCCGGAGGGCTTTTGATATTCGGCCTTCACTTTCGCACAGGTGAGGCATTTCTCTACATATAAAGCAACGTATCTTTTCATTCCAGGCCACCAATAATGTTCCTTGAGGTCCTTATACATTTTGCTTGACCCTGGATGAATGGAATATCGCGTTCGGTGTGCTTGATTCATGATGGTCTTCCTCAATTCGTTGGTCGTAGGAATCCAGGCTCGATCCTTAAAATAATAGACGTCGTCGCTCTTTCTTACGAAATCCTTGTCGCGATTATGCAGGGTTTCGACCTTTATGTTATCTGCCTCCAAAGCCTCATGTTGGGCACTTTCTATACGCGTCCTTAAGTCGGGTCTAAGGTAGATTCCTAATGCACGTACTCGAGTCGTCTGTTGCCTCTCCTTCCTACTCAGGGCATCTGCTACGACATTCGCTTTGCCAGGGTGATACTTGTCACACCCCGCTAAAGCGGAAACACGGAATGTGAAGAGCAAAGAATCATTTCACGGGTTACACTAAAATCAACGGTTCAAGTCATTAAGATTTAAGTTGAAAAGTACAAAAGTCAAAGTTACAACCAAGATTCAAAGTTAAGACCATAATACATAATAAAATGTTTTTAATTAAAAATTCCCAAAATAAGGTCTTCTTCCCGAGGTACACTTCACATAAAAGACTTGACCCGCCTGAGCAATGCACTTCATAACTTACGCTTAGTTCCTGAAACATGAGATAAAGTGTCAACTACGAAAACGTAGTGAGTGAGTTACAGTTTATAAATTGACAAAAGGTTTCAAATAAAGTTCGACAAGTATATATATAAGTACAAAGTTTTCCAAAAAGGAGTGAGCGGATAAGTAATCGCATAAAGGTAGTTTATATACTGTCGTAATAATTCAAGTCAAGAGTTTAGAGTTCGTAAAAGTTCGAGACAAGTTCAGAGTTCATAAAGGTTCAAGATCAGTTCCAAGTTCATAAAAGTTCAAGATAAGTTCAAGTAAGTTCAAAGTAAGTTCAGAGTAAGTTCAAAGTAAGTTGCGTAGCAAGCGATAAAAGTGAGTAGTCATTACCTCAGTGGTGGATGAATCCACATGTGTAAGACAGTAAGTAAGCATATGCGTAAATAAAGACCTATGATCCTCGAGTTGTACCAACCACTAAGCTTAATATAACGTAAGATTTAGTTTTGCACACTAATCCGATTCTGGTCAAGTTCCAGCCCCTAGTTCCAGTCTAGAGTTCGAGTTCGCGAGAACTTAGTAATATGTACCCAGGTTGCTACCCTAAAGTAAGGAGTGACCGCTCCTAAGTATCGATACCCATATTTACTAACGGCTAGTGTTAATAGTGTGTAGAGTTCAGTTCCAAGAAAAAGTTGCGGGGCATTTAGTTCGTTCTGTTCCAAAAATTTGTTTGTCTGTACTTACGGCGTTTATATCCTCACCTAGGGTTTTGCTCCAAGTACAACCAAGCTATCATTGTCTAATCATTTATTCAAAGAGGCAAACCTATTTAGTCTAAAGTAAGCCGATCCGAATAAATGATATTGTCTACGCATATTAGTTGTAAAGTTCCAAAATAGTCAAATAGTTCTCAAGTTCCAAAAGTTCAAAGAGTTGCAAGTTCGTAAAGTTTCCAAAAATAGATAAGTGGCTCAAAAGTTCATAAAGTCTCCAAAAATAGATAAGTGGCTCAAAAGTTCATAAAGTTTCCAAAAATAGATAAGTAGCTCAAAAGTTCATAAAGTTTCCAAAATAGATAAGTGGCTCAAAAGTTCATAAAGTTTCCAAAAATAGATAAGTAGCTCAAAAGTTCATAAAGTTCCAAAAATAGATCACAAAATGTTGTACGTAAGATCAAGCGCATAAATTAGTTTCACATAAAGGATATTGTTCACAAAGGTTTTGATCTCATGTTTCCCCCAAAAAGAGTACTTAAAAGGTAAGAGTAAGGAGGGGTGTAACTCACGGATTGCGAAGATAAAGAACTCGGGAATCGGTCGGAGCGAAAGCCGGGAATCACGGGTCGCCTATTATTACCAAGATAGTCCAATTATTATTATCTTATTATGTTATTGTACTTAAGATAATATAATTAAGTTTTCAATTAAACTTTAAGTGTCAAGGTTAAGTTTTGTCCGAAATAGTCCCAAAACGGTGAAAGTTACGTTTTTGTCCAAAAATCCAATTTTAACGTTTATTGTCATTATGTTATAAGTAATTTGGTCGCTGAAGTGATGTGCATTTTCCTAATGAAATTTGGGCAGCGCTTCCGAGCCCAAATTTCATGTCCAAAAATACCATTTCACTTCCGCTCACAAAATTACCTACATCACGATTTCTTAACAACCAAGTCTAATTCGAGTCCAAATAGTCCATAAAAGTCACCAATATTTTAGTTTAGTCAAACTCAGTCCCAAAATGGTGTTTCACGAAAAGTCAGCAGGTCAATAAGTTCCAAAACGTCAAATAACGAAATTTCGGGAAAGCTGGTCAGGCCTGTGCGCCGTTGTGACCAATGGAACGGCGCACAGTGGCCAAAAATTTCACCCTGTGCGTCGTCCTGGCCATAGGGACGGCGCACAGGTCGCGGGTTTTCGAGTTTTTGTTGTAAAACGTTTATTTAGCCTTAGATTCCGACATGCAAAAGCTTTAAACTTATTAAAACATCATTTCCAGTGTTTCTAAAGTGTTTTTATTCATAAAAACATAGATCTAAACAATATTTCGGTGAAAAATCGTTTTTGTACATAAAACGTTATAAATCTTTGTAAAAACTTATTTTAGATCCATAGATCATCCATGCAAGTTATTATTTACATAAAAACAGTAAGTAAAAAGAAATCTACCGGTGGAAATCGCTTGGATGATAATTTGGTGATGTTTGAGCTCCGAAAATCTTTACAAAAATGGTCTTTTACCGAAATTTCTTGGTTCCTTTTGCTTCTTTGGATGTTCCAAACGTTTTTGATGGATTAGAATGGTGTTTGAGGGCTGTAGATTACTGGAACAATGGAGGTTCTTGGGAAGTTTTAGAGAGAAAGTGTGTGTGTTTTATGTTTTTGTTTATAAAAATGAAAAATTTCAAAAAAAAAATTCGGGGGTTAGTCCTTTAGGACGGCGCACAAGGTCACTGTGCGCCGTTCTGGACCTGTTTTGTAACAAAAATTTGATTTTTGCTGTTTTTGTTATTTTTGCGTTATTGTTTCGTTGGACCTTTTCGTTAACTAAAAGTTCTCAATTATGTTACATTATGAACTTAGGTAAGTTCATTAGGTGTTTTCTTGGTATTAGGACTCATATAAGTTGGTTCCGGTTGTGATTCCGACACGAGCGCTTTTTCGGTAAAGGCTCAATTTAAAGACACAATAGACAAAACGAGAAACATAGAACGTAAAGAGCACCAGAATTTTGACGGTTGTCACAATACTTAATATCGCAGTCGTAGTCGCTAAGGAGTTCCAACCATCTCCTTTGCCTCATATTGAGTAGCTTCTGATCTAGTATTTGTTGTAGACTCCTATGGTCCGTGAATACCGTGCACTTGGTTCCGTAGAGGTAATGTCTCCAGATTTTTAGGGCAAAAACTATCGCTCCTAATTCTAGGTCGTGAGTGGCGTAATTGACCTCGTGTTTCTTAAGTTGTCGCGATGCGTAAGCTATGACCTTATTTCGTTGCATCAATACACAACCTAATCCTAGGTTAGATGCATCACAATAAACTACGAAGTCTTCGTTTCCCTCAGGAAGAGTTAAGATCGGAGCGTTGCACAGTTTCGTTTTCAGGATATTGAAGGCTTGTTCTTGAGCATCTCCCCAGTTGAACTTCTCGTTCTTTTGGGTTAACTTTGTTAGGGGTTTAGCTATCTTAGGGAAATCCTGAATGAATCGCCGATAATACCCAGCCAATCCTAAAAATTGGCGGATTTCTGTCGGACTTTTGAGAGTTTCCCAATTCTTTATTGCCTCGATTTTTGATGGGTCAACGTGGATTCCGGATCCATTGACTACGTGGCCGAGAAATTTGACTTCACGCAGCCAGAATTCGCACTTAGAAAACTTTGCGTAGAGTTGTTGTTCCTTGAATAATTCCAATAACAGCTTTAAGTGCTCTGCGTGATCCTCTTTGGTACGCGAGTATATTAAGATGTCGTCGATGAATACAATAACGAACTTGTCTAGATACGGTCGGCATACCCTATTCATCAAATCCATGAATACCGCCGGTGCATTTGTGAGTCCAAATGGCATTACCAGGAATTCGTAGTGTCCGTATCTAGTGCGGAATGCGGTTTTCGGTATATCATCCTCAGAAACCAACACTTGATGATATCCGGACCTTAAGTCAATCTTTGAAAAGTAGGTTGCGCCTTGGAGTTGGTCGAAAAGGTCGTCAATTCGTGGAAGAGGATATCGGTTCTTGACGGTTAGTTTATTCAATTCTCGGTAGTCGATGCACATGCGGTACGATCCATCCTTCTTCTTCACGAATAGAATCGGCGCGCCCCATGGTGATGAGCTTGGTCGGATAAATCCTTTATCCAATAATTCTTGAACTTGGTTGGATAATTCCTGCATCTCAGTCGGAGCTAGTCGATATGGCGTCCTTGCCACCGGTGCCGCTCCAGGAATTACCTCGATTCTAAACTCTACTTGACTCTGAGGTGGTAGTCCAGGTAGTTCTTCGGGAAACACTTCCGGATAGTCTCTAACTATCGGTACATCCTTAAGGTCTGCTGCTTTTGCCTGTTTGTCCTTTATGTTCACTAGCAATGCAAAGCAGCCCTTATTTGAGTACTTGCGCATCTTCATCACCGATATAAGCTTCGAAGTTTGGTCGGGCCTATCTTCTTGTACTATCAATTCCTTTCCATCTCCTAATGGCATCCGTACCGTTTTATCTAAACAAAATATCCTCGCGTCTCGGATGGTTAACCAGTCTATTCCTATTACTACGTCAAAGCTCTTAAGTTCGATGGGGATTAGATCTATTTCGAAAGTGTGGTTATCTAGGGTTATTGTGCAATTCCTAATTACGTCGCTAGCTTGGTATTCTTGCCCATTTGCGTATTCTACCGTAAACTTCTCACCTAGGGGTTCGGTGTCTAAAGCAATCAAGGGCCTAAACTCTAAGGACACAAAACTTTTGTCCGCGCCTGAGTCAAACAATACTGAGGCATAATAGTTGTTAAGGAGAAATGTACCTGCAATCACCCGGGGGTCGTTTCTTGCCTCTTCAGCACCAATCACGAAGGCTCTGCCCTTGTCCCCCATCGTTTCCCCTCTGATGGTTCTGATTCTGGTTTTGCGGTGGGTTTTGATTTCGGTTCTGGTTTGGGTTTCGGGCAGGGTTTAGCCTAGGAAAAGCATTTCGGTAGTGATCCCTACTACCGCACTCATAACATTCTCCCTGGCGAGGCCTATCATTCTGTTGTGGCCTCCCCGCTTGTCGCGGTCCTTCATTCTGCTGCCTTCCCGCCTGCTGCGGTCCAGCATTCACTGCCTTACAGTGTCGAGTCCAGTGACCGAGGCGGTTGCAGTTGGTGCATGACCGACAGTCACCCCCGTGGTGATAACCGCACCTATCGCATTTCGGCGCTTTTCCCTGATAGCCGGTATTCTATGTCGCGGCCACTCCATAGTTCCTAACTGTCTTGGCCTTCTTGTTGAAACGATCCCTTCTATTTCCCGATGTGTCCTCAACCTTGCGCTTTCCCTTAGCGTCTTCTGCACCCGTCTTTGACGCTCCTCCGTTCCTTATCCAGTCCTGGGTCAGGCGGCTTGCCAAGCTCACGGCCTGCTGCATCGTGGCTGGCTCGGTAGCTGTCGCCATGCCCCTTATCTCGGGTGAGAGTCCCCAAATGAAGTGATCAATTCGCTTGTCTTCGGGGGTTACTAGTTCAGGTACTAGATTTGCGAGTTCATGAAATCTCGCGACGTAGGTGTCAATGTCAGTTCCCACCATGGAGTGATTCGTGAGTTCGTTCTTGAGCTTCTTCAAGATCTCCTTGGGACAGTACTCAACTACCAGCAGTTCCTTGAACCTTGCCCATGGCATGTTGTATGCAGCGTACGGACCTTGGACCTGTAGCTGGTTGTTCCACCAGGTTAGTGCTCGTCCCTGAAGCATGCAAGAAGTGAATTCCACCTTCTTGTTTTCAGCGCACTGGCTGATCCTTAGCACAACTTCCATACTATCGATCCAGCGCGATAGTCCGATGGCGCCCTCAGTGCCATGGAATTCCTTTGGCCTGCAAGATATGAAGGTCTTGTAGCTACAACCTTGGTTGTTCCCCTGGTTGTTGTTTCCTTGATTTTTATTTTCTTGGTTGTTGTTTTGTTGGTTGTTGTTTCCTTGGTTGTTGTTATTTCCCCTTGGTCCTCCCGAGTGGATACCCGCGTTGATTCGGGCTATGATTTCGGGTATCGCCTCATTCAGTCGGGCGTTGATCCTTTGGACAATGCCCTCATCGTTGGGTTCGGCCATTTTCCTACACAAGAGAGAACTCGGGTTTAGGGTTTTGATATTTTTCACTACAGATTCAAATAATGGGAAATAACAAGAACAACAACAATCGCAATTATATTCCGTCCATTTTATATATCGCTCAAAATTTGATGTTCTTACAAAACCCAACATCATCGACTATTGTCGTACATTACCAACCAACATAAAGTACTACGCTTACAACCCTTCATCAACTTCATGTTCTGCTTACAATCCAAAAGACATCTTACAACAACCTCTAAACCTTAAATACAACCAATACAACCATAAGGAATACTAGTACTATGCTAATCAGCATCAAGTTGCGTGCTGCTCGAATTGCCTTTCGTGCCATTGCCTTTGTGCGTAACACCTCGGTGTACAAACCACGTATCTGGTGGGAGTGATCTCTCACGACTTGTGTGTATCCGCGGAGGTCGACGGACATGTTACAAAGCGCTTGAATTTCTTCGGGAGTCAATCCGCGAATAGGGGGTGGTGGTGGCGTAGTTATCTGAGGTCTCGGGTGACGATTCGGTGGGTGTCGTGCGCGGCGTGTTGGTAATAGTGAGCTTCCTTCACTGTCCCGACGGAGGTAAGGTAGGGTGAGTGGTGACGATTGCTGACTCCTAGAGCGTGACTGGGATTCGTGAGAGTGTTCGGTTTCGTCGACTGACGTAGCTATCTCTTTCCCTCTCGACATACCCTAAATCGATAACGCGTTAGTTCGAAGATACGGCTCATGTTAGTGTTGGTAATATGATGAGCACATAGAGTATCTTAAGTATAGCATCTAGGTCTGTGTGGGTCTGACTTCAAGAATTCCCGGGGAGGTTCGTTTAATGTTTACCAATCCCGTTCCGGCATAATTTAGTCCAAATTATTCATAGGTGATCAGGCTACGAATAATTCAAGTTAAACAATGCCTTCTCGTTTTGGTTAAATAAAATCTTTCGTTTAGAAATTGGTTATAGTTTGATTTTTGAAAAATCGGTATTCACTATAACCTTGCGCTCTGATACCAAGTCTGTCACACCCCGCTAAAGCGGAAAACAGGATGTGAAGAGCAATAGCATTCGATACACAAGATATAGATAAACGCCATATTATATTAAAGAAAAACATAATATCCAAGGTTTACAAAGTTTAAAACAAAGTTTACATATCCGAAATACAAAATGGGGTGTTCAACCAAACCACCCAAACCCTTCCCGTTCTTGAAGTCATTCGCCCAAAAGCATAAAGTCATCAGCTAGCTTACTCGTTACCTGAAAATACGAGTCAAGTGTTAACTACGGGAGATGTAGTTAGTGAGCTACAAGTTTAAGTAAAAACATAAGTTTCAACGCACAAGAAATTGGCGTAACGTATAGTTTTCAAATTGTAGTTGCATAACCATGCATAGAGTATCGCATTCAAAAATAGTTGTTACATAAAAATGTATAGAGTATAGCATTTGTGTTTATAGGCATTGACCACATAGCGCGACTATGTGACAATCCTAAGTATTGCCCAATGATCGTTGCTAAGCCTAAAGCCTACCCATTTAGTATTATGCACCATCGTTATAAGTCGTTGTGGTGAGGGTTGATATGCTTAAAATAATCGATATTTTGTGATCATATTTCTCGTATTTACTCTAGTTTTCTGCAACTTTTGTTATGATCTGGTATATTTTTAGTTATAATTGCAGATTAGAGTTACATTTGGATAATGGAGCGAAGAGGAGCTGAAACCGGCTCGGAACGGAGACAAACGAGCAACAAAAGTGAAAACTGGAGAATCAGCCGACGGCTGAAGCTATTTAGCCGGCGGCTGGATTAAATTTCCACCATTTGTTCCTAAACGTGCCGCGGAAGCAACTTTTTCACCCGTGTATTCCAGCCGCCGGCTGAATTCAGCCAGCCGCCGGCTAAAATGGGCGGTTCAGAGTCTATATAAAGGGCTTCTAGGGTTCGAGTTTTAATCATCTTATTCCATATTTTCACCCTACTTTCGACCTGGAAAGCTGCAAGGAGAGTCCTGGAAGCCATTGATCACGTTGGAAGCTTTGATTAATCTCTTTTAATCATCTTTGAAGTTTGCTACTTTTGGTTTGCACTTAATTCATTATTTTCTTGATACAATGTCTTTGTTTAAGAATTCTATTGTTATTTTGTTACAATCCAACATGAGCTAAACTCCTTAAGTGATTGCTTGGATTGTTGAACCTGGATCTATGTTTAATTAAGTTTTTGTTTGAACTAATTGGTTTTTCCATTATTATTTACGTTTAATCGCGATCCATGTTTATTCAAAGTCATTAAATTTACTACTTAGCGTGATTGATAGATCTATATCATAACTAGCGTTCTTATAAATTTATCAGTTATTTACGATTATATGATTTATTAGATAATTGTAGCTTGAGACTTAATTGAGATAGGCTAAGATATTAGTAATTTAATGAATTGAATGAACATGACAATTATATCAAAATTGAATAATTGAGACTTTTGTTAATTCGTAGTCGACAGATTAAATTGTAAATAATAGTGAAGTTAAAGCACAATTTAGAGTGGATAATCTAAGATAGCTCTTGATGTACGATTAGTCGTATGATCTTTCTCTAAAATTGTAGGATTAGATAACTCTAACAGGAAGTCTAATTAGTATAGAAATCACAGTTAAACCAATCAAACACATTCTTGTTATTCATGATCCAGGTGAAACGTAATTCCAAGTAATCACTGCTTTTTAATAATTGATTAAATCTAAAAGTCTTTTCGAAACAGTTTTTCATCCGCAATTCCACTTAGTTAATTAAATTGCTATTTTAATTTAGTTATTTGTTTTCTGAAATATGTTCTCACATAACTAAAACGCCCCCCATATTTACTTGCTTTATTTAGTTTAATTATATAATTTGAGATAACGGATATAAATACACGTTCCCTGAGTTCGATCCGGACTTACTGAATCTATATTATCGTACGATCAGGTACACTGCCTGTATTGTGTGTTAATCTACTTTGGTAAAATCCTTTTCTAAACTTTAAATAATTTTATGTTATAAAATACACATCAAGTTTTTGGCGCCGCTGCCGGGGAACGGTAGCTATTTTTATTCGTAATTTTGAGTTTTTAATTATTCGATCCTTTTGGAAAGATTCATCTTTCTGGAAGTTAATTTTACTGTTTATTACGTGATAATTGTTAATTGGACTAATCGAATTTTTGAGGTTACAATTTTTCAGAAAAAGTACGATCGGAGCTTTTCAACCGCCGGTTGAAGTAAAACAACCGTCGGCTGGAATACAGCCGCCGGCTGATTATATCCAGCCGCCGGCTGATTAGCAGCTGCTAGTTTATTTTTCGTTTAATTGTAATTTTAACTGTTCGGTTTGTTTAATTTTCAGTTATCACGGGCTACTAACATATTTTCTTCTGTTCTTATAGGTTTTGCATGACCCGGAGTTCAAATCCAAATCTTGTAGAGCCATTCGAAGATCCGGAGAAAGTTTTTCGTTTTCGACGCAGATTGTTTTCCCCGAAAGCTCAACCCATCACCAGTTTTAAAGTTCACCAAAACGAAGGTTTCGAATCTGAGTTTATGCCATCTTCTGAAGAGGAATACAACCCGTTGTCTGATCAAGAAGAAGAGAAACCAGTTCCCGTAACAGATTCCGATTCATCCGAAGAATCAGAACACGAAATGGCAGTCAACATTAATGAGATCACCTTGGAGGAGTACTATGCTCTTACCCCGAATGTTGCAGCAGACATTCCCAACCCAGCTATCACTCGAGGAGCCGACTTCCAGCTTAAGGGCCAGTTTCTTAAAGAACTTAGAGAGAACCCTTTTAATGGAGACGAAAATGAAGATGCTAATGTCCATGTGGAGAAGATCATCGAGATTGCTGATGCTTACACTATTCCTGGTGTGACGAAGGAGACTGTTATGTTGCGAGTGTTTCCGATGACACTCAAAGGAAATGCAAAACGGTGGATTGGGAACGAACCGGCTAATTCAATCACTACATGGGCCGATCTTAGGGCCAAGTTTTTGAAGAATTACTGTCCACCTTCAAAAACCTCTAAAATGATTGATGATATCAGGATTTTCACTCAAGACGTTGATGAATCACTTTATCAAGCATGGGAGCGCTACAAAGACATGTTACATAAATGTCCCCAGCATGATCTCAACAATCAACAGGTTATCAAGACATTTTACAAAGGGGTTGATCGTCAAACTCGTAACGAGTTAGACTCTGAAGGAAAAATCCCACGAAAAATTCCAGCTGATGCTTGGGCTGCCATCGAAGGACATGCTAAACACTCCAAGCTATGGGAAGACGGTGGTAAGGGAAGAAGGAAAATGGCAGATAACAGCGACGGTCTCGCTGCTATAACTAACAAGCTGGACAGTATGGGAAGAGATATCAAGCGCGTCAATGAAAAAGTTCATGCTATTCAAGTCGGTTGCGACATTTGCAACGGATACCATCTGACAAAGGATTGCCCTAGGAAGGATGAGGAAGAAGCCACTGAAGATGTAATGTATGGAGATTACCAAGGAGGAGACAGGAATAACAACAACTATCGCCAAGGAGGAGACAACAATGGTTATCGCAAGCCCTACAACAACAATCAGGGAAATTCCTACAACAACAATCAGGGAAATTCAAATGGGCAGAAACCATATCGGCAAGGACCACCGGGGTTCTATGCTAAGGAGGCTCCTAAGGGACCGTTTCCACCTAAGGACGATTTACATGAACTGATGAAACAACTCATGACCACAGATAATCAGTTTATGCAAACAACTATCAAGCGCATGGATGACACTGATTCCATCATCCGTAATCAAAGTGCTTCGATTAAGCAACTAGAAGGCACTGTGGGACAATTGGCAAAAGTAGTACAAGAAAGATTTCCGGGACAGCTACCGAGCTTCACGGAAACAAATCCTCGAGATCACGTCAAAGCAGTTACCACCTGAAGTGGTAAAACTCTCAATTCTTCTTTTACAGGTGTTACTAACAAAGTTCCTTTTAATTTTGAACAGGTTGACAAAGAAGACGGACACGAGAAAGCAGATGCACCGAAAAATTCTGCTACTGCTAAAAGCCAACCGGCGGCTGGCTTTATTTTCCAGCCGCCGGCTGAGCCACTGATCTCGAAGAAAAATCCACCGGTCGCCACTACGAAGCCGAAAACCACACCGGTGGTTAAGGACTTCACACCTTCTGTTCCATACCCTCATGCTTTGAAGAAGGACAAAGACAATGTCACTTACCACAAATTTCTCGAGAACATGAAACAGCTTCACATCAATATTCCGTTTATCGAGGCGATTGCTCAAATGCCAAAGTATGCGAAATATCTGAAGGATCTTGTGACAAATAAGAGTAAGCTGGAAGACGCTTCCAAGGTCACCATGAATGCTCGCTGTTCCGCATTGATGCAAAACAAGTTACCTCCGAAATTAAGCGATCCAGGCGCTATTTCTATTCCTTGTTTAATTGGCAATTTAACTGTGAACAATGCATTAGCTGATCTAGGAGCAAGTATTTCTTTGATGCCATATTCCATGTATGCTAGATTAGGTTTAGGAGAACCCAGACCTTTTCGTATGTGCATTGAATTAGCTGACCGCTCTGTTCAATATCCTAGGGGAGTTGTTGAAAATGTTCTTGTTAAGGTAGTCAAATTTGTGTTCCCTTGTGATTTTGTGATTCTTGATATGGTTGAAGACCCTAGAGTACCGATAATTCTAGGACGTCCATTTTTAGCCACTTCTCACTCCTTGATTGATGTTTTTAACCATAGAATCACCATGCAAGTAGGAGACGAGAAATTTGTTTTTAATGTTAATGATTCAATGGAATATCCTTCTGTAGTAGATGATACTTGTTATTATTTAAATGCCTATGACATTTCCGATGATGAGTTTGTGCAGATGTTACTGGAGGAGGATCAAACAGATTCATTCATTAATGAAGGCTGGAGTGGAGATTTTGACTCTGCAAAAGAGTTAGCTGAGTTTGATATGCTATTGGAGGAAGTCAAATCTACTCTGACCACCGAAAATCAGGAAACAAACGAAGAAAAATCACCAGCTAAATCCAGTCATCGGCTGTCCAAAGCCAACCGGCGGCTGGGAGTTCCCAGACGGCGGCTGGACTGCCCAGTTCAGGGATTTCGGTTCACGGTGTTCCATGTTCACGAGCTGAGATTATGGAGATCAAAACATCGATTGAAGAACCACCCAAACTGGAGTTGAAACCACTTCCATCCCATCTGGAGTATGCATACTTGCAAGGTACAAGTGACTTACCCGTTATTATTTCTTCTAACTTATCTTGTGGGGAGAAAGATCGTTTGTTACAGGTACTTAAAGCTCATAAGCAAGCTCTTGCATGGAAGATCACTGATATTCGGGGAATTAATCCATCATTTTGTAAGCACAAAATTCTAATGGAGACAGACTTCAAGCCGGTCGTGCAACAGCTTCGACGTTTAAACCCGAAAGTGAAGGATGTGGTGAGGAAGGAAATCATCAAGTTGCTGGATTCGGGACTCATATACCCAATTTCTGACAGTCCATGGGTGAGTCCGGTGCATGTGGTTCCGAAAAAGGGCGGTATGACAGTTGTTGCCAACGAAAAGAATGAGCTGATTCCTACACGAACGGTAACAGGGTGGCGTGTATGCATTGACTACCGCAAGTTGAATGACGCCACCCGCAAAGATCATTTCCCTTTACCATTTGTTGATCAAATGCTTGAACGGTTAGCCGGGAAAGCCTTTTATTGTTTCTTAGATGGTTTTTCAGGTTACTTCCAGATTCCCATTGAGCCGGAAGATCAAGACAAGACCACCTTCACGTGTCCCTTTGGCACGTTTGCCTATCGAAGAATGCCATTCGGTCTGTGCAATGCACCTGCTACCTTTCAGCGATGTATGATGGCAATCTTTCACGATATGGTGGAGCAATTTATGGAGATCTTTATGGATGACTTTTCGGTCTTTGGAGATTATTTGATTCGTGCCTGGAACACTTGGAGAAGATGTTGGCGAGGTGTGAACAATCCAATTTGGTGCTTAACTGGGAGAAGTGTCATTTCATGGTCCGCGAAGGAATTGTTCTAGGACACAAAATCTCAAGTGCGGGGATCGAGGTGGATCAATCCAAAATTGAAGCTATTTCGAAATTACCCTCACCAACGAATGTCAAGTCGGTAAGGAGTTTTCTAGGTCACGCAGGTTTTTATAGACGTTTTATCAAAGATTTTTCTACAATTGCGCGACCTATGAATCAACTTCTAGAAAAAGATTGTAAATTTAATTTTTCTTCATCTTGTTTAACTGCATTTAACATTTTGAAAGAAAGACTGATTTCAGCACCGATTATGACTAGTCCCAATTGGGATTTACCGTTCGAGCTGATGTGTGATGCGAGCGATTATGCGGTCGGAGCAGTTTTAGGACAACAGATTGAGAAAAGATTTAAACCAATTTACTACGCAAGCAAAACCCTTACAGATGCGCAGGAAAATTACACCACCACTGAAAAAGAATTGCTCGCTGTTGTTTTTGCTTTTGATAAATTTAGATCTTACTTAATTATGTCTAAAACTATTGTATTTACTGACCATTCTGCCTTGAAATTTCTATTTAGCAAAAAGGATGCCAAACCACGATTACTCCGCTGGATTTTACTTTTGCAGGAATTTGATATTGAAATTCAGGACAAGAAAGGAGCGGAGAACTTGGCGGCAGATCATTTGTCTAGGTTGGAAAACCCGGAATTGGAGAAGCTGGATGAGTCAGTGATACGGGACACTTTCCCCGATGAAGCTCTAATGACGGTCAAAGTAAGTGACGAGGTACCTTGGTTTGCTGATATTGCTAATTACTTGGTTGCCAAAACCCTTCCCACGAATAAAACTTATCAGCAAAAGAAGCGATTCTTCGCTGATTTGAAACATTATTTTTGGGAAGACCCGTTTTTGTTTCGTGCTTGTGCAGATGGCGTAATTCGGAGATGTGTTGCTGGTGAAGAAAAGGACAAGATTTTACGCCATTGCCATTCGGGACCTGTAGGAGGACATCATGCTGCAAACTTCACAGCCAAACGTGTTTTTGATGTCGGGTTCTATTGGCCATCAGTGTACAAGGATGCTCACGAGTTTGTGAAGAAATGTGACGCTTGTCAACGGACCGGTAATATTTCTTCGCGCGATGAGATGCCACAAACGGGCATCCAGGTATGTGAAATTTTCGATGTCTGGGGTATTGATTTTATGGGACCCTTTCCTTCGAGTCGGGGAAATAAATATATTTTAGTAGCCGTCGACTACGTATCAAAGTGGGCCGAAGCAAAAGCTTTACCCACCAATGATGCGCGAGTCGTCGTCAATTTTTTGAAACAATTATTTTCCCGGTTTGGTACCCCTAAAGCTTTAATTAGTGATAGGGGTACACATTTTTGTAACGCCCAACTTGAGAAGGTGTTGAAAAGATATGGTGTGAACCATAAATTTTCAACAGCTTATCACCCCCAAACAAGCGGACAAGTCGAGGTTACTAACCGAGGCTTGAAGCGCATTTTGGAAAAGTCGGTCGGTGCAAATCGTAAGGATTGGTCCGATAAGGTAGACGATGCTCTTTGGGCGCATATGACTGCATTTAAAACTCCTATTGGTTGTACTCCTTATCGTTTAATTTATGGTAAAGCATGTCACTTACCCGTCGAAATTGAGCACAAGGCATATTGGGCTTTGAAAGCAGCCAATATGGAAATGATTCCTGCAGGGAAGAACAGGTTCCATCAAATACAGGAACTGGACGAGTTGCGCATGAACGCCTATGAGAACTCAGTATTTTACAAGGAAAGGACGAAGAAATGTGTGACAACCGTCAAAAATTCAGGTGATTCTCAGTTAACTTATCGGTTCGAATCTCCAGTTACTCTTTTTATAGTGTTCATAATTCTCTAGCTCGTACATATTGTGTCTTTTATTTGTCGGAACCTGTGCCGGAATAACTCCCGGAATCGAATTATATAATCCCTAATACCAAGAAAACACCTAATGAACTTTCCTAAGTTCATAACGTATCATAATTAAGAACTTTCAGTTAACGAAAAGGTCCAATGAAGAAAAACGTAAAAACGAAAAATCAGAAAAATACTGAAAATGGCCCAGTGCGCCGCACCAAGCAGTCAGTGCGACGCACTGGTTGGCAGAATTCAAATTTTCAAGTTTTTATTACTTGTCTCATTTTTGTAAAACTCTAACCCAATCATACACGGGATTTAACTGCAAATACTGATTTCCCACTACCCCAAGATCACTTATTATTACCTTTAACCATTTTCTTTTCATTTCCTTTTTCTTAAAACACAAAACACCTACACACACTTATTTTCTCTCTATCTTCTCTCTAACTTCTCTCTAAAACCTCCATTAAAACCAGAAAGTACAGCCACAAATCCACCCAAAATCAACCATCAAAATCGTTTATTAATCAAAGCAAACAAGGAGGAACAAAAGCATTTTCGGTTTCAAGCATTTTCATCACTTTTGGAGCTCTAAATCCTTCAAAAACATCATCCATCCACTTTCATCCGGTAGAAACCTTAATCTTATCTTTATTTACTGTTTTTACAAGTTGCATGTAAGATCTAAACCATAAAAACAAGTTTTTATGAAGATTCATAACACATATTATACAAAAACGGGTTTCTATTAAAACAACACTCTAGATCTATGTTTTTGTGAATAAAGTTATGTACAAACTGTAAAAATGATGTTTTATGAAGTATCTACTGATTGCATGTCGAAATCTTTGGGTAACAAATCGTTTTGGACAAGAAAGACTCAAAAACGGGAAAAGACAGCAGGGAGGTGCGCCGCACCTCTGCTCAGTGCGGCGCACCGGGCTGCTGTCTTCCCGAAAAATCGTCGTTTTAATCGTTGGAAACTTGTGTACACATTATGGACTTTTGTTAATAACGTTATGGGACTGAGATGACTAAAATAATAACAGTGATAACTTGTATTAAACTCTTTGGACTATAAGGACTTGTTTAATAAATTATTATGTGTATATATGTGTTTTGTGAGCGGAAATGACTTTAGGTTTTGGACATGAAATTTGGGCGCGGAAGCGCTGCCCAAATTTCGTTAGAAAACTTAAACCATTTCAGCAACCTAAACATGTCTATCATAATAATAACTTTAACTATGGACTTTCGGACTAAAAATAACGTTAACCGCTTCGGACCATTTTTGGAACAATATTAAACTTAACACTTGAAGTTAAATAAAAATTGTCTATTATATCATTAAAGTAACACAATGAGATAATAACTAACCTTGGTATCCTTAGGCATTCCGTGATTCCCGGCTCTTATTTCCGACCGAATTCCGAGTTCTCTTTTCTTCGCAAACCGTGAGTTACAACCCCACTTTGTTTTACTTTTGTACTTTTAAACATTATTTGGGGGAAACATAAGATATTATGCTTGTAACTTTAAAACTATTTGCAAATGATTGAAACAATTGGAAACTTGGTACTTTTGATACTTTATTAAAACTTTTGGAAACTTGTGTGAAACTTTGGAAACTTGAAACATTTTAAACTCGTGAAACTCGTAAACTTTGGAAACTTGTACGAAACCTTATTGAAACTCTTATGAAACTTTGAACTTTGGGAAACTTGGAAACTTGTGAACTATTATGCGTATATGTGTTGATGCCTTAGCCGGTTAACTAAATTTAGGATACTTGTTAGCGACCAATCCTTGATGAAAATATAAACCCGTAAGAACTTACTGCTACTTTTGGAAACTTTGTTCATTTGCCCGTTTTTGGTTCAGGAACTTTAATACACTATTAGCAATAGCTGTTAGTCATATGGGTATCGATACTTAGGAGCGGTCACTCCTTACTCAGGGTTAGCGACCCAAGTACATATTACTAAGATCAGTTGGAACTTATTGAAACATTTTTGGGCTAGATCAGGACCACACAATCGGTTTAGTGTATACTTACTATTTATATTATTCCAGGTGATTGATACGAGTTACTATTTAGTTAAACACATACTCCCTACGCATATACCCTTTTTAGCGCTTGGATTCCGCTGCAACTTTATTTATACGAGTTTTATTTATTTCACTCGCGTGTGTACAAACCTTTTTCTATCTACATATATGTTCTAACGTTGCTCCGTTCCTTGTACTTATGACGTCACTATTTTCATGTACTTTCTATTTATGGAAACTTTTCTCGAAACTCTAAACTGTAACTCACTCACTACTTTATGTAGTTGACACTTTATCTTATGTTTCAGGAAATTAATGTAAGTATATGGAATGCATGGCAAGGAAGGGTCATTATGGTTACGTGAGGCGCAAAGTGGGAAAAGGCCTTTCTATTTTTGGGAATTTTATTTTGAAACATTGTACTTGTACTTTATTTGAAACTTATGAACTGCTTGGTTGTTGAAACTTGAACAATTTTATTTTTATTGAAATGACTTGAATCGTTTAAATTTGCTTATGACCGTGTAATGATATTCCAGCTCTCACATTCCGTGTTTCCGCTATAGCGGGGTGTGACAGACTTGGTATCAGAGCACAGGTTATAGTGAAAACGGTTTTAGAAATTTCCAAAAAGTTTTTGAAACCAAACTATAACCAAGGCTTTTCGGAAAATCATTATGGGTTCAAAACTTTAGAGAATTAATTTCGCAATTGCATGATTGTTTTTAACTACGCATGGCCTGATCACCCCTGCCTAGTTCAAAATGGCTTATGCAAGAACGAAACGTAATTACTAATGTTAAACGGTTTTGAGTCGAAAATTCCCGGTCTTACTATTCCCAAACTCACGTGATCGACCCTTACCTGCATTTCCTTACTTATTTCCTTTAGCATTATCGTGTTCATGTACTTACGAAACTTTTACGTCGCAGATCCGTCATGTCTCAGTTATCTCGTTCACGATCTCAGTCATGATCCCTCTCGCGAGCCGTTTCCCCACCGAACGAACCTTCCGAGGGCCACACGGCATCTGATAGTCAGCGTCACCCGACGACTGACCCAACAGAGGACACATCGATGACGATCAGTAGCAGCCACGGATCCAGCCCGAGATCGGTGCTTCCACCCCCTCTACCAGCGCCCGTCACTGACCACCGCAGCCCCAAGGGCTTCACGCTAGGTTGACCGCGCGCCATCAACCGGGTCTGTTCCGACCCGCACCTCCTCAATCCTTTGAGGAACCTTACGACCCCGCCCTGCGTACCCCAGTAATGGAACGCTATGCGTGGGAACGTCAGTTCCTTGAGGAGCGGCGACGTGCTCAGGAGGCCGGAACCTCCCTACCTATGATGCCACCCACTCTCCAGTCACCCCCACCGGCCGCATTCATGCACCTGCACCTCGAGGTTCGGGCACTCGCAGAGGAGAACCAGCAACAGGGACTCCTCATCAGCGAAGTCACCGACGCGGCGCACCATTTGTCCGAGCAGGCACTGCGAGTTATCGCATCGACACGAGCCACGGCACGAACCGTGCAGCATATCGTAGGGGCGTGTCTGGTAATGGGAACCTTGATCGTGGTCATGATGGCCAAGATGCTCCTAGAGAAACGCCACTAATTTTCTCCTTCTATTTATAGTACTGTGGGCCGAGTTGTAATTTTCCATGTACACAGCTTTGAGCCATTTTCCTTATTTCCTTATTGTATTGTACTGTACTTCTCCTATTTTGAACCTTGTACTCAACTTATTATTAATGAATGAAGTTCCATTTATTATTACCTACTATTACTTGTCTTGTTACTCTTGTACTGTGTTGAATCATTTTCTTGCGTATGAATCCTTGTCGTGGGAATCTCTTGAAACTTTGTCGTGCGTGTACTATCTGTTCTATTACTTTACTCTTGCGTGATTGTTATCTTGTCCATTGAATTATGTTCTTATCATACTCTAATCGTGCGTTCTAAACTGAATCTGTTATCTGTTGTAGAATCATGGCACCCCGTACCAACGCCAGTATCATCGCCGAGCAGGTCGCCGAGCAGTTGAGCGCAGCGATGCCCAATATGATCGCTCAGATCACTGCGGGGATCAATGCTAATGTCAACAATCACCAGCAACAACAGCAGCAACAGCAGCAACAACAGCAACAGCAGCAACATCAGCAACAGCAACAGAATAACCACCAGAACCAGCAGCAACCCCCAAACCCACCAGCTTGCACCTACAAAAGCTTCATGGCCTGCAAGCCCAAGGAGTTCCATGGCACGACTGGTGCCGTAGGCCTGGTATCCTGGTTCGAGAGCATCGAGTCGGTGCTGCACATCAGTGGATGTGCCGAAACCATGAAAGTGCAGTACGCCTCCTGCGTATTGCACGGTAAGGCACTGACTTGGTAGAACAATGTGGTCCGCAACAGGGGACGTGAGACCGCCAATGTACTCACCTGGGAACAATTCAAGAACCTCCTGATTGAGGAGTACTGCCCCAAAGGGGAAATCAAAAAGCTCGAAGCCGAGCTCTGGGATCATGAGATGGTCGGAAACGACATCGAAGGGTACACCGCCCGATTCCATGAGTTGGCCCGACTAGTCCCAAGGCTAGTGACTCCCGAAGAGAACAAGATTGACCTGTACATCTCCGGTCTTGTTCCTGAAATCAGGGGAATGGTTCTCACCAAGGAACCCCAGACCCTTCAAAGCGCCATCATCCTAGCTCACCGCCTCACGAGCAACCTACTCACCGCTCCTACCTCATCCAAGAAGGAGTCGGGTGAGAAAAGGAAGTCCGATCAGACCCCAAGGCGAAGTGATAGGAACAAGAAGAAGAAGACCACCCGCAATCTGGCCATAGCAGCTGTAGCACCGCCACCGCCACCTCCACCAGCTGGAAACCGATACACGGGGACGAACCCCAAGTGCAACAAGTGCAATTTCCACCACCACGGTAACTGTCCCGTGTGTTTGAGGTGCCAGAAGGAAGGGCACTTTGCTAAGTACTGCCCGGACAAGTTGGCAGCTCCAGGTCAGAAGCCAGCGTGCTTCGAGTGTGGAAGTGACCAGCACCTCCGGAATGCTTGCCCAAGACTCCGAAACGCCCAACCTAACCAAGGCGGGCGAGGTCGAGGACGTGCATTCGCACTCACAGCTGAAGAGGCTCGGCAGGACCCGAATGCGGTGAACGGTACGTTTCCTGTTAATAACCATTATGCATCCGTTTTGTTCGATTCTGGTGCCGAAAGAAGCTTTGTATCCTTAGAATTTAGACCCCTCATTAACTTAGGATCTAAGGTTCTTAAGGATAGCTTCACCATAGAGTACGCTAACGGTCAGGAGTTCGAAGCTAAGGATATAATCATAGGATGTTCCATATGCATGTCCGATAAAACTTTCCCTATTGATTTAATCCCTATCGAGCTGAAAAGCTTTGATGTCATCGTCGGAATGGACTGGCTCTCTCGTTTCCGAGCCGAGATCGTCTGTTTTGACAAACTCATCCGCATCCCTCTTTCCGACACTGAAACTTTAGTTGTTCAAGGAGACAAACCCGGACGATCACTCCGTCTCGTGACGTCCATTAAAATGCGGAAGTACCTCGAGAAGGACTGTGACGCATTTCTTGCTCACGTTGTTGAACGTAAACCCAAGGAGATCCGTATTCAAGATATCCCAGTAGTCAAGGATCACCCTGAAGTCTTTCCCGAAGATTTGCCTGGGCTACCCCCGCATCGACAAGTGGAATTCCGGATAGACCTCATTCCTGGTGCAGCACCGGTCGCTAGGACACCGTACCGTCTAGCCCCACCGGAGATGCAAGAGCTGTCTAAACAACTTCAGGAACTCTTGGATCATGGTCTTATTCGTCCTAGCTCGTCCCCCTGGGGAGCCCCTATACTCTTCGTTAAAAAGAAAGACGGATCCTTTCGTATGTGCATCGACTACCGCGAACTGAACAAGCTGACCGTCAAGAACCGATACCCACTCCCGAGGATCGATGACCTTTTCGACCAGTTGCAGGGTGCAACTCATTTCTCGAAAATCGATCTCCGTTCGGGTTATCATCAGGTTCGTGTCAGTGAGACCGACATTCCAAAAACCGCTTTTCGTACCCGTTACGGTCATTACGAATTCCTAGTCATGCCATTCGGTCTAACCAACGCACCAGCAGTGTTCATGGACTTGATGAACCGGGTGTGTAGACCTTACCTAGACAAATTCGTGATCGTGTTCATTGATGACATTCTTATCTACTCGAGAAACAAGGAGGATCACGCGAAACACTTGAAACTCATCTTAGAACTCCTCCGAGAACAGCAACTGTACGCCAAATTCTCTAAGTGTGAATTCTGGCTCCGGGAAGTACATTTCCTTGGTCATGTGGTCAACCAAGAAGGGATCCATGTAGATCCGGCTAAGATAGAAGCGATCGAGAAATGGCAAGCCCCGACGACTCCTACGGAAATTCGTCAATTCCTAGGGTTGGCCGGCTACTATCGAAGGTTCATCGAGAATTTCTCGAAGATCGCTAAGCCACTCACCGAGCTCACTCAGAAGGATAAGGATTTTGTTTGGGGTACGAAGCAAGAGGAATCCTTCCAGAAACTCAAGCACCAGCTTTGCCACGCACCGATTTTGTCGTTACCAGAGGGTACGGATAACTTCGTTGTATTCTGCGATGCATCCCATCAAGGACTTGGGTGCGTCCTTATGCAGAAAGACAAAGTCATCGCCTACGCCTCAAGACAACTCAAGGTTCACGAACAGAACTACACTACTCACGACCTAGAGCTGGGAGCAGTCGTTTTTGCACTAAAGATCTGGAGACATTACTTGTATGGGACTAAGTGCACGGTTTTCACGGATCACAAGAGTCTTCAACACATTCTAGACCAGAAGATGCTCAACATGAGGCAGAGGAGATGGATCGAACTGCTGAGTGACTACGATTGCGAGATCAAGTACCATCCGGGTAAAGCAAACGTAGTAGCAGACGCCCTGAGTCGGAAGGAAAGGGTGAGACCATCTCGGGTTCGAGCATTAGTTATCCAGATTCAGACTAACCTTCAAACGCAAATCGCCGAGGTTCAGCGAGAAGCGTTGAAGCCCGAGAACCTAAAGGGAGAAACTTTGCACAATCATGAGAAGGAGTTCGAACGCAAATCCGACGGGATTCATTACTTCAAGGGCCGAGCATGGATTCCGAAGTCCGAGGATCTTCGCAAGTTAATTCTGGATGAAGGCCACCGTTCCCGATACTCCATTCACCCAGGATCCGACAAGTTGTACAAGGATCTTAGGGAGTATTACTGGTGGCCGGGCATGAAGAAAGATATCGCCTTGTACGTAGCGAAGTGTCTTACTTGCTCCAAGGTCAAGGCGGAATATCAGAAACCTTCAGGACTACTGCAGCAACCGGAGATTCCCATGTGGAAGTGGGAGCAAATCTCCATGGATTTCATTACCAAGTTACCCCGGACGGCAAAGGGTAACGACACAATTTGGGTAATTGTGGATCGTTTGACGAAGTCTGCTCACTTTCTGCCGGTGCGAGAAACCCACTCGATGGAGAAGTTCGCGTAAATCTACATCAACGAGATCATCTCTCGCCACGGAACGCCTCTCTCCATCATTTCTGACAGGGATAGTCGATTCACGTCCCGCTTTTGGAACGCGCTTCAGAAATCTCTCGGAACGCGTTTAGATCTTAGCACAGCTTACCACCCTCAGACCGACGGTCAAAGCGAAAGGACGATCCAAACGCTTGAGGATATGCTTAGAGCATGCGTAGTTGACTTTGGAGGAAGTTGGGATACTCATCTTCCATTAGTCGAGTTTTCGTACAACAACAGCTACCACGCTAGCATAAAGTGTGCCCCGTTCGAGGCCTTATATGGACGCAAGTGCCGATCGCCGCTTTGTTGGCTAGAAGCCGGTGATCGACAGCTCACAAGGCTCGACATTGTTCAAGAAACCATCGACAAGATCACCACCATCAGAGAGCGACTGAAGACGTCCCGTACTCGGCAGAAGACATACGCCGATAACCGAAGAAAACCCCTTGAGTTCCAGGTTGGCGATCGGGTGCTACTTAAAGTATCGCCATGGAAAGGGGTAGTTCGCTTCGGGAAACGCGGCAAGCTAAGCCCAAGGTACACAGGACCGTTCGAAGTCATCGAACGCATTGGTCCAGTAGAGTATCGACTTCAACTCCCGCCAGTTCTTTCGAATGTTCATAACGTGTTCCATGTCTCGCACTTGAAAAAGTGCCTATCCGATGAGACCATCGTCATCCCGCTCGACGAGGTCAAGATCGATAACAAGCTCAATTTCATCGAGGAACCGCTTGAAGTTGTAGACCGAGAGGTCAAGCAACTCAGACAAAGCCGTGTTCCTATTGTCAAGGTTCGTTGGAACTCCCGACGTGGTCACGAATTCACATGGGAACGTGAAGACCAGATACGTCAAAAGTATCCACATTTGTTCAAAGATACTTCTACCTGATGAGACGAGTCAAATTTCGGGACGAAATTTCTTTCAACCCGGGGATGATGTGACAACCGTCAAAAATTCAGGTGATTCTCAGTTAACTTATCGGTTCGAATCTCCAGTTACTCTTTTTATAGTGTTCATAATTCTCTAGCTCGTACATGTTGTGTCTTTTATTTGTCGGAACCTGTGTCGGAATAACTCCCGGAATCGAATTATATAAGCCCTAATACCAAGAAAACACCTAATGAACTTTCCTAAGTTCATAACGTATCATAATTAAGAACTTTCAGTTAACGAAAAGGTCCTATGAAGAAAAACGTAAAAACGAAAAATCAGAAAAATACTGAAAATGGCCCAGTGCGCCGCACCAAGCAGTCAGTGCGACGCACTGGTTGGCAGAATTCAAATTTTCAAGTTTTTATTACTTGTCTCGTTTTTGTAAAACTCTAACCCAATCATACACGGGATTTAACTGCAAATACTGATTTCCCACTACCCCAAGATCACTTATTATTACCTTTAACCATTTTCTTTTCATTTCCTTTTTCTTAAAACACAAAACACCTACACACACTCATTTTCTCTCTATCTTCTCTCTAACTTCTCTCTAAAACCTCCATTAAAACCAGAAAGTACAGCCACAAATCCACCCAAAATCAACCATCAAAATCGTTTATTAATCAAAGCAAACAAGGAGGAACAAAAGCATTTTCGGTTTCAAGCATTTTCATCACTTTTGGAGCTCTAAATCCTTCAAAAACATCATCCATCCACTTTCATCCGGTAGAAACCTTAATCTTATCTTTATTTACTGTTTTTACAAGTTGCATGTAAGATCTAAACCATAAAAACAAGTTTTTATGAAGATTCATAACACATATTATACAAAAACGGGTTTCTATTAAAACAACACTCTAGATCTATGTTTTTGTGAATAAAGTTATGTACAAACTGTAAAAATGATGTTTTATGAAGTATCTACTGATTGCATGTCGAAATCTTTGGGTAACAAATCGTTTTGGACAAGAAAGACTCAAAAACGGGAAAAGACAGCAGGGAGGTGCGCCGCACCTCTGCTCAGTGCGGCGCACCGGGCTGCTGTCTTCCCGAAAAATCGTCGTTTTAATCGTTGGAAACTTGTGTACACATTATGGACTTTTGTTAATAACGTTATGGGACTGAGATGACTAAAATAATAACAGTGATAACTTGTATTAAACTCTTTGGACTATAAGGACTTGTTTAATAAATTATTATGTGTATATATGTGTTTTGTGAGCGGAAATGACTTTAGGTTTTGGACATGAAATTTGGGCGCGGAAGCGCTGCCCAAATTTCGTTAGAAAACTTAAACCATTTCAGCAACCTAAACATGTCTATCATAATAATAACTTTAACTATGGACTTTCGGACTAAAAATAACGTTAACCGCTTCGGACCATTTTTGGAACAATATTAAACTTAACACTTGAAGTTAAATAAAAATTGTCTATTATATCATTAAAGTAACACAATGAGATAATAACTAACCTTGGTATCCTTAGGCATTCCGTGATTCCCGGCTCTTATTTCCGACCGAATTCCGAGTTCTCTTTTCTTCGCAAACCGTGAGTTACAACCCCACTTTGTTTTACTTTTGTACTTTTAAACATTATTTGGGGGAAACATAAGATATTATGCTTGTAACTTTAAAACTATTTGCAAATGATTGAAACAATTGGAAACTTGGTACTTTTGATACTTTATTAAAACTTTTGGAAACTTGTGTGAAACTTTGGAAACTTGAAACATTTTAAACTCGTGAAACTCGTAAACTTTGGAAACTTGTACGAAACCTTATTGAAACTCTTATGAAACTTTGAACTTTGGGAAACTTGGAAACTTGTGAACTATTATGCGTATATGTGTTGATGCCTTAGCCGGTTAACTAAATTTAGGATACTTGTTAGCGACCAATCCTTGATGAAAATATAAACCCGTAAGAACTTACTGCTACTTTTGGAAACTTTGTTCATTTGCCCGTTTTTGGTTCAGGAACTTTAATACACTATTAGCAATAGCTGTTAGTCATATGGGTATCGATACTTAGGAGCGGTCACTCCTTACTCAGGGTTAGCGACCCAAGTACATATTACTAAGATCAGTTGGAACTTATTGAAACATTTTTGGGCTAGATCAGGACCACACAATCGGTTTAGTGTATACTTACTATTTATATTATGCCAAGTGATTGATACGAGTTACTATTTAGTTAAACACATACTCCCTACGCATATACCCTTTTTAGCGCTTGGATTCCGCTGCAACTTTATTTATACGAGTTTTATTTATTTCACTCGCGTGTGTACAAACCTTTTTCTATCTACATATATGTTCTAACGTTGCTCCGTTCCTTGTACTTATGACGTCACTATTTTCATGTACTTTCTATTTATGGAAACTTTTCTCGAAACTCTAAACTGTAACTCACTCACTACTTTATGTAGTTGACACTTTATCTTATGTTTCAGGAAATTAATGTAAGTATATGGAATGTATGGCAAGGAAGGGTCATTATGGTTACGTGAGGCGCAAAGTGGGAAAAGACCTTTCTATTTTTGGGAATTTTATTTTGAAACATTGTACTTGTACTTTATTTGAAACTTATGAACTGCTTGGTTGTTGAAACTTGAACAATTTTATTTTTATTGAAATGACTTGAATCGTTTAAATTTGCTTATGACCGTGTAATGATATTCCAGCTCTCACATTCCGTGTTTCCGCTATAGCGAGGTGTGACAAAATGGCACGATAAGCGTATCAAGACGGATAGGAACTTCATCGACGGTGATATGGTTCTACTCTACAATTCCAGATTGAAGTTATTTCCGGGGAAATTACGGTCAAGGTGGTCGGGGCCGTATATCGTGCTAGATGTATTTGCTTACGGTACAGTGGAAATTGCCAACGAAAAGGGCGAAAGTTTTAAGGTGAATGGGCATAGATTGAAGAAGTATTATGCCGATGGACGTGACAACCAGTTTGACTTATTTGGAGACGACGAGGAGCTCGATCTCCATGAACGTAACGGTTAACAAAGGGTGAAAGTTTGTCGGGGCCATATATCGTGCTAGATGTATTTCCTTACGGTACAGTGGAAATTGCCAACGAAAAGGGCGAAAGTTTTAAGGTGAATGGGCATATATTGAAGAAGTATTATGCCGATGGACGTGACAACCAGTTTGACTTATTTGGAGACGACGAGGAGCTCGATCTCCATGAACGTAACGGTTAACAAACGTGGTTTGAGTCGAGTTTAACGACTCTTCACTAAACAAATAGCGCTTACGGGAGACAACCCGCTTCTTTTCCTTTATTTTATTTTGTTCAGAAAAATTTAAAAGAAAAAATACAAAAAAAATTAGAAAACAACAAAAAAAAACCAAAAATATATGTACACTACGTGTTTTTCTATTTTAATCTATATTTTTTGTTTCAGGTTCACTTAGTTCATCATATGAGAGCTGCTAAACATATCGGAAACCAGGTTAGATCGTGTTAAACCACTGAACGAAAAAACATTAATTTTTGAAACAGAACTATTTGGCCGACGGCTGAATTATTTTGGCCGGCGGCTAAAAGCCAGACGGCGGCTAAAAATTCCAGCCGCCGACTGACTCACCAGGTTTTAAAAAAATTATATATCCCGTTTTTATAAACATTTCACTCTTCACACACACTTATCTCATAACCTAACCGGCGGCTGAGACTTTTATTCACCATTTTCGTTCGATTTTCTTCCATTTTTCAATTCATTCTCTAATTCAAGAACCAAGGTATGATTTATTCACTCCTCTTTATTGTTTTTCTTTGATTTTTCATGAAGAACACAAATTGGGGGTTTTTCAAATCCGAGATTGTTAGTGCTTAATTTTACAATTAATTGCTAGGATTCATTCCTTAGATGATTTGTATGCTTAGGCCTAGTTCAATTTACGATTTCCATGGTTTAATTTTGTCTAGAAGTTGTTGAAAAATTGGGGGTTTTGCTAGGAGTTTATAACTTGGTATTACTTCAATTTGTTAGTAGGTCTTATCTTTGCTACTAATTGTTGGTTATATTGAGTTTTAAAATCGAATTTCCATGTTCTAATTGGCGAAAGGAAATTGTGTGTTTAAGTGTAATTTGGGTTGATAATTGAATTCTTTGTAGGATTTAGTTGTTAACATGTGAATTGGGATTGTAGATTAAGGAAGTGGTTTAACAGATTCAGCGGAATTTATGTGTGCAAATTCGTGGCTTGCCTGTTATTTTTGATAGGGGTCCTTTACAGCAGCTCGAGCAGTTAACAACAACAAATAGACTGACCTGGGCATTTAGCCGGCGGCTGATTTTGGCCAGCCGGCAGTTCCTTTCCAACCGGCGGCTGAATTCAGCCAGCCGGCGGCCAAATGTCGCTGTCTGCAAAATTATTGCTTTTTGTTTCGACCTGTTTTTGCGACTTTCTATTTTTTCGCGCTGTTCTATCTTACTAATATGGTTGTTCTGATTTGTTTTATGCAGGATATGGCCGACGACAATGCTCCACAAGAGATCCCACCTCACGTTCCACTTTATGACATTAATCACCCCTACCTACGAGTACCACTTAGGCGTGACATGACTCAACAGAGGCAGGCAGAGATTCAGGCCAAATTGGCCACCATGCAGCAGTACCCAGTTTATGCTCCTTCCGGTATTGATTGGGGGTTTTTGAACGAGGTCATACCACATGATACACGTTTTGCATCGGGAGCTGCCGAAATTGAGGAAATGCTAGAGGTTAATTATGGGACATTTATTTGTAGAGCTTGGGATAGATTATTTTCAATCAACGAGCCAATATACATTGAGGCCACTTACGAGTTCTACAGCTCCTTCGCCTTCAACCAGGCCAACCCCGATCCAACCGCCAAAACAGTGACGTTTCTATTAGGGGGAGAGCTTAGGAAGATGACGCTGAAAGAGTTTGGGGAAGCTCTTGGGTTATTTGACGAGGCCGACATGGCACACCCGGATTTTGATGATTTCATGGCTGTCGGGATTAAAACTCCCACTTACTCCGAAAACGCAGCCATTTGGTCCATGATAGCTAGTGGAGTGTTAAGCACCGAACGGGCCCCATCATATACTCAGATTCGTGATCCGAAGGTTAGGGCCATCTTTTCCATGGTGTGTTTGTTTGTTATTGGCCGGAAGTCGGGTATCCACAAGGAGGAGTTGTTTTGGTTAGGGTGCATTGTGCAAAAGCGGGTCGTCAATGTCCCGTTTATTCTAGCCCGTTGGATGACTCATATACTGAAGGGCGCACGACCCGGAAGTGTTATTAGAGGAGGTCATTTTGTTACCGTCATTGGTAAACGTTTGAGACTCCGTGGAGCAGGATTTGATCGGTGTACTACCTTGACACCAGGGATGCGCCTTTTGGGTTCAGCATGGTTTAAGTCAGCTGGTATAGTGACTAGGTTTGTAGCTCCAGGGGGCCATGTGACCTATAGATGGGCTGAAATTAGACGGGCAGCTGGAGAGAGCAGTAGTCGGGGTATAGAGGAGTCAGATGATGAGGATGCTCCACCAGTTCAGGAGACGGATTTTACAGCTCAGATCGTTCCACTGACATCGAGCATGGGGCAGATGTCATCTCGGTTCGACTCGTTCGCTGACCGTATGGAGGATCGTTACTACGATCTCAACTCCAACATTAGCATGGTCATCAACCAGGTTGGATATTTGCAGACTGAGTTTGATAGCCGGAATCGCTATCAGGATGAGATGTTGTACCAGTACCATCAGCGGGAGGGTATTAATTATCAGGCGTACGACGGGTCTTATCATTCTTTTAGCGGTGACACTCCTATGGACAAGGACCAGCCTTCCTCCTCGACATTTGATGATCGCCACCATCTGTGGTCCACTTCCCACTACTATCCTCCTACTGAGGCTCAGCGACAGCAAGATGAAGAGGAGCAGCGAGCCATTCAGGACCGTCAGAGGGCATCCTGGACAGGACAGTGGCCAGACATGTGATGATATGGGTGTTATGTATTTTGGTTTATTTGAGACTATTATTTTTCTTTTCTCGTTATGGATTGTTTGAATTTGTATTATGGATTTATTATGTACTTTTTTATTTATTCATGGTGCTTAATCATTGTGTGCATGTGTTTTTCCCATTTTAGAATATCACCGATTTTAGTGGAAGTAATGCCGAAAATTCAAATTTTCAATGTAGAGCTATGTAGATTTTTTGAGGACGTTATGCTTTTACAGCCATACATTCTTTCCACTGCTATCTCCTTTCACAGCATTTCGACATCTAAATGGGGGAGTTCTTTTTCTTCCTTTCTCTTTTTCTTTTTACACTTATTCGTTGATTTTTTTTTTACAATGAGGACATTGTATTGTTTAAGTGTGGGGAAGGGGTTAGGAAAGAATCTATTTGTCCTTAGGAACATTTTGTGTGAAAATTTAAAAAATTTTGACATGTTTCTCGTAATTAGTTTTAACTAGTTGCATAACTAGGCACACCTACCCGTTACATAATTGTGAGGATTTGAGCCATTATAGCATACATTTTATATGCTTTTATCTTCAATTTTTATGAGTGTGCCGGTGACTTGTAGACTTTAGAACTTGACACTGTATACGCTTCGAGGCTATGAATGAGCATAAGTTTTACTTATTATTAACTAGGAAAGAGGCAAAAGAATTAGGATTGTTAAACCGTTGATTGGCCTATTCGTTTCTTATAGTCGGTAGCTATACTGGTTATTTGACTCACACTACCTATCGAACACTCGTTTTTAGTGTTTTTGACGTTTAGATACCATATTTGCGCCAAACCTTTTTCTTTTATCACCCTTTCCATATATATATATTCCATAAATTGAGCCTAAATGTCTAAGTCGTTTAATCCAGATATTTTTGTTGAAGATTTTCCTCTTTCTTAGCTTGGTTGATTATTAGACGGATTGTTATATATGATGGCATGGAGTTGTTTAATTTACTTGAGTTCACGAAAGAAGTTACATGTGGATGTGAGTTTAAGAATTATTCATGATTTTGATGGACCTTTTGAGCGGTGTCTTTAATAAAATTAAAAAAAAAAACAGAAAAAAATATATTTATTAAAGCCCATACTAGGTAACCAATAATTGTTGAAGTGATTTAACGAAAATTGCGAGAAATAAAATTCTCAATCGAACCGTTGAAGAGTTAAGGCGAAATTTGGTCTTGGGAGTTTCATCAGAATGAGCCATTAGGGATAATCAATCGAGTTTTGAAAGTAATATGGTTTTTGACTAAAATATTTGGATTTGTAGACTAATTGGAATTTATTTGTTTCATATCATTCATTATAATTCACTTTCATTCCATTTTTCCATCATTTTACCCATCACCCATTGATATGACCATAAGTCCTCTGAACTAGTTACTTAGACTCTATTGGTGGAGAAGCGTATCGTTATCAAGCCTATGATAGAATACTTGTCATGACTGAGCTTTGAGCGATTTCACATATATATTACACTTAGATTAGCTTTTTGAGTGATTGAGTGTTATAATTCCCAAATCGTGAGATGTTTAGTTATGCATTAAATTTTGGCTTGGTAATTGTTTAATTCATCTTCGTAAATAAATTTTTTTGTAATTTACTTGATTCGTTGGGTATTTTATTTTTATTGAAGATGATTGTTTTGTTCTAAATATGATAAGTTTACTTGAGGACAAGTAAGATTCAAGTGTGGGGAATTTGATATGCTTAAAATAATCGATATTTTGTGATCATATTTCTCGTATTTACTCTAGTTTTCTGCAACTTTTGTTATGATCTGATATATTTTTAGTTATAATTGCAGATTAGAGTTACATTTGGATAATGGAGCGAACAGGAGCTGAAACCGGCTCGGAACGGAGACAAACGAGCAACAAAAGTGAAAACTGGAGAATCAGCCGACGGCTGAAGCTATTTAGCCGGCGGCTGGATTAAATTTCCACCATTTGTTCCTAAACGTGCCGCGGAAGCAACATTTTCACCCGTGTATTCCAGCCGCCGGCTGAATTCAGCCAGCCGCCGGCTAAAATGGGCGGTTCAGAGTCTATATAAAGGGCTTCTAGGGTTCGAGTTTTAATCATCTTATTCCATATTTTCACCCTACTTTCGACCTGGAAAGCTGCAAGGAGAGTCCTGGAAGCCATTGATCACGTTGGAAGCTTTGATTAATCTCTTTTAATCATCTTTGAAGTTTGCTACTTTTGGTTTGCACTTAATTCATTATTTTCTTGATACAATGTCTTTGTTTAAGAATTCTATTGTTATTTTGTTACAATCCAACATGAGCTAAACTCCTTAAGTGATTGCTTGGATTGTTGAACCTGGATCTATGTTTAATTAAGTTTTTGTTTGAACTAATTGGTTTTTCCATTATTATTTACGTTTAATCGCGATCCATGTTTATTCAAAGTCATTAAATTTACTACTTAGCGTGATTGATAGATCTATATCATAACTAGCGTTCTTATAAATTTATCAGTTATTTACGATTATATAATTTATTAGATAATTGTAGCTTGATACTTAATTGAGATAGGCTAAGATATTAGTAATTTAATGAATTGAATGAACATGACAATTATATCAAAATTGAATAATTGAGACTTTTGTTAATTCGTAGTCGACAGATTAAATTGTAAATAATAGTGAAGTTAAAGCACAATTTAGAGTGGATAATATAAGATAGCTCTTGATGTACGATTAGTCGTATGATCTTTCTCTAAAATTGTAGGATTAGATAACTCTAACAGGAAGTCTAATTAGTATAGAAATCACAGTTAAACCAATCAAACACATTCTTATTATTCATGATCCAGGTGAAACGTAATTCCAAGTAATCACTGCTTTTTAATAATTGATTAAATCTAAAAGTCTTTTCGAAACAGTTTTTCATCCGCAATTCCACTTAGTTAATTAAATTGCTATTTTAATTTAGTTATTTGTTTTCTGAAATATGTTCTCACATAACTAAAACGCCCCCCATATTTACTTGCTTTATTTAGTTTAATTATATAATTTGAGATAACGGATATAAATACACGTTCCCTGAGTTCGATCCGGACTTACTGAATCTATATTATCGTACGATCAGGTACACTGCCTGTATTGTGTGTTAATCTACTTTGGTAAAATCCTTTTCTAAACTTTAAATAATTTTATGTTATAAAATACACATCAAGGGTCAATCTACCCTAATAGCGCTATCCATATCTACTAACGGTCCTTTCCAAAGGGATTAATAGCAACTAATGTCCTTGGTAGTGTCGGGAGTTTTCAATGGTTTCTCACGTCCATGTTGTACAAAGTCCGCAACATGACGATCGATTGTTTTAGTCATTGGCAAATATAGCTTTCGTGTCCTCGACATTGTTGGCAAAACCCTCAACAATGCCGGCAAAATAGTTATTCGTTTTGGTATTCAAAATATCAAGCATTTCATAGTAGCATTCAAAATAAAAGTGTTTTCATAATAGCATTCGAGTATCAAATCGTTTTCGTTTAGCATTCAAGTAATAAAGCGTTTTTCAGCTTAATTATATGTTTAAGCCTAAGACTCGCATTTCACCCCAAAAGTATTAAAAGCGTTTAAAGAGTAGGGGTTTGTAACTCACTGGTTGCGAAGATAATCGTAAGCGGGAACGGTCGGAAAGTGTGCCGGGAATCACCGAAAGCCTAATAATACCAAGTTTTGTTCAAGTGTTATTATGTTATTGTATAATATGATAAATAGTCTTTAGTTAAACTTTAAGTGTCAAGGTCCAATTTGTCCAAAAATCGACCGAAACGGTTATCGTTTTGTTTTAGTCCAAAGGTCCAAAATTAGTGTCATTGTTATTATGTCAAATATGTTTTGTTTGCTAAAGTGTCTTTTATTTTCTAACAAAATTTGGGCAGCGCTTCCGCGCCCAAATTCTATGTCCAAAATACAAATCACTTTCCCGCTCACAAAACACATATACATACATAACATATTTAAACATGTTCTTTTTAGCATATTAAGTCCAATACAAGTCACCAATGTTATTGTTTTATCCAAACTCAGTCATATATATTAAGTCTCGAAAAAGTCAGCGGTGTAAACAAACTCAAAACGGCCAAAACGACGATTTTCGGGCAACCAAAGAGGCTTGTGCGTCGTCCTGGCCTTAGAGACGGCGCACAGGTCGGGCAGTTTCGTGTTTTCGGGTTTTTCTTGTAAAATCGTTTATTCCAACCATAGATTTCGACATGCAATCGGTTTAAACTTCATAATATGTTATTTTAACAGTTTATACATAACTTTTAACCACAAAATCAAAGATTTAAGCATCATTTATTATAAACCCGTTTTTGTATAAAAATGGTTATAAAACTTCATCAAAACTTGTTTTTATAGCTTAGATCATACATGCAATGAGTTATATTACTAATATAAGTAAAAAGGAAGAGTTTCTACCGAATGAAAGTGTTTAGATGATGGTCTAGGCGGATTTAGAGCTCCAAAAGTGTAGAAAATGTTTATAAACCGAAACTAACTTGATTCCCTTGCTTCCTCTTGATGTTAAACGTTTTTAGATGGTTAAAATATGGGTTTATGTGGCTGTAACTTTCTGGAAATGGAGGTGGGTGGAAGAGTTTTTGAGAGAGTTTCTTATGTGTGTGTTTTGAGTGTGTGTTTGTGTTTTTATAAAATGAAAAAGAAAATGAAAGGAAAGAAAAGAAAGAGGTGAGTAATAATAGTCTAGGGTCTGCCAAAATGCAGTACTTGAGTGGTAAAAATCGGGTTTAATTGATTTGGTTTTTATAAAATCGAGACAAGTAGCAAAAATCCAAGAATTTTCGGTCTGGTGTGTCCAGGACGTCGCACAAGGGGTGTGTGCGGCGTCCTGGCTTGTTTTGAAATAATTTTGTGATTTTTCGTTTTTGCGTTTTGCTTCGTTGGACCTTTTTCGTTAACCGAAAGTTCTTGTTTATGATTCGTTATGAACTTAGGAAAGTTCCTTAGGTGTTTTCTTGGTATTAGGACTTACGTAATTTGATTTCGAAGTTGTTTTATGATTCCGATCCCGATCCGCGCTTAAAGGTTTAAATAAAGTAAACTTTCGTTTAAGAGTTTTGTGTGAGTTACAACGAGCTTAGCTTAAGAGTTATGTCTACGTAACCACATAGCACATAAAGTTAGTCATATCGGGCATCAAAATAAACACTTAGAAGTTATAAGTTAGCGTTCTCGACTTTAGTTTAGACGGTTGTCACAATGGGGTATGGGAGAAGAGGGACACAAAGCAACCATACCTCATGCTCTAATATATATATATGAGAATGATGACATTTAGCAAAATATAAGAGCGATAGGATTGTATGAATGATATTTAGGTTAAATGAAGTATTTTATGTATAACTAAAATAAAGCTTTTCTTTATAATTTTTTTTTTAAGTTTTAGAGTTAATTACATAAATCGTCCCTATGTTTTGCAGGAATTTCACTGATCGTCCCTATTAGTTTTTTATTAAACCAGTCATCTTTAAGTTTGAAATTTATTGCCCGGATAATCCCTATTATGGATGCACCGTTAAAGTTTCCGTTAGTCTGTCACATGAACACTGCACATGAGGGCATATCCGTCATTTTACTTACTTTAATAACTAAATAAGGAGTTTTGCTAAATGGTACCCATTGGGTACCGGTTTAGTATATTTAATTCAACTTCAAATTTCTTTATATCTTAAAAATATAATGAATATAAGTGAATTATAATTAGTGTGTATTGAATGTATTATATATATATATATATATATATATATAGAGGTTCTTATATATATATATTATTATTTTTTTTTAATAAAAAAAATCAAAATTTTTTATTTTTGAGAAATTTTTTTTTTTCTTTTTGCTCGAAAAAAGTTATGTAGGGAAAAAAATATGATGCACATTTATGATGCACATCTATGATGAACATTTTATGTGTGCATCATAGTTGAATATCATAGTTTTTTTGTGTCATCATTTATATGAATCATATTTTTTGTGCATCATTAATGTGCATCATATTTTGTGTGTGCATTATATGACGTGGCAGATGACGTTATCAAAAAGAATTTCAAATTTTTTTTTTTCCAAAATTTATTTTTTTTCTACTATTTTTTTTTTCAAAAAAAAATATTATTTTTTTAAATATCTTTTTATTTAATTTTTTTTTTTTCTCCAAGCTTGCCACATGTCACTGCCACAATGTTTCTCACACTTTTTACAAATTTAACACTTTTTATTTGATCCTACTCCTATATATATATATATATATATATATATATATATATATATATATATATAGGAGATCATGTAAAAAGTTCAAAAATTGTAAAAAGTGTGAGAAGTGATATTAACCAATCATTAATAGTTAATAGGTTTTTATAAAAAACAATACAAGAGGGGTACTTCTGTCAATTTACAATTCTAAAATAGACTAATAATATGTTTGTGAAAGTTAAAGGTTTTAAAACAAACAAAAAAAAAAACCCAATTCAACAAAACCCCCCCAATTCACGAAATTAGGGTTCTACGAATCAATTTTTTCGTTCAAATCAGCAATCGTTATACATCATCATCATAATCACTCTCGGTATTTTGTTCAATGAAAACAAAAATGAAGGAAACAGATGCAGATTTAACTCGTAAGTTCTACAAAATTCTATATTTCTAATCATATCCGTGAGATAAACTCTCCAAAAATGACAAAGAGCAACGCGAAAAGAATTCCAACAGTGGGAATTGAGGAACCTCATCCCAAAAAAAGAAGAAATTATCAGATACAAATGAGAAGGAAAAATTAAAAGAAGTCGAGCAAAGCATTGAAACTGGTAATAAGAGTGATGAAAAAGCATTGATGTAATCTGGATGGAAATCTTTTGTATGTACTGCTTAATATCGTGTTTTAACCTTTTGATGTAATGGGATAAAGACAGTTTGATGTAATCTGGATGGAAATCTTTTGTATGTACTGCTTAATATCGTGTTTTAAACTACTAGTGTATGATATAATATAGCATATTGTATGTGTACGGCTTGTGTACAAAAAAAATTTAAAATCATATAGGTATACCAGTGCATCATATTATTAAATTTGGGTATCACACGTAAAATATGATTTTAGGTTGATAAAATGTATGATGCATAACAATGATGTATTATCGTAACTGATATATACTTATGCATCATAACTGTGAATCATGAAATCTTGTATATTTACTTGATAAAAGATTTATAAATGATATTATGTCATTAATGTGAAGAATACTGTTAATAAATGTATGATGCACAAAAATGATGTATAATTGTTATGATACACAAAAATGATGTATATTTGTTATGATGCACAAAAATGATGTATATAGGTGTTATAATTATGGGTTGCATTAGGCAACTCCATAAATCTTCTTGATTTGGCATTTGTGTGCAATGATCCCTCCTAGGCGTTCCGTGTCACCACAAGTGAAAATGAACACAATGATAAATGTGAATCATGAAATCTTGTATATTTACTTGGTAAAAGATTTATAAATGATATTATGTGATTAATGTGAAGAATACTGTTAATAAATGTATGATGCACAAAAATGATGTATACTTGTTATGATGCACAAAAATGATGTATATTGTTATGATGCACAAAAATGATGTATATCTGTATCGAAAGTGTGCATCATACATTTTTTGTACAAATTCTGAAGTTTTTTATAGCATCTTTATTTTCAAAACTAAAAACATAGTACATATAGAAAAATCAAAAAAAGTACTAAACACAAATTCAAAATGAAAAACAGAAACGATCAAATCGAATGAGAATTAGAGTAAGTCTGCGTTACAATTGCGAGAATCATGACCCGCATATTCGTTGCATGTTCTGCAAAGTCTTTTCTTTTTTATCTTTATTTTCTCAGCCACTCCAATTAATCGTTTCTTCTTTCCGCAACCTTTGTTACGGATATTTTTAGGATTCCCAATAGTAGCTTTATTACCTTCCAATGGTTTTCCTACACCGAGGAAAGAACCAATCAGATCATATTTTCTCTTATTGATCTTCTTCCCAACATTTTTCAAAGTGTCGATCTTTAAATTCTTAGTCTTTCATCCTTGCTTTGAACACACAAAATACTTTAGTAATACCTTTTTAGTAGAATTGCTGAAGTGTTGAGCAGATTTTCGAACAGAAAAACCACCGTTCTTTGCATAAGTTTTATAGAACTGGTAAGCTTGATCCAAAGAAGTAAAACGCGCACCTTGAAGAGGTTTCAAAGTTACATCAGGGATCCAATATCTAGACGTTTCCTGGTAACCTGTGAAGTAATTTTTACACGTAAAATTACTATAGTATGATGCACAATACATAATTACTGTTAAAGTTATAATTTTTAACAGAATTTGAAAGTAGTTAAATCACACACGATTAATATATATTCAGTTAATCTATATGATTAACAAAATTTGAATTATTAAAAATTAAACAAATTAAACTAAATCGAAATCAAAATTAATATATTTACAGTTATTCTATATGATTAACAGAATTTGAATTACTAAAAATTAAAAAAATTAAACTGAATCGAAATCAAAATTAATGTATTTGAGTTTTTAAAAACTTACAGTCAGATTCATTAGGATGAATCGCAGTTGACATTGTGCTGGATTGTTGAAGAATTGACCAATCCGAAGAACAATTAGCCAAAATCCGGAGATGAATTGACCAATCCGAAGAACAATTAGCCAAATCCGGAGATGAATTAGGAAGAATTTTGATTTGATTGCCGTCATATATATAGGGGAAAGAATCCAGGTTCTAAGCAAAATGATGATGAACAGGGGAGATGACAGAAAGAATAGCTGATTGAATTAAATATAGTGATATGACGAAAATACCCTTATGTTAAAAAGAAATAAAAAGAAAAGGAAAAGACACATGGCATTATATGATTGGTTCCCCAACTTTTTACAATATTTACACTTTTTATATGATCCTACATCTATATATATATATATATATATATATATATATATATATATATATATATATATATATATATATATATATATATATATATATATATATATATATATATATATATATATATATATATATATATATATATATCCTTCCCAATGGTTGCACACCAACTACCTCACATTTTTCTATATCATTTAATTCTTTCCTTTTCAGTCACCAATATCAACCACACATTAACACCAAACCTAAATCATTTTTGTAAAAAAAAGAAATTTAATTAAATCCAAACAAAACAATCTTCAACAAATATAAATCCCCTAACTCAAAAATCTAAACATACGATCACTTATACATTATCCATGTAAAGTTATCTTATTTTCAAAATATCAACCAATGGCTTCTTTCTAATTCTAATCCCATTTCCAAATCCCAAGATTACAAAACCTCAAGAAACCCCTAAACACCATCAAATTCTTTACTATTCATATTTCAAACAAATTTCCACTGTTTTAAAACAAGGCAAATTATAAGAATCAATCAACTTTTTCTTTGGCTGGAACTTCGAGAATAAAAAAACAAATACACAAATTTTTAACTTAAATTATGAAAACATTTGGTTTCTAATACTTAAGTGAAAAATAATTATATACATAATTTACAAGAAAATTAACATTTATTTTCAAGATTTTTCAACCAACAAATATAAACATTCAATAGCATGTCAGACTAATACATGCCCTCATGTTAATCGTAGCTATCTTCGAAACCCAATATCTCAAATCGCGAATCAAATGAACGAAAATTGAATCTAGGATTTTCAATTTAGGGTTCTTAATTTTGAGCGGAGAAAGTTTTTGATCGAGCGGGTGTTTTTGGATTTTAGAGGAAAGAGAATGTATTAAATGGTGGGTAGGCAAAATGACCAGGATACCCTCATGATCAAAGCACGTGAGGCCACTTAACAACTACTTTAACGGTCCATTCATAATAAGGACGACCGAGACAACAAATTTCAAACTTAGGGATGATTGGTGTAATAGAAAACTAATAGGAATGGCCGGTGAAATTTAGGAACTACGAATGTAATTAACTCAGTTTTATCTTAAGTAGTAAAAAAGACATCTAGCCATCGAGGTGACTTATTTAGGAAAATAAATATAACGAGCTTTTGATGTCCGCGTGTTGCGGCGAATTTAAAAACTTAAATTTTAATTGATAACCTAAATATAAAAGCGACGATTTAAAATTAAGAAAAATTAAAAAAACAAAACCCAAAAAGGAAAATATAAAACTAAAAATAGCAATCGACATGACTATATTTAATAGCCTAACTAAAAAAAAATAATGTATATAAAAAAATAAGCTAAAATCTAAATCAACAAATAAGGCTAAAATTCAAAATCAACAAATAAACGAAATAAAAACGTACCAACTTCATTTAATAACATAGTAAAAAGGTGAAATTATAATCAAATATTTGAAAAAGACAAAAGAAACGTAATCCAAAAAGATAAGGGTTAAACTAAATATTAACAATCGATTAAAATGAACACGTAATAACCTTATTTAATAGTATAACGTAAAAAGAAAAAGTAAAATCTAAAATTCGATGTCAGAAATTAATTTTTTTTTTAATTAAATAGGCGGCGAGATACACTATCCGTTAACTTGTAAATGTTAGTAAGACAAGGGACTGTTTCTGTAAATATCAACCCATTTTCAGATCTAAAAAACAAAGGCGGGGCGGCAAAATTCAAATTTTTCAAAACCCCAAAAACAACAACTCAAAACACTCCAATTTCACAATCTAATTGAAATCGGACTCATTTTTCTCATACGTTTATGGTAAAGATTTCTTTATCCTTTCTCAATTCTAAATTTGTAACTTTTTATTTCATTAATTTTAAGCAAATTCGTTAGAATTAGGGTTTGTATACTTTAATTTGATAATGTTATTAATTCATTTTGTTAGTTGTAAATTAGTAGGATTAGTTAGGGTTTCTGAGTTGTATTTAGCTTTAATTTGCTCATATTGTGAAACAAATATGTGTTCGATATCGAAATTCAATAGTTTTCATTTTCATATATGTGGACACTAAAGTGTACAGCTTCTTGCTGAACTATTTTGTTACTTCGTTATAAAAGTGTGATTGTATTTGTTAGTTTTAAAAGTTCTTTTAATGCTGAAAATGAGGATTTCTGTAGAATAGTGAAGATAATCAAGCGATAGAAACTATAAAGTTAGGTTTACATTTTTAGTGGCAGATGAACGGTATTCAGTTAGATCATTTAGATTTACCGTTTAACATTTTCATAACGGAGATGTGATTATGGTTCTGGTTACTTGATGTGAGATTGTGAGAACCAACCGAAATAGTCCATACACGATATACAGATATAGGTAGACGAATGACAGAAAATTGTATAAACGTGTCGTTAGCTTTTTTCATACTAAATTTTCGTACTAGTAGCAAGTTATCGACTTTTCTTTTTTTAAATATTTGTGGTTTGTCTTCTGGTCGATAACTTCATTTTCATGTTGTCTTTAAACAGGAACCTTGAGATTCAACTACACACGACATGACAGATACAAAAAGAGTGGATGTTCATAAAACACTGGATGATGTTCGGGCACATAACGAAAGACTTGAAGAAGAAATTCATACCAAAACGGATTTATGTAATAAACTGAAAAAAGCTCAAGATGATTTGATCTCAAAACTTCAGGAAGCAAAGCTCCAATCTGATAAACAAGCCCAAGAACTGAGTGCCAAATCCGAAGAGTGTTCTGCAATAAGCCAACTTCATCAAGACCTCAAATCAAGTTTCCAAGAAAAGGAATCGTCTGTTAAACAGCTTAATACTGCACTTGAAAAGCTTCGGAACGAATATGGAGAAAAAATTCAAAAGTTGGAGGGAGAAAACAAAGAGCTCATTCTATCTTTGGACGAATCAACAACGACTTCCCAGTCTTTGAAGTTGAAACTTGATTCTAGCAACACGGAGATTGAAGATCTTAAGAGAATTATATTACTTAAAGACAAAAAACTTGAAGAAGTTTCTGACAAGGCACGAAATACTAAGGATCTGCTTCAGAGAGACGAGGTGATAAGTAAACTTGAGGAGAAACATAGAGATGTTCAAGATCAGCTAAAATGGAAAAACGAACAGTTTCAACATCTTGAAGAAGCACATAAAAAGCTTCAAGATAATTTCAAATCTAGTAAAGCTGAATGGGAGAAGGAAAAATCATTGTTGTTGGAGGAAATCCGTTCCGTTCAGACAAGTTTGGATTCTCAAACTAGAATATCTGAAAATCTTCAGAGCCAGTTGAGGATATGCAACCAAGCTTTAGCACATGAACAAAGCAACAAAAAACTGTTGGAAGTCGAGGTTTCAGAGTATAAATCCCGTTTTGAGGATATTTACTCAGAGTGCCATGAAGCAAAAGCGACAATCGAAAAGTTGTCTCATAAGAGGGATGAAGAGGTTGCAGAGCTAAGAGGCACTTTGGCTGCAAAAGATTCTATAGTTAACGAGATGGGGTATAAAATGGCGCATTTGGAACAAGATAATAAGGATTTAATTGCATCTCTTAAAGAATTACAGGAAGCTCAAATTAGTAACTGTGGAAATACGGGTTCGCTGAAGAAACTTCAAAAGAAATTTCAAGGTTTGGAACAAGTGCACAGGAAGTGTGGTCAGAACTTGAAAGAAAAAGAAGTTGAATGGAAATCTGAATTAGAAAAGGTAACCAAAGAGATGGATGAGTATCTTTCGGAACTCAAAGTTCAAAGTGAACGAGTTAGGCAACTACATGAGGAGTTGGAATCTCGTCATTGTGTGTCTGAAGTTCAAAATGAAGAAATGTCTTCAGCAGTTCTCGTGTTGAAATCACAGTTTTCAGAAACTTATACGAAACTTGAGTTGCAAAACAAGGAAAATAAGGAGACGATTCTAAATCTAAAAGAGCAATTGGAGATGAAGAACAAAGCTCTTTCCGAAGTAAATTTGAATCTTATGAAAAAAAGTGAGGAAGTTGCGTTATTGATGGTGGAAGTTGAGTCATTTAATGATATGAAACAGCAAAAACTTCTCATGGAAGAACAAATTCGGGTATCGGAAAGTTGTAGAAATCAGGATGACAAAAATGATTCAGAAGCTTTATCACGGAAATTTGAAGAGTTGGAGAAACAAAAACTGTTAGCAGAAAGCCATAATGTGCAACTTAAAACGACCCTTGAAGCATGTAAGAATGAGAATCGAATCCTTCTTTCTAAAGCAAACGAGCAGAACAATAAAATTGTTGATTTGCAGAAACAACTTGTACTGCTAGAAACACTGGTTACAGAAAGAAAAGAGACAATAAAAGCCCAAAAGAATCTGCTCGTTGTTTCCGAGCATGAGAAAACACACCTTTTACAGGTTATAGAAGAGAAAAACCAGAGGATAGAAGAACTTGTGGAAGAATCTAAAGCATTAGAGAACGAAGCAACCAGTGCTTTGATGATTTCCGAAGGAAAGCAAATTGAAATTGATGTCATACATCAGGCTATATACAAACTTGAGAACGAAGGTTTATCACAGAAAATTGTTGAATTGGAGAAAGAGAAACTGTCTGCCGAAAGCCAGAATATGCAACTTGAAGCGGAGAATCGAGTTCTTCTTTCCAAAGCAAATGAGCAAAATGAAAAAAATGTTGATTTGCAGCAACAACTTGTTTTACTAGAAACATTGGTTTCAGAAAAAAATGAAACAATAGAAAAATATTTTGAAATTATCGAAGATAAGGAAAACAGCATAAAGAGCCTTTTACAGGTTATAAAAGAAGGTAAGCAGAAGATTGAAGAACTTGTGGAAGAATCTAAAGCTTTGGAGAAAGAGATGATCAATGCCTTAAGGGTCTCAGAAGAAAAACAGACCGAGATTGATGTTATGCGTCAGGCTTTACACAAATTGGAGAATGAAGTTTCTGATTTATGCGAGAATATAAAGGTCAAAGATGAATCTTTGTTGCAGTCCTCCAAACAAGTTGAAGAATTCCAAGTGTTGTTAAAATCCAACAAATTAGACACCGATAATCTAAAGGAGCAATATGGAGTACTTGTGAAAGAGATGACGGACGCTTTAGTGATCTCTGCAGAAAAACAGATAGAAATTGATGTTAGAGAAGAGGCGTTACACAAACTGGAGAACACGGTTTCTGATTTATGTGAGAAACTAAGGATCAAAGATGAATACCTGTTGCAGTCCTCCCAACACGCAGAAGAACTAGAATCCTTGCTAAGAGTCAACAAATCAGAAACCGAAAATCTGAAGGAAGAATTTGTAGATGAAAAAATGAGATTGGAGAATCTAGTGCAGACACTTGATGTTAAAAACCGAGCTTTAAATGAAGATACAGAGAAGGTGTTACTACACAGGGAGGATATGCTATTACAAATGGAAGGAACATCTACACAACTGGAAGAATTTTCTAATAAGGATGTCGAGTTAATGGGAATGCTGGAAAACATGTTGCGCAAGTCTGATGCTAAAGAGAGTGTTGTGAAATTACCATTTTCTGTCACGCAGAAGGGAAATAATGAGAGTGTTGATGCAAGGTTGCCACTGGTTGATTTGAACAAGTAGGCATTATGTATCGTTAGTTCTTAGTGATTGGTATGTCATTCTTTTTAAAGTGTTTGTTGTTTTCATCAAATAGGAAATCTTTAATACAATCTTTATAGAATGTGTTGCGATTACAAACAAACAGTTAGTCACAGTAAGTCCGTAAATCTGCGAAACTTCGCAATGCAAAATACAGATTCAGATTTGTATCAAAACCAAAAAATCTCAAGATAGTCATTTTTTCTTGCTGATAAAAATTTGTGAGGTTGTCGGCAAAGCTATAATAAAATGCATTCGTCACAATGACAATTGCATTATAGGGATTGTTGGTAAAGTTTTTCGAAGCTACTTAAAACTAATAACAAATTGTTGTTAAACAATGCAAATGATACATTGAACAGGTTGTTATTTAAAAGGACATCGTAGGTTTCACCTGTTAAAATTACATCGATGCAAATGTAGACAGCTAATATTCTCAAGCATTTCGAGTCATGACTTTTGATCATATTAATAGAACATGTTCTATGTTGGTTCAACTCATATATAAGCTGAAGTCGACCTTTCCAAAAATTTGAAAATCACTTCATCTCAAATTATTTGCTCTTCAATGATAAATTCAAATACCTCAAGTACAAGCCAAGCATCCTCTAATCCAATATTATGATTGATAGTTTTTTTTCTAGCAAAAGAAATTTGAGATTTAACATCTTTTACGTTTTTATTTTTGAGTTTATATTCGGTTGGCAAACGTTGAATACTCCTTGTATGTCAACTTTCACCCAGCATAAACTCCCCCTTTTGAAATTGTTTAGGTTGGTAAACAAACCCATTTGATAAACAGGAAGACACGGCTAAAATGTATGTTTAACGGATTGGACTTAAATTATTATCATTATTTTGCTAGTTTAATAGGATTTATCATTGAATTAAAAACTAACAATCAGTACCTAAAACTGTAAAATCAATATCCATAATTTCTTCATTGTTCTAGTAGCAAAATGCAAAACTATAAAAATCAAAAGGTATATAGACCTTAAGATGCTTAAGGAAAGAGACGTTCTTCTAACTAGTCCTTTATCCGTAGTGACTACATACATAACGAGAGATTATTATTAAACCACCCTTTGGGCTGTCAAATAGAAAACATTCTTCACAGATGAGAACTAATTCAGAACCCAAAAGATTTACAGTTATGCAAAATTACTTTACAAGACAAAACCATAAACCAGACGACTTTTCAATTATCCACGAAAAAATGGCAGTTCCATAATTACCTGACACTTCCAAAATATGGTAGATCAACACGAAAAGGGGGGGGACTATTTGCACAACGGAAAGAGTTATTCACATGAAGATGACCTGCAAATCGCCTTATGAGTTTCTCCTAAGCCTTTTTCGTGCTTCAGAACCCACGTCCCCTCTTCTTTTTGAAGCTGGCGAGTTCAAACAATTTCCTGCTACATCTTTCCTAATAGAAAAAGATGAACTGCCCTTTTGATAGCAAGGGGCATAAGAGTTTCTGCTGCCACCGACACGAAGCTCAGCTGAATCGTCCGAGTCAGAGTCCTCAACAACACAAGTTTCAATTACTTCGTCACCAGAAGACGGGCAACATTTATCTTCATCAGAATCTTCCACAATAAGAGCTTCATGTACATCATCATCATCTTCCGATGATGAATTTTCCTTCAGTTGTAATAAATTCATAGGCTCATCGATACAAGTCTCAAATGAGTCTATCTGGTTACTTTCGTCATTCATCAGAGTAGGTTCATATACTACTAACTGCGTGTCGGGAACACCTGTTTCATCAACTTCCTGTTTATACAAGAATATCACAAACAAAAAATGAAAAATGAGTCCGTTGTGCAAAATGGGAAGTAGCGATATTTTACTCTATATGTAGAGCCTATTTTTGCAGTAATTGAGTTCAACAGAAAGTGGAGTGGCAATTCCAACCCTTCTATAAGTAGAAGAATATCCAATTTTTATAAAACCTATTCAATAAAATTAAAATTATTATAGCAACAATATCGTTATTGTAATCATATCAAGCATGTTTATCTATTTAAAAAATCAAAATAAAACCAAAAGATAACAAAAGTACTCGAGGGTCGGTTCAACCAGCCCATATTCCATAATGTTATCTATTTACCCGTACGCCTACTTTCTCAGCTTCCAAAGTTAAAATTTAATTTGCACAAATTCCATAAGAAAGGCAATTATCATCACTTGATCAGCAAGTGGCAATAACTATAAGCGTATCCCTTCTAATAAATTAGTAAGGATCAGAACAAACATGAACTGCATAAAGTAAGGAGTCTTAAAGCAATCTAAATAAATGCATTAAAGCTAAGACAGGTATTACCTTTATTGGTGACAAGGAACGGATAGAAGGATCATATACAACCATCTGTCCATATTTTTGCTCCTCTTCGGCGATCGATGATCCTCCATTATCTCCAGTCTCTGGAAACTCTTCACCACAAGATTCACCGGCATCATCAATGTCGCTATCCGAAAGAGTCATGTCCATGAGGTCTTCAGCATTCAGACGTTCACTTCTCAGAGGTTTCACCATTATTGGTGTATCAGAGGTTTCTTTTGAGTTGCATGTCTCATCGAGAATCTCTACTTCAGATTCTTCCTCATCTTCATCCTTGAGCTGATAAGACGACCTTTCATTGCATCTGGGTAAATGGGCATTACTTTTGGAAAGTTCAAAGATCATTTTCTTGATACGAGCACGTTTTAAAGAAGCTTCTGTATGATAGAACCAATCTTTGCTGATCTGGGAAGAGGTGTATTTGTTATAATAGCAGTCATTGCTAAAAATGGATATTATTAAAGTCTAAAGATCTAAAGTAAGTAAGAGAAAGTTTCTCTTTGTAACGATGTTGTAGGGGTGTGTAAAATATCCGACCATACAATATAAGCAATATTGAAGAACCAAGAAGTCTACAAAGACGGGTTTTCGAATCGGTCCCGTTAGAATCCGAAACCCAAAGAGGTTTTTTACGACATTTTATTTTTCTAAACTTGAACTACGTAGATTTATGTTTATATTATAGAAAGAGTACTCACAATTCTATCTAGTAAGAAATGCAACTTTTAAACAGCACATGTAACTTACAAAGTTTCTCAACGGGCTGAAGCAAGTTGGAGCTTGTTTAACAAAAAGTTCCATGTAATGGAGCATAAATATCCCACAATCATACGAGTTCTGCTGCTGGGGTACCTAAAAAAGCCGAAAGGTACAAGGTAAAAAAACGAATAGCCAATTACCGTCTACATCCAAAAGAAAAAAACATTATAGGTCCCCTTAAATGACTTAAACCTACTGGCTATACCAATATGACTCTTCAAACAATAAATTAAAATTCATATGAAGCATGCATATATCTTTTTAATTTGGCCCGGGAAATAGAGATAATACCTCAAGACGGAGAAACCGCAAATCCATGAACTTCGAAGAAATGTCTTCTGATGTGTCATTATTCCTCTCCTTCCACTCTTCCCACAGATAGCTGTAAAAATCATATGCTATTAACCGCAAACCAAAACTAGAGTAAAACTGTGAGAGGATTCAAGGTTCGGCAAATTCTGATTTTCACTTTTAACATAAATTTTTTAGGTATTATAAATATATTATCTTTCTAATAAACTAAGTCGCGAAGCTACTAATATAGTTTTTGTAAAATGTTTGTATCAAAACAAGTTGAATGTTTTAAAGTCTTATGTTGTCTATTAATAGATACTTTTATTGTATATAATATGGGTGTTACACATATTTTGTTCTTATTTCAATGGAACACTTGAACTCTTGGTTTAAAAATGCGCAATGCGCTCCTAGACGCTAAGGGTCCCAAAAAAACGATGCGCTAGGCGTAGGCGCATTAGGAACAAGAGGCGCCCGAATACCCAAAAACTTATAAATTACTTATACATTACATTTTTAACCTTATAAATAATCAAACATCAAAATACTTGACTTAGACATAAGTTGGTCATTGTGTGAGTGTGGATTGAATGTTGAAGACACCAACAACTGTTAGGATTTGTTTTTTGTTAACCATTTCTTGTTATTTAGTGGAAATAAAATAGCCAATAGGATGGATCTTAACTGAAAAAGCCCAATTATTAGTTTTTTTTCACAAAAAGCCTAATATACATGAGGCGCAAAAAAACGCTAATGCACGCATCAGCCAAGGCGCCAATAATACGCACGCACCACAACGCATTTGGGAATCGCATTGCCTAGGGGTACCTAATGCGCTAGTCAAAACGCATTAGAGCGCCTAGCGCCTAGGCGCACCTAATGCGCACTTTTTTAAACCAAGCTTGAACTTTACCCTCTTCTCATTTCTACTATGTACTTTTTTTTTCTACAGCATGCTATTTTCATTTCACTCATAAGTTGAACAACATGCTATTTTCTAGCAAGTTAACGTGTGTATGAGTGTTGGGGGGGGGGGGAGTTTAGATTTTTATAGAACTACAAAGCACACAGTAAATTAATGCAAACAATCTAAGTAGCTTACCATCTAATACAATCTTCAAGACCTCTGTGGCTTCCTTTAATAGAGTCCAGGTGCAAAATGCATGGTACTTTAAGTGATTTTTCCAGTTCGTCATCTGCACATGTGCTGGTTATCTTAACAAAAGGGCGACATATTTCAAATGATATGAAGTTCATATTAAATTAGAAACCTTACCACTGAAACTTACTACTTCCCCAGGATGACAAATAACAATCAAACTCCAATGCAACCTGTCACATATAAAGTTCATATAAGAGATCATAATGATAACTGTTAACTTGAATACTAACTAAAATCTCACCTAAAGTTTACAGGAATAAGAATGTACTCCGTCTGAAAAATATTCACTTTCTTCGTCCACTTACGAACTCGTTGAAAAGCTGCCTTGGAGTCAGCAGACCGTGATTGTTTTCTGTCAAAATCTGCTAGCTTTCTAAAGAAAAAACTATTAAAGAAATGGACTCTTGCATCAGCAGGTTTGATCTTCTTCAGATATCTGCCAATAACTTTGTAATTTAAACACCATTTCAACCTATTTAACTAGACACAGGTTGATTTGAGTTTGATTTTACTTCTAACGGTTAAATGGGTAATCTTTAAACTTCCATGAAAACGAAACGGGTCAAACGGGTTGAACTAGAGCCATAGTGTATTTAAATGCTTACAACCTCATTAAAAATCGTTTTACTCGAAACAACTGATTAAAACTATAATAATATTTATTATGTTACCTATTATTAAACTTGCAAAAAAAAGAGCAAAAAGATGTTTGCAAGTCAAAACGACTGGTTTTGACCCGTATTAGAGACTACATGTTCTGACCTAAACTGTTTTCGACCAGTTACCTAATCCGTTTGACCCATTTTGCTACTTGTATTATATAGTTAACGCCAAAAACTCAACTCGATATAGAAGTCAACAATCGTATCGTTGATAAACTTCTCTGGCTGCAGCATCTGAAAGTCACTCTTAGAAATGGATATAGAATCACATTCCCCTTCCACATGTGTAATATCTTCAAACAACTCATATGAACTGTTCAACAGTTAAGCATAAAGTCAACTCCCAGATACTTGTAATTAGATTCATGAGCGATGTAATATAAAGACTAGGAAAATAGTATATAGTTATTGCTATGGCAAATCTCCAGTCCAAGACACTCCTATGTTGTAACCAGTACTTACTTCGTTAATCATATACAGAAGCATACAAAATAGGAAAAGAACTCACTCAAGATCATCATTCCATTTTTCCTTATATTGCTCATCCAGAGATTTGATAAGTTCTTGTTTAGTACTCCAACAAGGCTCAGTGAGAGCAAATTTCACCTCCAAAATGCCTGCAAATTGCTTTGAAAATCAAGTTTCGACTAACTACCACACTTCTTTTATCATATATGCATTGGTAATGGTAAATTCAGAAAAAAGTCATGTTTAAGCTGAGGGGGTTGACATATACTTGTGTTTCATACGATGAAGGTAAGAAATTACACTCAAAAGGACATGCAAAAAACTTTTTTACACCCTATTGTTACAGATCTATAACACATGACACTTATTAAAAAAAGAATTCACCACACCCTACACTTAGAGATTGGAACCAGTACATGCACAAATTTAAAATACAAAATTTATATGCCATCAGAGACAAAACCACATAGCAGGTATCACGATATAGTCTAAAAAACAGATGATGTATTAAAGATATACCATAAGTAAAATATACTTTTGGATAATGACATATTATGCTGCCAATCACAAATTCACAATATGTAACTCTTTTGTTTCCATTACATATCACATCCAATAAAATAGAGGAATAAGATGACGAGGATCGCCATTCAATTATTAGAGACTAATTGAATACTGAGAAAACAAGTTTGTCAGCTAACAAGCAGATTATCTAAAAACATGAATATACAAGTAACGGTTCATATGCATTTTCCAAGCCATGCATAGTAAGACAATGACATGTGTCAATCATTGAATGGTTTAGGATTAAAGCAATTTAATAGCAACTAGCAAGATTTTACAATCAATTCAGTTTTAAAGTCTTGTATTAACATATAATGTTAAAAAGTAATACGTGAACAGACTTGATAGTACTTGGTAGTTTTAAGATATGTGAAGTAGGCCCTTTTTCAGATAGCATATTTTGAGAATATACAAACACATCCTGAAAACGAAATTACCTGAGTAATAAACACCGGCGGCTAGTTTTGGATTTTCCATCTTGAGATGAAGGCAGACCTCAACAGTTATTAACTGAAACCAATAAGAAGAGCTTAAAATCACAAAAGTAACATATAAAAAGAACAGATATTAATTAATTGAAACTTTGAACTCACAGGCTCCAACCATCGTGACTCGATACTAATAAGATCTTCAGTCTTCCATTCAAAGTTAAGAGGAATAAGGTCCCTTTCTTTCTCGTAAACTTTGAGTGTGATGGAACTGCGGAAAAAAGTCAATTCTCCTTTGCAGTAACTGTCTCTTCTTAATGTAACGTACTGTGGGTAAACAGCAACACTGGATTCCTACAAAAATTCCGTCCAAGAAGAAACACTAAACCATTATTTCCATTTTAAGAAGATACAAACCCAGTTGTCCTAGTTACCCTTCAATTCAAGGATTATTTAATTGATATAACTACACCAACAATTATAAAAAGGTTCGCAGGTGCACTTACCATCCCATGCGAGCTAACGCCGTGCTCAAGGATCCCTTCCCCTGATGAAGTAACAATCACCAATAGTTAGGAACAATTCTACAAATAACATACACGACACTGTTCAGATAATATCAAAAGTAAAAAACCTTCAGCTTCTGCAAGGTCATTAGGAGATATTGTACACGAGTTGTCATTTTCATCGTCTGATAATATAGAAACAAACTCATTCTGCAAAAACAGAACAAAAAAACAAAATCAATAACTGTTAGGTTGTTCCAAAACTATGTTCTGGTACGTTGCGCCGTTAATATAATTAAATGAGTGAAAGTCAGACGCTAAGTACATCAGCCAAGTGAATCCGTTTGGTATGATCTGAATCCTTTCTGTTAGTGGCAGCTTTCTGAAAACTATAAGTGTTGAAGGTTTCTCGAGGATCAGATATGCAAGGATCATGACACCTGGATCCAGATAAATTCTTTGAATTGAAATTTAAAGAGCTTGATTGTAAAGCAACATCCGACCGATTGATTCTTTCATTCACTGCTTCGTCATCTTCATGAATAATTACTGTTTCGGTCTTGGGTGTCTTTCCTTTAATATCCATTGATCCTGCAACTATTGGAAAAAGAGGTAGTTAGCTAAAGTTATCATAACGAACTCGAGAAAGAAGTGGCTGACTATGAAAAAAAATCTTCCAATTAGCAAAAATTATACTATCTCAACAACCTAAACTGCAATATATTATATCCTGCTAATTTCCTTTTCAGCCATTTCCACATAGATTACAAGTTACTAATTTCTACCAAAAGTCAAAAAAAATAATTTAATACACGTGCATAAATCGACAAATGATATATCATTAATAATAACTGGAGTCACCATAAAATGTCCAGTTCTCAAAATAAATAGCTACTCTTCAATTCCGTTCAAATTATGGTGACAGCAATTTACTCGCAAATAAACAATATAGATGTCAGTGGCTGCTGAGCCTCAACCTACTCGCAAATGAGTATAAGTTTCGTTTATGAATAAGGTATTTCTATACCTATATTACAATATTTAACTTTATTCTATATCTCATTATTAAATTCAACATTAAAATGAGCAACGAATCCGTCTCTAATACAAAACAAATAATGTGACTATTAGTAATTATTTCAATCTGTTTACTAAAATTTCTCCGGTTTCTATCATCCAATCATTCCACATGACTCGTATTTGCTAAAATTATAGTTTCGAATATACCTAATACTAATATCTAAAAACAGTCCGTCTCCTAATCATGATCATAAAAACGGCATTACGTTTTAATCTAAATAATATTCTTATACCGTGCACAATGTGTTCGATTTCGACAGCGTAAACTAAACAGTAACCCTAGGCAAACAAACAAGTGAATAAAATCAAATGTAGAATAATCTAACAATTCGAATAAATTTCAAAATGAAGAATTAATAAATCAACATGAATACGTACATGATTGTAAAAAAGTATATTTGTTGACGTCATCGTGATCATCGGAATTCATCTTCTTCTTCTTCTTAGTATTTGACCATCTGGTATCCTCTTCCTCGGCTAATTCGTCAAATTCATATGGTTGATACTTGGAGGAGCACATCGTTCCCATGGTGTAACAAAAACCCTAGAATTCTCTCTCTGTATGTATATCAGTATATGTATGTATGTATATATTAGGGTTTGGAAATTGAAATTGAAATTGAAATTAGTGAAATTATGTAACGGCAACTTTGTTTGTATAGCACACGGAACCCTTTCGTTGCCCCTTTTTCAAAGTCACCGACTTACTATCATCTCATCATCTCATGTTGTAGAAAACTAAAATTTTAAAATGTGGAAGGGCTAATTTGATAAACTTTCGTGTTTGATTTAACGTTGAATAAATGAAAAATGTTCAACGTTAAATGAATTTGGTTAGGAATGAAAAATAACGTTTTGATAAAGGTTACGAATGTCTATTGCAGATGATTACTAGATTATTGTCCCGTGATAGCGTGAAAAAAATAAAAATTGAATCGATTTTAAGTTATTATGAAAATACAATGTTATACTTATAATAACATATATACCTTTACGTTTATACATATGTTGTTTATAGTTATAATAACATAAACACTTTTGCGTTGATACACATGTTTTAATATTTTTTTATTAGGAGATTTTAAAATAACAATAAGGTAAATCATAGTTCAAATTGACTGATTTTTTTAAGTAATTGGAATTTTGTTTTTATTTTACTAGCGATTGGAATTAAAGAGATAATGTAATTATTTATTTTAAAAGGGTGTAAAATGAAAGTAGTGTTTGATGACATCATCGATTTGATCAAACGGTTGAAATCAAAGAAGTTAACTCATCTAAGGTTCCTTACTTCGTCATGTGGCATTTAAGGCCCCTCTTTTATTATATGTTAAAGATTATAAATCTAAATTATTATTTTTTTTTGTTGATATTTTCGACAACGTTTGATAATGGATTTTGACGTACCATAAGTTCATTATGTTCTTTAAAAGGATAATAATTGAATCATTAAACCAAAAAAAATATGTCTTATTCACGATAGTTTTTAAAACTGACTTTTTTATTATATATATATATATATAGATGAGTGTGTGTGAGAAAGAAATATTTAATTTTTTTGATAGTGGATTTTGTTATTATGCATAGTGTTTTTGTCCTAATATTGACTTTGTTATTATGCATGAAAATAGCCTTGTGCAAAGTGGGTCGGATCGGGACCGACCCGAGACCGTTAAAGCCCAAAATCCCATACCGAAAACCGGACCGGTTGGTACCGGGTCGGGTCGGGTATAAACCGTCGGCCGGACCGGGTCAGAATTGTGGTATTGTGCAGTTTTTTTTTTTTTTTTTCTTCTTATGTTGATTGTTGTTGCAGCTGCTGTATAAAAAAAAATAGTAAAATCTAAAACAACCGAACAACATCAATGATTAACATAAACAAATCCATATTTATTACAAATCCAAACTTCATTACATAAAACTAATACAAATTCCAATCTTTTAACAAAAAAAACTTCAAAGTTCGTCTTAAATTTGCCCCGCTTCGTTACTCAAATGCAATCGACTTGATCTTCTCGTAAATATCTAAACACATCAAAAAATAAACAATATTATATTACAATCTTTTAACAAACCGAATTTAATAATGCAAACAATGGAATAATGCAAACGATTAAATTACCATTTTCGTCTTCATCGTCTTGTTCAACCGCTTCTTTGTGACTTGTTATTGCTTTTTTACTTTTCCGAACCCAGTCTTGGGTACAAACCAAGGCTTCCACTAGTGGCGGGGATAATGAACTTCGTGTTTCACTAACAACTCTTCCACCCGTACTAAACGTCGATTCTGATGCAACCGTAGTTACCGTAATCGCTAACATATCTAATATACAATATATAAAGGTTAACATAATATTATAAACTCGAACAAATAATATATATATATATATATATATATATATATATATATATATATATATATAACAAGTTACCTTTTTCCATTTTTGACATAATTGGATATCGACCAACATTAACCTTCCACCATTGCAATATGTCAAAGTCATCATCTAATGGTTCACTTGGATCCCCTAGGTATTTTATGAATTCCGTTTTAGTTTGACTTTTGTTAGCTCCACTATCTTCTCCAAACATCGCAATGAACTTGTTCATACTCTTGACTTTCACCACATCTTCCACAATTCCTTCCCGTTGAGTAGTAGAGCTTGAAATCGGTTCCTCGCACGCCAATTTATACTCGTCGTATACAAGCTTCATCTTGTCTTGTACTTTCTCTTTCACCTCTTTGCCAACCTTTTCATCCTTATCTTCGGGATGTCTCTCAAATCCCATTAGTGTTTTAAAAGCATAGTGTATAAAAAATAACTTCATACGTGGATCTAAAACGACCGAAAAATACAAAATCAAGTTCATTTTGTCAATTGAACCCCAATACTTATCGAACTTGTCCCACATATATCACCCATTATCCTAAACTTATAATCGTTATCTTCTTGAAGAGCCCGTAATTCCAAGTCTAAAGCTAAAACTTCACTAATAAAATCATGTGAAATGGGATAAGAAGAACCCGAAACCTATTAAGAAAAAACACATGCAACACATTCAATTAAAGGATATATTATACATAAAATTGTTTCTGTACAGCCTGTTATGTTTTCCTAAACTGACCCAATTGTAATTTGATTTATGACCTATACCCTAATTCATTAGAAAGTAGACTCAAATGCCTTTTCAACGATATATTATACTTATAAAAAGGATATACGGTTTGTCTGTTATGACCATTTTAAAACTACACAAAATCGAAAACAGTTTCTGCACAACCTGTTATGTTTTGCTAAACTGACCCAAGTGTACTTTGATTCATGACCTATACCCTAATTCATTAGAAAGTAGACTTAAATGCCTTTCAACGATATATGATACATATTAAAAGGATATACGGTTTGTCTTTTATGACCATTTTAAAACAACACAAAATCGAAAACAGTTTCTGTACAGCCTGTTACGTTTTGCTAAACTGACCCAAGTGTACTTTGATTCATGACCTATAACCTAATCCATTAGAAAGTAGACTCAAATGCATTTTCAACGATATATTATACATATTAAAAGGATATACGGTTTGTCTTTTATGACCATTTTAAAACGACACAAAATGAAGAAAAAAAAGTACCTTAACCGTTGTTTCCTTGAAGATTAACAATATTTTGTTGAGCTTGCGAACACGAACCCAATCATCTACTTTGGGAATCTCGATCAAATCAATTCTAAATCCCGGATCTCTAAGATCATACAACTCAAAGGCCTTTTCAAACTTTTCGGCTCGTTCTAACATATCATATGTTGAATTCCAACGGGTTTCACAATCGAGAATCAAACTAAATTTATGAGTTATTTTTTTTTGTCAATAACACATTGCTTAAACTTAGCGATTCTATCCGATGAAGCTCTAATGTATCTTACGCTATTTCTAATCCTTTCCACCGATATATTAAACTCCTTAAACCCTTCACCAACAACTATGTTCATAAAAAGTGCCATGCATCGAATATGAATATATTCACCATTAGCAACCAAATTACGTGGTTTTTCTTTAACATAATCAATCGCAACTTTATTAAGATTAGCATTATCAACACTAACCGTTAGTAAGTTGTTAATTTCCATTCCTCCAAACACTCCATAACTCACACAAATGTCTTTACCCATATGACTAAAATATAGGTTTAAAATTAATAATTCTCTTATATAAAACCCAATCATCGTCAATAAAGTGAGCGGTCATACTCATGTAATTAATTCTTTGAATACTAGTCCAAGTGTCGGTTGTGACACTTATCCTTTGTTTACAATTACTAAAGTAAATTTGTAACTGTTTTTTTTTTCTTCAAAAAATATTCCGCACAATCCCTAGACACAATATAACGAGATTGTATCTTAAAAAGAGGACAAACAAACTCCATAAACTCTCTAAAACCTTCCTTCTCCACAAACGAAAACGATAACTAGTCAACAATAATCATCTTAATTAAAGCTTTACGTATCTTATCATAATCAAAAGAACACTTTTTAACACTACCACTACAACTATCATCACCCGTTTTTACATATACATTAGGTTGATTTTTTACTATATTATTGGGATTGTTTTCACAAACCTTATAGTGTCTAATCATGGCGGAGGTACCATTTTTAGTTAAATCGCCGGCGTAAATTCTTGATAATAGTTACATCTCCCTCTTCTACCAAGTTTGTTAAATGGATCCTCAAAGTACTTTTCGTAATGTTCCCAAATCCAAGACGTGTTCTTCCTTTCGTTACGCGTAATTTGCGATGGTTGTCTCTTTTTCTTAGAGCACACGGAGTGATAATCACGATTTTGGTGATTCTGGGATTACTTTTGCTGACGTGGCAGTGAGAATCATGATTCTGAGATTTTGGGTGGTATGATAATGAGGATTGTGGGTGATTGTGGGAGTTGTGGGACCCTTTTTTTTTTTCTAACAATTATATTAAATTAAAAAAACATTATATTAAACACTAAACTATATTTAATTAAAGTAGACAATTAACAAAATTATCTTTTTTAAATATAGCTAAATTTAAAAATAAAATAAAAAATGTAAGTAAAAAACAACTTTGGGATAAAAATGTAAGTAAAAGAAATTTTGGGATAAAAATACAAATAGCTAAAGTATTAACCCAAAAAGATAAAAGTTAACAAAAAGACAAAAAAAACTTATCTTCTTCCTCATCCACACCTGCAAAATGAAAAAATAAAATTGAAATTTAAGAAAAGAGAGGAAAAAGAAACAAGAAAAGAAAGGAAAAAAAAAATTAAGATTAAGAAAAGAAAGGAAACAAAAAATTACAACGAGCCGTTGTCACCACAACGGTGGCTCACAACGACCCCCAGAACGAGCCTACCCGGAGTGATAACGAGAGGGGGAGCTCGTTCTTACTCCCACAACGAGCGAGAATCCCCCCCCCCCCCCCCCCCCCCCCCCCCGCTCTGGGTGCTCTTATTCACTTTCTTAGCCCGATTTCTGTTTCCACCACTACGCCCGCTTGATGAGCTTCGAGATTCATCACTTGAATTTGATGGTACCTCATTAACATTATCTTTTTCCATCTACAAGAGCAATAAAAACATCGTTATAAACCCGACATTCATCACTTTTGAATAGATGATATTGATTAATATAAATTGTGATAAACAATAATAAACCATATTGTTACAAACCCTAATAACAAGCTTAAGCATGACATAATAATGGATTTAAAGATAGATAAACATATGTAAACAACCATAATTCAAAAAAACTTACTCTTTGATGATGAAGATTTCGATCTTTGATGATGGAGGATTGAAGAGTGAGTTTTTTTTTCGATCTTGAATATACGGTTGCTTTGATAATTAATTTTAGTTTTGGAAAATGGAGGAATTCAAGGAGACTATTTAGTTTTTTTCAAAAATAATTCACAAAAACACCCTTTAACAATTTAACAAGCTTACTAAATGCCCCTAAATAATTTAAAAAAAAAAAAAGTTTCGGGTTAACCGGGTATTAACCGAACCGGACCGATACCCGATTAGACTATATAATGATACCCGATGACCGGACCGGGTACAAATAAACGGGCCGCGTTGGCGGGTCCTTAACGGGTCGGACCGATTATGCACTGGGCTACATGAAAAACACATGGAAAATACAATGCTCAAATTTGAATCTCATTTAAGTTGGCTTCTCTTCCTAAATAGTAAATACCTTAACTTCATTAACCAACAAAAACCAAAAATGTTTGAAATTGGGCATCTCTCATTCATGACTTCGACGGTAATTTATGTTTAACAATTACGATGTTTCCATGTACATGGTTTCACAATATACGAATGTTATGAGGTAACACAACGACACTTTTTGTTTTCTATCCTTTTCTTTTCTTGAGGAAGAAAAATTTGTTTATTATTATTTCTTTAACCTTTAGTTATTTGTAAAGCACAAAAATGAACATATGCTTAATTGGATGGTCCAGGCCAAATGAGCTATAATTTGATTTCGACAAATACATAGAAATGGTCTAACGAGTTTATTGTTTATAAATTGATAATGATATAGATAATGATAATGATTGCACCCTTGAATTTGATAAGTTTTGTTTATCTTTGAAGGACTATCAAACCCGAAACATCCTCCTCCGATGTGACAGTGATGACGACATTTACCCAATCAACAACCTTGCACCTACCATCTTTGCCCTTTTGTCCTCACCCTCAAGTCAAGACGTCTGACATCACCGTCTTGGTCACCCTCGCGAAGATGTCTTACGTGTTCTTCAGTCTTGATGAGGTTAGTAAGGACTACCTATGTATATGTCAAGTTGTCAACGACTGTCAAGTTGTCTGCGCCTGTCAAAGTTGTCAGCGCCTATCCAAGTTGTCAGCGCCTGTCAAGTTGTCAGCGCCTGTCCAAGTTGTCAGTGCCTGTCCAAGTTGTCAGCGCCTGTCAAGTTGTCAGCGCATGTCCAAGTTGTCAGCGCCTGTCCAAGTTGTCAGCGCCTGTCCAAGTTGTGAGCGCCTGTCCAAGTTGTCAACGCCTGTCAAGTTGTCAACGCTTGTTGTTAGAGCAAGGATTGACAGGCTCAGTAACTTAGGTATTTGGGATTCAACCCCTTGACCTCCTACTTAGCAGTGCGAACCTATCAAGCTCTTGGCGAGCCTAAGGTGGTCAAGTGGCTGGTTGGAGAAAGATGATCGGAATATGTTTACTGCGGGAAGTGTATATGTATTCCGGTCAAGAGATACTGTGCGCAAGTATGAGAGTAGAGAAGATGATCTCCAAAACCTGAAGTGTGGAGTATTTATACCCAACACTACCAGGTATCAACAACGTATGACCATGATGACCATTTATGACTCATCAATAGGATTCCAACGGGTATTAAAGATACAAATAACGTCCATATCATTATATAACCTTATTAATGCTTTGACAGTTACATTCAAGGATTAGGCTTGAGTGTCTGACTGGTAGGATGTCAGGAGTATGATACTATGAGATGAATCCCAAGGCATTAGTGTTGGTTTGGAGGAATACGGTACTTATTAGATACAAGGTATAAGTATTGGCTCTGGAGTGCCGGGCCAAAAGCATGAGTGACAGCCTAGGCGTAAGTGCTACCAAGGTGCCGGACATCGGACCACGAGTGCCGGACGCCGGGATACGAGTGCCGGACACCGGCCCACGGGTGCCGGACGTCGGGCCACGGGCGCCGGACGCTGGGGCCAAGCTACCGGACACGGGGCCAAATTCCCGGACACGGAGTCGGATTCCCGGTCGTGGGGCTAAGTGCCGGGTGTCGGGGCCTAAATGTCGGACACGGGGCCAAGGCTAGGGTGCCGGGGCCAAGGCTCGGGTGCCGGGGCTAAACTCCCGGACACGGGGCCGGATTCCCGGACACGGGGCAAGGGCTCGGGTGCCGGGGCCAAATTCCCGGACACGGGGCCGGATTCCCGGACACGGGGCCATTTTACCCGGACACGGGGCCTGGTGCCGGGGCCATTTTACCCGGACACGGGGCCGGGGCCGGGTGCCGAGGCCATTTTACCTGGTCGCGGGGCTTCTGGGTGTCGGGCTTACGTTCCGGGTTCTGGTCCTTTTGTCAGATTGAGATTCAATGGGCCGAACCCAAATGTTAGGTTTGATAGGCTATAAGTATAAGCCATCACCTACTAACACTATCATGCCCCCCAGTTAGGTTTTAAAAATTAGGTTTTGAAGCCTAACTCTTATGCTTTAGGCGATCGGTAAGTTTTTTTTTTTTTTTTTTTTTTTTGCGACGTCCGGTTCCTGTCCGGTGGCTAGGCTAGTAGCCGGCATACAACCGGCCTTTTTTGCCGGCGACGTGGTGTCGTTAGCCGGCATATAGCCGGCCTTTTGTGCCGGCGACTTGGATTTCACAGCCGGCATACAGCCGGCCTTTTGTGCCGGCGAAAAATATATATATATATATATATTTTTTTTGTAACTGAGGCCCTCTCTTCTTTTTGTTTTTGGGAACAGGTGAGTTTACTCGTTCCAATCAGAAGCTTCGTCTTTTGCGGGCAAGTTATTGTTGTTTTCTCCATCCTTGCAGCTTGAGTCTTATATTTATCTTATCAGTATTCTTGAATTGTAGCAGTTTGTTATAATAGTTTCAAAAGCTGAAATGGTTTCCCGAAAAGAGAAAGAGAATGATAAACCCCTTTTAGAGAAAGAGGTTAGGAGATGCAGTAGTGGCATCAATGATGTTAAGCTAGCGGATTTAATAACTAGGTTTCCATGCCTTAGTTCCTTCAATCCTGTAGCACCTACCATAGACCAACGTGCCACTGAGCCTCCTTCAGGAAAAATTACTTTATACACCAACCTTCTTACCCATTCAAACCTTAGACTTCCATGTAGCTCCTTTTATATAAAAGTGCTAACTCATTACAAAATTGGATTTGCCCAAATGCATCCTGTAGGTGCTGCTAAGGTTATAATGTTTGAGATGTTGTTGGTTGGGATGAAAATTGCTTGTTCTGTAGATTTGTTTAGGCATTTTTATAAACTGTGTAAATCTAGAGACTGGTTTAGCCTAGAACAGAGAGAGATAAGCAAAGAATGGAAGCTAGTTGAGGATCCTCCTGATAGCCTTAAGAACTGGCGGTTTGACTTTATTTTTGTGGATAGATCGTTTATTAAGCTTTGGTCAAGTGCCCTTTTTAGCTGGCCATCTAAGATACCCAACGGAGTAAATGAACTCCCCGAGCTTTCCGTTCCTAAGGCATAGGCATATGCACGCCTCCGCCGTATGTCTGTGAAGTATAGGATATGCCCCGAAGGGGTGTTGGCGATGGCTGGAATTATTAAGGATGTTGAAGAGGAGACGGTTCCCGTCATTGTGTCGAAGACATCAAAGAAACGTGGGTCTCTTTAAAATCCTTTTTTGACTTTATTATTTCGTGAAGTTGATTGTCATTTATATCTTTTCTTTGTTGCAGTTATGGGGTTGCTAGATTTCTTAGTGGGGGATGAAGAATGTGAAGTAGAGGATCATCCGCCTGCCGTAGCTTGCCAGATGTACAAAGCAGCTGGTGTTGATTTCCCTGGTCGTTCTCCTACAGGAAGAGAGGGGCAGGGCCTGGAGGTTAAGCTTCCGCTTCCAGAGAATACTGAGGATGAAGATCTCGTAGGATCCCCTGCTGGTATTATTTCAAACCTTTTGGTCTATTCATTTAAATAATAGCTATATATAACTGATGTTTTTCGTTTATGTAGGTGATGATTTTAATCCAAATGGTTACATGCTTGAAGAGCAGGATTACAGTGACCAAGTATTTAGAAGTTGAGAGACAGGTAGTTGAGTCTCAGCGCCAGCAACTTGATGCTGCCTTTCAGGGTAGAAAAGACCTTCTTGCTGCTTTTCCTGAGTTGTTCAAGCTATTACTTGATCATCCTGATGAGATGAATTTGATGTTGGAAGTTAATCGGGCTACTCATGCATTTGGTAAACACATTGTAGGGACCAAGTTGCGATCCGTTGCCGGTGATGCAGTGCTACCCTTTCTTGATCCTTTGGCGCAAAGTCAGATGCGAGCTGCTAATGCTTTGTTTGAAAAGAAAATTTTTCTTATCCTGGAGCGCATTGTCCAAGACTTGGACATTTCTATTGATGATCTTCTTGCTATTGTTACACCACCAGTGTCCATGCCACCAGTGTCCATGCCACCAGTGTAGTTTTTGCTCTCTTTTTTTTTATATGTTTGAACATTTTCCCTTGCTGTCATGAATATCAGCTTTATAAGCTTTATGGTTTGGATATTTTGCTTGGCTCTATGAGTGGTTTCTTTTTAATAATAAATGTTTATCCGTTGGATATTTATCTTATGATTTGTTTGCTATTTAAGCATATTACATCAGTGATGCATTATTTGGTTAACCGTTTATTAGTATTACTCGCGAGGTATGTCGCTTCCCTATGAGAAGTGCTTATCTTTTCTCAAGTAGATGAAAAGACGTGTTCGCATGTTTTGGCTTAGACATGAGTGTCTTATTTGGCCTTATGCTTGTGATGTTGAACAATGTTCATAAAATAAAAAGATAATGCAGTGCATAATTGGGATAATATCAGACCAAACATTTTATTATAAGGCATGGTATCCATGTCCTTGACAAAAAACAAGATTAAACTTTGACAAAACATGAAAACATAGAATAAAAATTTATCAGACCTTGATCTAGGTTTAGTCTATGTATGTCTGATCTTCAATCATAAGGATGTGACCTTCTGGCGGTCCCGGTCGTTCAGTATTCTCCCCCCTCTTTTGCCAGGCATACGTTTTCTGGGTTGGGGCCCTGTTGGTTTGTTGTCTTGCAGCTGGCACTAGGTGTTCTAACTTCCCTTCGTCCAGCGCCCTTCTTATCTCTCCTTTCAATTCCCGACAGGCATTGGTGTCATGTCCATGGTCCTCGTGAAATTCACAGTACTTGTTCATGTTTTTCTTACCAGACCTGTGTGCCATTTGTGGTGGAGGTTTAAAAGTAGAGCCTAAATGCTCTGTCTGCAGGATCTCTTTCGGGGTCTTGTTGAGAAATGGCTCGGATGCAGTCTTGTCATAAGGGCTAAACCTTCTGTTGCCTCTGTCATCCCGTCTGTCATTTCTCCTATCTTCCCGCTGTTGGTCCTGTCTACCTGACGCTGACCCACCGTTCCAAAGCTTGTCCTTCTTTCCAGCCACTTTGTTACTTATATCTGTTTCATAAACGACGATTTAAATTTCCCAATTGAAAGCCAAAAACTTGATGTGAAGGATCTAGTTTTCCGAAATTGGCTTTTAACTAGACTACGACACCGGGCAGTGTACCCTTGTCGATCGTAGTAAAGTATGGGCAAATTCCGGGTTCGAACACGGGGACTATTTATAATTGAGATAATAGCTATAAGTAACAAGAAACACGTAACAAATTGGGTTTTCTAAATTAACTAAAAGTGACAAGTATCGTTTTGTGATAAATCGAGATATGGGAAAAACACTCGTTTGGATTAGTTTCTAGTTATCCGATTGTCATTTTGGGTTGTTTGGTTGAATTAACTTCTAATGTTATAACACGATTCCTTTCGAATACCGAGCTAACTTTAGACATCTAAAACGAAACACCGTTCCTTTCGAATACGGTAGAAACCTTAAACATCTAAGTCATTAAGCAACAAGTTTATATACTCGACTTAATCTTATAAAACTTCCTTTCGAATAGTTTCTTAGCTAAAATCAAATTCAGTTTACCAAATCATTATATTACCAGTTCCTTTCGAATACTAATAATTTTAGATTAATTATAGACCGATTAACCTTTTCGTAAAACGTCTAATAAGTTATTATAAGTTCCTTTCGAATACCTACAAAATGTGTTTGTCACTAACACCTTACTTACGTTCTATATAACATGATTTTGATAATGATATGAACCTAATTACAACTAACATTCAAGTTTTAATCTAAATGTTTGATTACTCGTTAAGATTCCTTTCGAATATCCTAAACCTCAAATCAACTATAGACCGGTTGATTATTTCGTTCAATTCATCAATCAAGTTCTAAAGCTCTTTTCAGATACTAAAGTTCTTAATCAAATCATGAATATAAGTTATCTAACACTATTAAGAATTTAAACCCGAATGGTTCTTCGATTAAGCAAACATAAACATTCAACCTCAAACAAATATCCCAAAAACTCCAATCATCTAATCTAGTTTCCAATCCAAACAAGTATTATTTAACTACTCACTCATAATAGAAATTAAAGACAAATAATAATAATAAGACATGATTAAAGTGAAAATAAAAGAGTAAGAAATTCAATACCAAAAGAAAACAATGATTCCAATGAGTTTCCAAAGTATCTAGATGATGATAAAAACCGAAAGTTTGCAAAAGATTACTTCTAAGATTAACCCAAAATTACTACGATTGATGATCTCTAAGGATTATGTAATGATTATTTGATGATTTGGGACTGATTATGAGGCTCCAAAAAGATGTAAAGATAGTGTGTGTTGTTGTAAAATCGTCCTTAAGAAGCTGCTAAGCAAAAACCTTTCACCTCCTTCCTTCAATAGCATTGAAAAACGATATGTATAACTGCTGGGCAAGGAATGCGGCGCATTACCCCCTGAATGCGGCGCATTCAGGGGTCAGAACCTACAGTTTTGTAGATTTTTTCGTTGCGGTCGTTTTGGCGCTGACCGGAGGTCTTTTCGAGTCCGTATGCTCCCGATACATCCGTTTTACTATCAACTGCATCTTTTAGTCCCAAAATGATTCTTTTTCACTCCAAATATGTTTAAACACCTAAAACATAAACTTTACACAAAATTAAGAAATATGGGTCTATCCATTACGTTTTGACACAAAAACATAACAAATATCGCGAAAGAATATGCGTATAATCGAGCGATATCAAACCCCCCATACTTAAGCATTTGCTTGTCCCTAAGCAAATCCGACTCAAACTAACTCTAAAATTACAAGTTAAGAGAGAAAAAAATAAGGAATCACGGGCTTTAACATTTAAAGGTATTCCGGTGTTGAAAATAAAGATATGCGTGAAATTGTTAGATCGTAAAACCGACTACGAACATCAAAAGCTACTAAATTACTTAAGCAAATAAAACCGCAATTTCCTAATGTCAATTCCTAATTTATCCCCTAGTTTTGATATGTCTAAATAACCACCCCTTTTCCCTCACTCTCCAACCGAAGTTGGAGCGATCAGCCTTTAGGGCCGACCCCTATACCGCCTTGCTTTCGGGGGAAACCTTAAAATATCACTAAATCATTTCTTCATTTTGGTTGTTCTTTCTTTGAGAATTTTTGGTTAGTCACTTCATTTAGCTTTCCTCTCACTTTCGTTCACTTCAAATACTATAGATTTATATTTTATATTTTCTTTGAAGTGAACGGTTTTGTATAGTGAGGTTGAGTTCAATTTGTTGACGGGAAAGGCCTATGGCCTTTTTCTTCGCCTCTAACTCTCATATGGGATTAAGTGATACTAGGATTCCCCAACTACCCCCGAAAGGGTGCAAGAACTACAAGGGCTCGGTACTAAGGATATCTAGTGGTTATCCGGATTTTAGATTTTTCGGGGAAACTTAAGGAACTAAAACTAAGAAACCTAAATTGTTATCTACAAATATTTTATTAACTAAAGATGTTTCTAAACAATTTCACGTTAAAGTACCGGAATAAAGTTAAATATACAAGCCCCTATCATTTTCCCTAACTACGTTTAAGCGTTTTTTTTTTTATAAGACTCAAATGGGACAAAACGACACAACACGTAATGGATATATAGGAGGGAATATAAAATAAGCCAAATTCCCGACGTCCCCCCCATACTTATCTAACGCATTGTCCCGAATGCGTTTCCAAACTAGACAATTAAAATCTAAAAACTAAAAACCAAACAAAATAAAAGTAAAAGAAAAGGAAAGAAAATAAAAACCCGGGTTGCCTCCCGTAAAGCGCTTTGTTTTTGTCTCGTCTCGTCATCTACAAATCAAATCATCAAAACGAATTTCATAATTAGAAACATCTAGCTCATCACGCGTTTTGGCCCATGCGTCATTCCATTCCTTGGTTTCTCGCATTATCGAGCCATCCTTCCATCGTCTATAGTAGACACCTTCTCCCCCACACTTATCCTTTTCAGCACCATGCTCAATTGGTTTCCCATGTATGAAATCATCAAAGTTCACATATTCCTCGTCTTTGACCTCTATACCTCGCAAAACCTTTTCTTTTTCCAAACAAGTTAGAATAAAAATAAAGTCAACGGTTTTTTCGAGTATACCTTTAAACTTTGGACTTAAGTCCTTGTTGACTTTCAGCTTTGCACAAGATTCACCACCACATTTTTCAACGGTTTCTTTCTCAATTTCAGTTCCAGGCATCAACTCCTTTTCGATTTCAACCTTTTTCTCAACTTTTGCGACAACCGGTTCCGTACTCAAATCAAATAACTTCTCAAAATCTTCCAAAGTTATGTCTACACTAATTGGGTTGTCAACCGCCACTATTTCCGACCCATCAAGCTCCGCCAATTCCAAATCCAAACTAGTGGGTGTAGTTGTGACCCGTTTTGATGCCCCGTCTTCATTTTTTACTATTGATTCATCCCCGACTTGATTCTCTACCACTAGTTCATCTTTTCGGTCATTTTCGTGGTTCGGGGTCTCAATGCCCCGCATTGGATTGGAATGAGCCGCATTAGACAAGTTTGAAAACGAAACAGAGCTGACTGAGCTGGGAATGCGGCGCATTCCACCCAGTTTGTCCTGTTTTTCGTTTTTCGTTTCGTTTTGCTCCTCTTCGTTCCCGTAGCTAAAACCCGATCGTGTAGAATTTGCATTCACTTGCTCTTTCCCTTGAGTAGGTGTTTGATACCTTGAACCTTGGTTAAATTCACCACCTTGATCGTTTGAAGGTCTCATGTTTGATTGGGTAGAAATCTGTTTTTGACCCGTTGGTTGATTGTCAAACAGTTCATCCATCTCCTCAAACCTCCGGTCCAATTCTTGAAAAACCGCTTGGTTGCTTCTTTCCCACTGCTCAATTCTATCGTCTAACACCTTCATTGAGTTAAAAATACTCTCATTCTGCGCCTCTTGAGCATGAATAAATTCTTTCATCATGTCTTTCAAACTCACATTCTCTTCCTCATATCTCAACCTTCCGTTTTGTTGGTCTCCATAACCGAAATTCCCAGCTCGGTTTTGATAATTCATTTGGTATCGATAGCATTCCTCCGAGTAGTGTGGCCCTCCACACGTTTCACACCCATAAGACCTCGTGAACATCACCCACCTATAAATCCTGAAAAACAGTACACTAACAAACAATACCGTGAAAAATATCCAACACAAAATAAAACACAAAAGCTAAAATCTCAATTAAATCAAGTCCCCGGCAGCGGCGCCAAAAACTTGATGTGAAGGATCTAGTTTTCCGAAATTGGCTTTTAACTAGACTACGACACCGGGCAGTGTACCCTTGTCGATCGTAGTAAAGTATGGGCAAATTCCGGGTTCGAACACGGGGACTATTTATAATTGAGATAATAGCTATAAGTAACAAGAAACACGTAACAAATTGGGTTTTCTAAATTAACTAAAAGTGACAAGTATCGTTTTGTGATAAATCAAGATATGGGAAAAACACTCGTTTGGATTAGTTTCTAGTTATCCGATTGTCATTTTGGGTTGTTTGGTTGAATTAACTTCTAATGTTATAACACGATTCCTTTCGAATACCGAGCTAACTTTAGACATCTAAAACGAAACACCGTTCCTTTCGAATACGGTAGAAACCTTAAACATCTAAGTCATTAAGCAACAAGTTTATATACTCGACTTAATCTTATAAAACTTCCTTTCGAATAGTTTCTTAGCTAAAATCAAATTTAGTTTACCAAATCATTATATTACCAGTTCCTTTCGAATACTAATAATTTTAGATTAATTATAGACCGATTAACCTTTTCGTAAAACGTCTAATAAGTTATTATAAGTTCCTTTCGAATACCTACAAAATGTGTTTGTCACTAACACCTTACTTACGTTTTATATAACATGATTTTGATAATGATATGAACCTAATTACAACTAACATTCAAGTTTTAATCTAAATGTTTGATTACTCGTTAAGATTCCTTTCGAATATCCTAAACCTCAAATCAACTATAGACCGGTTGATTATTTCGTTCAATTCATCAATCAAGTTCTAAAGCTCTTTTCAGATACTAAAGTTCTTAATCAAATCATGAATATAAGTTATCTAACACTATTAAGAATTTAAACCCGAATGGTTCTTCGATTAAGCAAACATAAACATTCAACCTCAAACAAATATCCCAAAAACTCCAATCATCTAATCTAGTTTCCAATCCAAACAAGTATTATTTAACTACTCACTCATAATAGAAATTAAAGACAAATAATAATAATAAGACATGATTAAAGTGAAAATAAAAGAGTAAGAAATTCAATACCAAAAGAAAACAATGATTCCAATGAGTTTCCAAAGTATCTAGATGATGATAAAAACCGAAAGTTTGCAAAAGATTACTTCTAAGATTAACCCAAAATTACTACGATTGATGATCTCTAAGGATTATGTAATGATTATTTGATAATTTGGGACTGATTATGAGGCTCCAAAAAGATGTAAAGATAGTGTGTGTTGTTGTAAAATCGTCCTTAAGAAGCTGCTAAGCAAAAACCTTTCACCTCCTCCCTTCAATAGCATTGAAAAACGATATGTATAACTGTTGGGCAAGGAATGCGGCGCATTACCCCCTGAATGCGGCGCATTCAGGGGTCAGAACCTACAGTTTTGTAGATTTTTTCGTTGCGGTCGTTTTGGCGCTGACCGGAGGTCTTTTCGAGTCCGTATGCTCCCGATACATCCGTTTTACTATCAGCTGCATCTTTTAGTCCCAAAATGATTCTTTTTCACTCCAAATATGTTTAAACACCTAAAACATAAACTTTACACAAAATTAAGAAATATGGGTCTATCCATTACGTTTTGACACAAAAACATAACAAATATCGCGAAAGAATATGCGTATAATCGAGCGATATCAGGGTCTTGTTGAGAAATGGCTCGGATGCAGTCTTGTCATAAGGGCTAAACCTTCTGTTGCCTCTGTCATCCCGTCTGTCATTTCTCCTATCTTCCCGCTGTTGGTCCTGTCTACCTGACGCTGACCCACCGTTCCAAAGCTTGTCCTTCTTTCCAGCCACTCCTCTTGCCAAAGAGACAGTTTCCCTTGATCTTAAGAAGTCATAGGCTCTATCTGTGGCTTCCTTGAAGGTGGCTGGAGTCCTTTTTGCAAGTGTTTCCTGCAACTGACCAGGCAAGAGGGAAAAGGTGAAACCTGAAATTTGTTGGCTTTCTGGCAAACCTGGGATCTTTTGGCATTCCTGCGTGTACCGCAGGATGAAGTCTCGCAAAGCTTCCCCTTCCTTCTGCCGGATTAGGTGGGCCTCCAGATGTGTCCTGCGTTGTTTCTTTTGCTGAAAGAATTGATACACAAACTTTGCCTTTAGATCAGCAAAGTCCCTAATGCCCCTTTCTGGAAGGCCAACAAACCAATCTCTTGCAAACCCTTGCAATGTTCCTGGAAACATTTTACAGGCTACAGGGTCTACCCATTTTTCTGTCATGATGGCCTGCTCAAACAAGGCCATATGGTCGTCTGGGCTTCTTGTGCCGTCATAAGTGCCTACAATGGAGGGGACCTTCTGCTTGTCTGGCATCGGATATCTTGACACCCAGTCACAAAATTTTGAACTTACTATTGATACAGGCATAATAGCTTCTCTTTGCATTTCTCCTTCTGCTAGTTGCTGCAACAGTCGTAATAACTCTTTATTGGGATTTTGAGGTGGCGCCGGTGTCGGCGCGTTCCGCCTCAGGCGATCCGCCAACTGTGTTAACAGGACATCTGTTTCGGATTATTGGGGGATTACCTGTGGTGGTGCTGGCTGCAGGGATGCCAATAGTTGAGCCAGGAGGTGATTAGATGAGGTTGGTGCCGGGACTGATGCTGCTCCTTGGATATTCTGAAATGTCCTTCTCTGCGTTCCCATGCTTGGGTCCTCTCCCGTTCCTTGAGTGCCGGGTTGGGATCCTGCCGAGGCAGGCTGCCTAGGGGCTTCAAAGCCATGAAGTTCTGGGACAGCCTGCCTAGAGGCTTCAGCGGCTTCTTCGTGCAGTGTTGAGGTACGAGACATGGGGATCTGAAAACTTGACACGTTTGGCGTTGGTATGACAGATGCACTAGCTCCGGACACCCTTGTAGAATACAAAGGTCCAGTGGTTGTTGATCGATACAGACGGGCAGGACCTGAATCCCCTAGTGTCCAATCCTCCAAGGCTGAAAATCCGTGCCTGCCTGTCCTCCCCATAGGACCTCTCTCAAACACCATGTCTGTCTCCATGAATTGACTGGATGGAATAGGCAATGAAACAAATGCACGAGGTGACGAAACAATCGTCGGTATCAGGGTGGTACTCCCTTCAGCTTGGGATGTGGTCACAGCAGTCACTGGGGAAGGGGTTACAATAGTCATTGGGGGTGGGGCTATAGCAGTCACTGGGGGTGGTGTTGTAGTAGTTACTTCTGGGACTGAGGAAATTATTGGTGAAGAGTTCATGTCTTCCATGATGAAAAAAGAAACGAATTGAAGAAAAACCTTGTGAAAATCTGGAAATGAAGATGAAACACCGTTGCTAAAAAACGTGTCCCACGGATGGCGCCAATGTTAGAGCAAGGATTGACAGGCTCAGTAACTTGGGTATTTGGGATTCAACCCCTTGACCTCCTGCTTAGCAGTGCGAACCTATCAAGCTCTTGGCGAGCCTAAGGTGGTCAAGTGGTTGGTTGGAGAAAGATGATCGGAATATGTTTCCTGCGGGAAGTGTATAGGTATTCCGGTCAAGAGATACTGTGCGCAAGTATGAGAGTAGAGAAGATGATCTCCAAAACCTGAAGTGTGGAGTATTTATACCCAACACTACCAGGTATCAACAACGTATGACCATGATGACCATTTATGACTCATCAATAGGATTCCAACGGGTATTAAAGATACATATAACGTCCATATCATTATATAACCTTATTAATGCTTTGACGGTTACACTCAAGGATTAGGCTTGAGTGTCTGACTGGTAGGATGTCAGGAGTATGATACTATGAGATGAATCCCAAGGCATTTGTGTTGGTTTGGAGGAATACGGTACTTATTAGATACAAGGTATAAGTATTGGCTCTGGAGTGCCGGGCCAAAAGCATGAGTGACAGCCTAGGCGTAAGTGCTACCAAGGTGCCGGACATCAGACCACGAGTGCCGGACGCCGGGATACGAGTGCCGGACACCGGGCCACGGGTGCCGGACGTCGGGCCACTGGCGCCGGACGCTGGGGCCAAGCTACCGGACACGGGGCCAAATTCCCGGACACGGAGTCGGATTCCCGGACGTGGGGCTAAGTGCCGGGTGTCGGGGCCTAAATGTCGGACACGGGGCCAAGGCTAGGGTGCCGGGGCCAAGGCTCGGGTGCCGGGGCTAAACTCCCGAACACGGGGCCAAGGCTCGGGTGTCGGGGCCAAATTCCCGGACACGGGGCCATTTTACCCGGACACGGGACCTGGTGCCGGGGCCATTTTACCTGGACACGGGGCCTGGTGTCAGGGCCATTTTACCCGGACACGGGGCCTGGTGCCGGGGCCATTTTACCCAGACACGGGGTCGGGGCCGGGTGCCGGGGCCATTTTACCCGGACACGGGGCCGGGTGCCGGGGCCATTTTACCTGGTCGCGGGGCTTCTGGGTGTCGGGCTTACGTTCCGGGTTCTGGTCCTTTTGTCAGATTGAGATTCAGTGGGCCGAACCCAAATGTTAGGTTTGATAGGCTATAAGTATAAGCCATCACCTACTAACACTATCACTTGTCATTTGAAGGCACCTGTCTTATTAGCTGACGTGCCGTCATAATGGCACTTCACGAATGCTTTATTTTCGTCATAATAGTAAGGCGTTACATATACTGGTGATTAATGATTAAGATCGTTTAAGTATTCATGATCATCATTAATGGATCAACGTTCCATATACTTGAGACTGGCCATATAAATACATGGTCCAAATCATTTTCGATCTCATCTCATCTCATCTCAACTCACACTTACTGAAGCTTAAACACATAGTTCATACACTCTTGCCTTCATCCTCAACCTTGATCACCCTAGGTTCGTCAAGAACTTGTTGGGTTTGCACTGTGATCATCACAGGAGATCTAAGGTTGACATCACCTAAACCCTAATCCTTGTGTTTGACAATCGTTGCTCGAACATTGGCGCCATCCGTGGGACACGTTTTTTAACGGCGTTTCACTTTTCACAATTCCTTTTTTTTTTCTTTCTCCGTAATCAACCGTTTCCATGGAGGCAACAAATTCATCGCAGGTCATTTCTTCAGCGCCAGAAATAACCACTACCGTGACTACCACTGCACCGGAAACGGTGATGACTTCAGCCCCTGCTTTTCCTCCATCACCTGTTCGTACCACAATGCCGGAACCATACGTCGATTCTGAGTGGACGGTGTCGGATCTAAGGTCGACACAAGGGTATCCCTCTTTAACAAGTCCCATTTTTTCCACAAGGCTGGCGAGAACAAGTATGTTTACTTCACCACCGTCAGTGACATCCATCCCTCCATTTCAGCCTCTTTTGTCCCACAGGACAAGCTCGCAAGAGGATGGCACAGATCTTGTAAGACAACTGTTGGGAAAATCAACGATTTAACCCAAGTTAATAAATCTGTTTATTAAAGTCTTAGTCTGAGTGATTTGAGTCTGAGTGACTCTGAGTCTGAGTGACTCTGAGTCTGAGTGACTAAAAGCAACTAAGGCATTATGGAGCTGACTACTCATCTTCATAATGAAACGTAATGCTTTAATTTAGGTATGTTAGTTAGATAAAATCTTCTATCTTTTTAGAAGATTTACTAAGATTCATACTTATCAAGCTCACTATTATTGTGTATAAATAGTGAGCTTGAGCTTTGTAATCGTTGCACCTTTTCAAGAAATATAACTGTGTGTTATTTTCATTGTTTCGTTATTATATTTCCGCTATAATAAACTAAGAAACTGAGAACTTAATCGATTCGTAACAATTAACATCTAAATACTTATTTGTAATTGATTAGCTAGTGTTTGAGATCTTATTGAGACCTAACAAATAAGATTTTAATTTTAATTAATTTACCAATCTTAAACGATCAATACATAAAATCTCAAATACAATGTCATCATCGTCATCAAACACACCTGCTATGGCTGGAAAATGTATTCCTATTTTCAGTGGCCACAACTTTGCTCACTGGAAACTTAAAGCTGAGTGGCATCTGTCCGGAATTCACGAAGAGATGTTGAGGACTGTAACAGATGGACCAATCATTCCAGGAAAGCACATTGATGAGGTCAAGGAAGGAGATAAAGTTGTCCAACGTGCAAGGTGGGTTCAAACTCCCAAATCACAGTGGACAGATGTTGATAAACTACTCTTTAATCTGGATCCAAGAGCAAGAAGGATTCTAGGTAATGTTGTATCTGAACAAATATTTTCCAACATTGCTGGATGCAGAACCGCTAAAGAAATATGGGATACTTTAATAGTATCTTATGAAGGAGTTCCAATAGTAAGAGAACAACGGCTAAACTGTCTGATTAGGAATTATGAAAATTTCTATGTAAAAGACAAAGAAACCTTAGCTGACGTGCATACAAGATTCCAAGTACTGTTGAATGATCTTTCAGCCCTAGGAATGATGAAATAAAATGATGAAATCTGCAAAAAGTTTGTTGACATCTTGCCCAACAAATTTGAATCTGTTATTACATCTCTTGTTGTCAGTGAAAAATTGTCCACCTACAAGCTGCCTGGTCTCTTTGGATTGTTGCTGAATTTTGAAGAAGCTCAAGAGAGGAAAAAGATAAACACAAGAAGAACCACAAGAGATCCAGAAGCTGCATTAGTTGCTACAAGCAAAAGGAATAAAGAAATTTATTCTAAATCTGACTCATCTAAGTCTGAGTCACACTCAGACTCAGAATCAGATGATGAAACTGAGGTCAAGAAACTGAAAAGTCAGCTTGCTTTGTTAACTATGAAGCTTGAACAGAAGACAGGCTACAAAGGAAAGAAACCTTTCGATCTGAAGAAGGTGAAATGCTTTAAATGCAATGAATATGGTCACATGGTTGCTGACTGTAAAGTAAAGAATGCTCAGACTGAACACATGGACGAGGTTGCTGAGAGGGCCCAAAGATACCGAAAGAAGTATCTTAAATACAAGAAAGGCAACAGTTCAAATACACAAAAGCCTCAAACTGAGCAAAAGGCATTCTTTGCTGAAGAATGGCTAGATGAGGAACTGTCTTCTGATGAGGATGAGGAAGTGGTGGATGAATGCTTAATGGCATTCACAGAAGAAGTGACTGAAGCTGAGAAATCTGCTTCTCAGTTCGAGAAGGATCTGAAGGAAGCTGAGAGACTGAGTTGCAACTCAGACTGGAACAAGTCAAAACTTTATAAGGTACACAATTTTGACACTTATACAAATGAACAAAAACTTCAAATGTTTGAGTATATTTTTGTTGACTTGACCACCACTTTAGAAGAACAATCTGAATTCAAACAAAAAATCAAAGATCTTGAAAATACCTTGAAAATTAAAGATGATAAAATAATTGAACTAGAAAGTTATAAAGTTCTTTTAAATGCTCGGATTGAAGCTTATAGTGATCTTGCAAAAGAAAATTATAAATTTAGAGAAGAAAACTGAGCATTATAAAAGAATTTGTAAATCATGGTGCATATCATCCTTAAAAAATGAAGATTGTTTGAGCAGACAGGTACCCAAACAAGTTCAAGCTGTGTTGGGTGAGGACTTCAGTCTGAAGAAGCATATGACTGAAGACGAAGAAGAAGCTGAAAAGGCTGAAAGAGAAAAAATTATTTTCAAACCAGAAATTCTTCCAAATACTTTCACTTATATGAAAGGAGAAAAAATAATGATGTCAAATGCTTTTGTTAAACCTGTAATTTCCCAAGTTTCTAATAAAAGTGATTCTTCATCTTCTTCTCAGTCTGAATGTGTTAATTTATCTGAAACTGATAAAAATGTGCATGCTGAAAAAGATTCTGTGCATCTAACTAATAGCTTGCCCAAGGTTGTGAGTAAACCTAAGATTCGGCACCCAGTCAGTTCCAAAAGTCTGAACAAAAGTCATGAAACCAAAACTATTGATAAACTGGGGAATCAATTGTTGGAACTGACTAACATAGTAAAAACTCTAGTCAGGAACAAATCACCTAATCACATCAGGCCCAACACTCCTCCTAAGAGAAAATGCTACAATTGTGGTGAAAAAGGACATGAAGCTGTGTTTTGTAAACAACTGACCCAGTCTAGACCACAGAAAATGTTGCATTCAATTGATGAACCTTTATTCATGCTACATATGGATTTGTTTGGACCAATTGGGATTGAGAGTCAAGGAGGAAAGAAATACACCCTTGTAATCGTTGATGAATTTACTAGATTTACTTGGGTTATATTTTTAAGGGCGAAAAGTGATGCAACTGAGGAAATCATCAGTCTGATCAAAAGGGAACAGCGACAGAAAAACTCTCTTGTTCGTCAGATGAGAAGTGACCATGGAACTGAGTTCAAAAACTCAGTTTTGATAGATTTTTGTGATCAATTAGGAATAGTCCAAAACTTTGCCTCAGTTCGAACTCCTCAACAAAATGGAGTTGCAGAGAGAAGAAATAGAACACTAATTGAAGCTGACTTCTGAGATCAGCATGATGCGAAAGGGGAAACACGTAGCTGAGGCATCACAAGGGGATGCTCAGACTCAGGGGGAGAAAACAGTTATACCAACTGATGAGTCTGACCTCCCCAAGCAAGATCTGAAAAGAAAGAGGGATGAAGGGGAGAAGAAATACTACAAGACTACCAGATTTAATCTAAAAACGGGTCAGTCTGAAGTCTTCTATGAGACTGATTACAGTGACTTATCAAGCAGTGAGTCTGAGAAAGAAGATAAGAAGGGAAAAGGAAAAGTTGGAGCTGACAGTGATACTGACCAACAAACTGATGAGGAAATTGAAATGGAAGAGCCCCCAACTGTACAGACTGAGCAAGAAATTGAAATCAAGAAAAGACAAGATGAAGCTGAGAAACTGGCTAAGCTTCAAAGATATGCTCACAATTCTGGAATGACTGTTGAACAATACAAGGAGTATGTCAGAGGGTTATACATGGAGAAATTTGAAGATAATCCACAAGACCAGTCAATGAAGGCAGCTGAAACACTTGAAGCTGAGATGAAGGAAGAAGAAGAGTTGGCTATTGAAGAAGAACAACTGAGGGTGGAAGCTGACAGATTAATGGCTAAACAGGTGTTAAGAGAAGAAGCCAGACTTGACTATATTGAGTCAAACTCTACAATGAGAAGGAACAAGAATAAAATCCAAAACTTAGACTGTGTTGATACTGGAGGATCTGACCTCATGCTAGTTTGTTATCATAAAGAGGGATCTTTTAGGGTTGGAGTACACAGAATGCACACGTTGGGTTTAGAAGAATGGAAAGAGATTGCCAGTCTGAGCTCAGGAATAACTAACATTGCTCACAGAATGAATGTAAAAAGAGAAGCTGTCTCGAATGTCAATGTAGCTCATGTGCTGAAACTGATGTCAGATGAGGATTATAGGGCATTTTGTACTATCCATAGGGTGAGAGCTGGGGCTAAATCTCTTGGTCTGGAAACAAGCTACATGCATCCTGTTCCAAAAGGGGTTATATTTCAAGACAAGACTTATGTGAAGACTGAAAATCATGAGGGCTTGTGTTATGTTGATTGTGGGGGAGAGGAATGCTTCCAAGCCAAAGACAGACTGAATATGGCCTCCATCTACCATTGCATTGCTCTGCTTAGCGAATGTGAGTCTGATCAATGCCTCCCCTTCCGAATGAAGCTGATTAGTTGGTTATTCAATAACCTTAGAAGAATTGAAGAAATGGGGACTTTGATGGACAAGGTGGATCTGATCAAGAAAGAGTATCAAATGCTATTCCATAAATCTGATGCTGAAATGGAAAAGCTACTTGATTGGAAAACTGAGAGGCTGAAATGGGCAAAGGAAGTGAACAAGCCTACGCCATGGGAGGTGCCTTTGAAGAAGAAAAGATCTGTCAAGAGGAGGAAGTGATGTGTTTTATGTATCTTTTTGTTCACAAACAGTTTTAAGTAAACAATTTTAGTTTGTGTTTATTTTTTGTGCATGAATTGTAAAATACTTTAATTCAAACAGATAGGGGGAGATTGTTGGGAAAATCAACGATTTAACCCAAGTTAATAAATCTGTTTATTAAAGTCTTAGTCTGAGTGATTTGAGTCTGAGTGACTCTGAGTCTGAGTGACTAAAAGCAACTAAGGCATTATGGAGCTGACTACTCAGCTTCATAATGAAACGTAATGCTTTAATTTAGGTATGTTAGTTAGATAAAATCTTCTATCTTTTAGAAGATTTACTAAGATTCATACTTATCAAGCTCACTATTATTGTGTATAAATAGTGAGCTTGAGCTTTGTAATCGTTGCACCTTTTCAAGAAATATAACTGTGTGTTATTTTCATTGTTTCGTTATTATATTTTCGCTATAATAAACTAAGAAACTGAGAACTTAATCGATTCGTAACAATTAACATCTAAATACTTATTTGTAATTGATTAGCTAGTGTTTGAGATCTTATTGAGACCTAACAACAACCTGTTTCGATTGCTTCCCAGCCTGCTACTCAAGGGGTTCAGGAGGATCCCATTGTGGAACTGCTTAGAAGGTTAGCTCAGAACACTCAGCCACCACCACATCCATAATAAAAAGATAAAAAACAAAAATGTGTTATTGGCTTGATCATCCAATAAAACATTATTTTTCAAAGCTAGACAATGTCACACAAAGCAAGGCTACGCCTAGACAACGCCATGCCAAATCACAACAAGGACAAAGACAGGTTATTTCAGATAGAGCTGCATGGTTTGCAACCGAACAGACTTCCAACTTTGACAAAAATTTCTATAATTCTTTTAAAGAACACACAGTTAGTTATTTTCATGTGTGGACTAAACAGAAAACATCGAATGCTATGCTACAGCCGGTCCGATGCTACCGCCGGTCCATGGCTTGGCTATCGGCCGGTCCTGGCTTACCGCCGGCCAAAAAAAAAAAAAAAAAAAAAAAAAAAAAACTTACGAGTAACGAGTGATGATAGTTACGACTTGCAAACCGTTGTTTTGGCAAATCCTAACTCGGGGGCATGATGAGGTTAGTAAGGACTACCTATGTATATGTCAAGTTGTCAACGACTGTCAAAGTTGTCAACGCCTGTCAAAGTTGTCAACGCCTGTCCAAGTTGTCAGCGCCTGTCCAAGTTGTCAGCGCCTGTCCAAGTTGTCATCGCCTGTCAAGTTGTCTGCGCCTGTCCAAGTTGTCAGCGCCTGTCCAAGTTGTCAGCGCCTGTCCAAGTTGTCAGCGCCTGTCAAGTTGTCAGCGCATGTCCAAGTTGTCAGCGCCTGTCCAAGTTGTCAGCGCCTGTCCAAGTTGTGAGCGCCTGTCCAAGTTGTGAGCGCTTGTCCAAGTTGTCAGTGCCTGTCAAGTTGTCAACGCCTGTCAAGTTGTCAACGCTTGTCATTTGAAGGCACCTGTCTTATTAGCTGACGTGCCGTCATAATGGCACTTCACGACTGCTTTATTTTCGTCATAATAGTAAGGCGTTACATATACTGGTGATTAATGATTAAGACCGTTTAAGTATTCATGATCATCATTAATGGATCAACGTTCCATATACTTGAGACTGACCATATAAATACATGGTCCAAATCATTTTCGATCTCATCTCATCTCATCTCAACTCACACTTACTGAAGCTTAAACACAGAGTTCATACACTCTTGCCTTCATAATCAACCTTGATCACCCTAGGTTCGTCAAGAACTTGTTGGGTTTGCATTGTGATCATCACAGGAGATCTAAGGTTGACATCACCTAAACCCTAATCCTTGTGTTTGACAATCGTTGCTCGAACAAGTCTAATGGCGTTATTTTTTTTCTAATAAAAGCAAAACACCCTCTTTGTGTAATGCATGTCAACTTGGTAAACAAGTCAAACTTTCGTTTTGTAGTTCATCTTCATTTGTTAATTATGCTTTTGACATATTCACTCCGATATATGGACTTCTCCTAATCCGAGTGTAAGTGGATTTAAATATTATGTCTTATTCTTGGATCATTTTACGCAATTTTTATGGGTTTTCCCATTTACGTAGAAAGTGTGATGCATTTGATAAATTTTTACAATTTCGTTCGTATGTGAAAACTCAATTTAATTGTGAAATTAAGTCATTCCAATGTGATCACGGGGGTGAATTTGATAACAAAACATGTACAACTTATTTCGTTCCAATGGTATTCTTTTTCGGTTTTCATGTCCCAAAACCTCGCAACAAAACGACAAGTCTGAACTTATGATTAGAACTATAAATAATCACTTATGGGGACTAACGGATGCAACGAGAGTTGGGCCTGGAAACTGAAGACAAAAATTGGTTGTAGTGTCATACCGCTCAGGTTAACCAAGTGTTCCCATTCAAACTTAAGCGAAAAGATTTTCCTATTCGACTTAGTTTTGCCAAGACAATCAATAAAACGCATCGTTTGACAATTTCGTACTTCGTTTTTATCTATCAGAATCCATTTTTTCACATGAGAAACTCTATGTGCCGTTGTCAAGAAGAATATCATGCGAAAATACAAAGTGTTAGTAATGTCTGCTAAAATTTTAAACGAGACGGAGTACACACTTCAAATGTTGTTTATTGAAAAGTTTTACGTCATTAATACAAGTGCATGTAAAAGAGATTAATGTTGCATTTTTATATGCATCTTGTACCTACATTTTTTACATTGTATGGTAGTTTGAATATTTGTTAGATGTTATTTATCATTCTTCATATGTCTTTTAGCGTAATTACGTGAAACATGATTTTTTCGCCTCCGTTGTATCACGTGAGTACTATACTAGTACATATAGACAAAATGTCGTCTTTGATAATTGCAAACTCTACCCCAACTTACCATCCTGGCTTCACCACCGTTGATGCAAGTAGTGGTTAATTTATTGGTGTGTTATATTGTATGTATTGTATCTTGTTTTTGAGAATGGGAAATGAAGAAGAAAATACTTGTTAAGTTTATAGTTGTTTTAGTTTTTATTGGAAGATTGATTATTTGAAAACGGTTTTTTATCGATGGTTCTTTCGTTGTATTATCAAATGCCTCCATCATGTAAACCACCAACTCGTCTCTAACCATCTATTACTAAGTTAGGATTTTATTTATTATAAGTCCTTAAATGGATATAGATCGTTGTATGGATATGCTAAGACTTTATGCACCAAACAGTGAATGACTAAATCGTGTTTGTTTTCCATTCTAAATGACTTGATTGAATGATGTAAACGACCAGTCCCTCATAATATTCAACCTATTAACTTGAAAACAAACGGCACCTTAGTCGATACCCTAGCTAAAATTGACACCGATAACAAGCTTGTCATCATTCGGAACAAGATCGTAACTTTCGCTACAAACATCACTTTATCTATAACCAAAGCGTTATCATGCCACTATCAAACGATACACCACCACACAACAACAACGAACAACCAATTCACACCCCTAAAACCGAAAACCCCGTTACGATCTCTTACTTATCTATCACCAAGATCTAAAATGATGTCGACACACAAACTCGACTTCCATTTCCCTCACTTATGAATTACATGTTAATACATTTTCTCTTGGTCACCAATCTTATCCAGCAAAATTTGTTTTTGTTGAATTCGAATATGATCCACCTTGGGAGTCGGTTGACCCGAACAACTTAAGTGTAAGCCTCAAGGACGAGGCTCATTTTCAAACAGGAAGCATCGATACGTGCATGATTAGATAATAGTTGACATAAATACTTATAAGTTGACAAAAGCACTTTTAAGTAGTTATAATTTTTACTATATTATTTGCATTTTTAATTAAGCATGTATAGTCTTTGATCTAGTCTAGTTAGTTGTATATTACTGACATTAGTTATTAGTTACTACAAGTAGTGGTTAGTTTATCGGTTTGTTATTTTGCTTTTGAGAATGAGAAATAGAAATGAAAAAGAAATATTGGGTTAAGTGGATTGTTATTTTAGTCTTTTCTTTTCTAGTGTTTTTTGGAATATAGATCATATCGAATCGGTCTTTTATTAATTATTGTAATTCTAATTCAAAACGAGCTTACAAATTTTTTTTTTTTTCATTATAAGAAATTAACGGGAGAGATATGAAGTTTTGATAAACTTCGGCAAATTTTGTCCGTCTAGTCTTTTGACCATAACAAGTTTTCATTTATGTTTTGTGTTTGAATAAGCAGTTATAAAAGTTAAAATAAATTTTAACGGCTAAGTTTTTTAAAACGTGAATAAAATCTAGTGATTGAATATAAAATATATTAAAGATTTGGTTATAAACTAGAAAATAATAAACTTCAAAGACCAACACTAAAATTAAAAAAATGTAAGATCCATTATGTTGACTACAACGAAATTTGAGAGATAATTTTGTGTCAGGATAAGCAGTCTTAAAAATTAAAATAAACTATTAATGCATAAATATTTTAAAACGTGAATAAAAAAGAACGATTAAATAGAAAATATATTAAGACGTGACGTGATGTGTTTTACTAACAATAGTTCCCCATGTTATTATTCACAACTAATACCTTGTAATAAAAGAGCATTTTTAGGACATGATTCCCAATCAACCAAAAACAATTAAAATAAGGCTAAATTACGAAAATGTCAAAATATTGGGGTGCTATTTTACAAAATGTCAAAATTTTTAAATTTTTTTACAAAATGTCATCAATTTCGCATATCGCATAACGCATATGCATATGCATATGCGATATGCGATTTCTGTAAAAAAAAAAAAAAAAAAATATGCGAGGGTATAAATACTGGTCAAAATTGGTCAAACCTAAAAATCATCCCATCGTTTTCTTCCCCCGCCGGCGGCTTCATGACCAAATCAAAAAATCCGAAATCACAAACATAATCAATCAACAGAAATGGATCAAGGACACCCTAGACGTGATAATCAGGTATTAATTTACAAGTTTTCATAGTTTTTGTTTGCTTGAATCTAGCGGCGGCGACGTAATGAATTTTTTTGGCTTAAATCGTTGATTAGGTTGTAATTATTGATGTTTTGTTAGTTATAATTGCTATTTAGGACATACCAAATGCATTAGGGTTAGTTAATTGTGAGGTTTAGTGGATTTAGGTTTGAAAAAAACCCCAAATTGGGGAGCTCGATGGGTTCGCATAATAAGATGTTCTTATTATGCGAACTGGCCTATTTTAAAAAAATTTATGCGAACTGTCCTTTTTTTTTTTTTTTTTTAAATAACAATGTTAATAATCAAGGTTATTGATCAGACATATTAATTCAATAAAACGTCGACTTAGTTTGATTGATTTGTTGTACATGCCAAATTTTGTTAACATAAAACGGTAAATGTAACGAAATGTCAAGTTTTACTAATTATATCCCAATTTGATAGATTCATCGTATCTGTATCTAAGGGAGTCGGTATATGATTCATCGTTCAAGATACTTCATAAATAATATTTGTTAATTATTTGATAATTAGTATTAAAGGAGAACTGCCAAAGAAAACTAGCAATGAAAACAAAGCCAAGATTTAGGTAGTATATGATTGATAATTTAATACAACTGTACATACATTTTAAGTTTATTCCTTCCAACCATATTAGAATTGTGGGTAATTCGCCAACGTAACTATAGTTACGCCAACTATTTATACAAACTTTAACAATTACTATCCTTTGTTTTGTTGGTTTTGCAGTATGTTCCTGCGACAGTTACTATACGTGGTAAGTTCCATATAGGTTTAGGTATTAGAGATAGGTTGCAGTTGGTAGATGCGCAGTTACAGCTTTTTAGGAGTACTTGTTTTGGTCCTTGGCTTGATTCTGTAGATAGGAACAGGGACCCTTTATTAGTTCATTTGTTTCTTCAGACCTTAGAGACCCCGGAGGTCCCATCTGATGAGGAGTTGGTATTTAGTGTGGGGGGTGTCCATGTGGTTAGGTTTACCCGGGAGGATTTTTGTATCATCACCGGGATGCGTTTTGGAGAACGCACGTTCCCTTCGACCGGTGCCATTACATTTCGGAGACGTGTTTTTCCGACCTTAGATACACGTACTTCGCACTTGAAGGGCGGTCATGTCAGTGAGTTGTTTGCGGATACGGCTAGGTTTGGTCGGTTGTCTGATGCGGATGCAGTGAGGGTTTGTTTATTGATGATGGTGCATCACGGGTTTATGGGACTGCAGGATGACATCGCCATACCCGATGGCATGTTACGTTTGGTTGAGGATTTCGAGTCGTGGAACTCGTTTCCGTGGGGATCGTTTCTCTGGTCACAGGCACGTCGGTGCCTTTCGATGGCGTTGATAAAACGCAAGAGTATTTTGGAGCGCCGCAAGGGTAAGTCGGCGTCGAAGAAAGACACCTGGAAACTGATTTTCAAAACCAACAAAATGTTGAGTATGTTTATGACCAACAAACTGATTTTCAAAACCAACAAAATCATGTTCAAAACCAACAAAATGATTTTCAAAACCAAGAAAACAATTTTGAAAACTCCCAAAACTACGTTTTTCCGGAATATGATTATTCCCTTGAAGAAAATGTTGAATATGAATATGTTTCAACAAATGATTCAAGGGATGATCAAGGTATTTCAGACGAGGAAAATTCTTCATCATCGTCCGAAAGTAGCGATGATGAAGATAACCCTCTTCTTCAAGTGCCCTTCTGGGACATGCCTCCAATTCCTGAAACACCTGCCCCATTTAAGCCTCCATCAAAACCTCTTAGATATAACCCTTCTGAACATGTCACATTACGTGATGTTTTCGATAACAAAGAAAAATTAAAAATCGCTTTAGGGTTAAAATGTATAAATGAAGGTTTTGAAATAAAAGTTAAAAGATCAAATAAAACAAGGTTTGAGGCAGTATGTAAATTTGAAAAATGAGAGTGGTTCTTGTTAGCCACACAAATAAAAAATCTCGAGTCTTTTGAAGTTAAAAAATTAACCGATAGACATACATGTTCAATAACTCAAATTCATCCAAATCATCGTCAAGCAAACAAAAAAGTCTTGGCATGTTTAATAAAAGAGGCCCTAGAAGATCCAAGCCGGAAATACACTGGGAGAGACATTATCACGGACATGCGTGTTAATCATAACATTAGCATTTCATACCAACAAGCATGGAGAGCAAGAGAATATGCTATAACAATGATTAGAGGGACCCCGGAAGAATCATTTGCTCAACTACCAATTTATCTACATAATTTGGTCCAGCAAAATCCGGGAACCATAACACATATCACGAGGGACCGTGAAAAGCGTTTTGAGATGCTATTTGTTGCAATCGGTGAATCGGTAAGAGTTTTTAAGTTATTTTTGTTAACTATTATTATTATTATTCATGATACCTCATCATATATCTATTTTTGTTAACTATTATTATTACTAACACTCATAAATCTATTTCTTTACAGCTTCGCAGTTTTGTCGAAACATGTCGTCCGATAATTGTAATAGATGGTGCTCACCTTAAAGGAAGATATCAAGGCACAATGTTTGTTGCAGTGGGTATGGATGGGAACAACAATATTCTTCCTATCGCATATGGAGTGGGGGCGACAGAGAGTGGACAAGGTTGGACCTGGTTTTTGTCGAAGCTTAGAGAATGCTTGGGTCATCTTGATAACTTGGTATTTATCTCCGATAGAGCAAGTTCAATTGACCTTGCAATACGCACAGTGTACCCAGATGCTCTTCACGGCCTTTGTTGTCGACATTTGTGCATGAACTTAAGAATTAATTCACAAGCAAACGAAGACAACGAATATCATTTCTGGAAGACATGTAAGTCGTATAGGAAATCGGACTTTCTGGAAGCATTTAGGCAACTTCGACTAATTCTTCCTGTCAAATCAAGGAAAATTATTGATAACTTAGATAAGGAAAAATGGTCAAGGGCTTTTTTCCCCGGAGATCGTTATAACCTTATGACGTCTAACAGTGCCGAATCTCTAAACTCGATGACCCGTCATGCACACAAGCTTCCGATTTGTATGCTTCTAGAGTTTATGCGGGCAACTACTCAAAGATGGTACCATGAACGTCGCAAGATTGCAGGTAATTCTTTGTCCTCTCATAATAAGTAAGATTTCCTATTTTAATAACTTACTATATTTTTATTATTTTTAAACAGAGGATTTGGATCAACCATTAACACCGTGGGCTACAGAAAAATTAGATGGTAGGATAAAAAGAGGCTCCGGATGAAAAGCCATACCGATTAATGACTACATGTTTGAGGTGAAAGACAACAAGAAAGATGCACTGGTCAGTATTCGTGACAAGAAATACTCGTGTCAAGTTTGACAAAAGTCTGGTATACCTTGTTCACACCTTGTAGCAGCTTTATATTCTTTGAAAAGGGAACATGATGTCGCGGCTTGGGCACAACATTGGTTCAAGGCAGAAAATTATAAACGGACATATACGGGATCCATATTCCCAGTTGGACATCCGTCTGAATGGTTGCGCCAAGATAAGATCCCAACCATCAAGCCACCATCCATGGAAAGGAGACAGGCGGGTCGTCCAAAAAACAAAGACCGTATACTTTCGCAAGGGGAAAGAAAACAAGTGACATGTGACCGTTGTAAGAAAAAAGGTCACACTAGAAAAATATGTAGTGCAAAGATCCCAGAATACCAATGTTCAAGCCAACCTTCATCCTCCCGTTCAACAAAAGCTGCTTCAACGTCTCGAGGCAAAAAAAACCCTACTAACTCGTCTCAAGCATCGGTCGATAATTTGTATGATGATTAGTTATTTGTAATATGATGTATTTCTATGTTCTAAAATGTAGTATTTTAATGTATTAACTAGTTACATTAACAAACATAGTGTGAAAATACAAAAAAACGCAAAAAAAACGCAAAAAATGCATGGTTCGCATAGAGTGATCGAATAGTGTGATCGCATATCGCATATGCATATGCATATGCGTTATGCGATATGCAAAACTGATGACATTTTGTAAAATTTTTTGAAAATTTTAACATTTTGTAAAATAGCACCTCAATATTTTGACATTTTCGTAATTTAGCCTTAAAATAACATCAAGAATCGTTACATTTGGTGTTTGTATTTTATTATTGCAAAATGGTAATTTGATAAGCCCAAGCCCAAACCAAATCAGGTCTAACCTTTTAATAAAAGCAACCCCACATTACATCTTACAGTCTTGATAGCAAGATAGTTAGGCGCCGCCACCATCACCTCGAAAACCTCAGGCTAAGGAGTCGGCGCCGCCGTCCGCCTTGAGATACAGTGACTGTCTCTTGGCCCTTAATCATTTGAATTTGAAATGGGTAAGGTTTCGAAAGCTGATAAGAAGATCGCTTACGATCACAAGCTATGCCAGTTGCTCGATGACTTCACTCAAGTGCTCGTTGCCGCTGCGGATAATGTTGGGTCTAATCAGCTGCAGAATATCCGGTCGGCGACTCGGTTATTCTTATGGGGAAGAATACTATGATGAAAAGGTCTATTAGGATGCATTCTGAAAAGACTGGGAATAAGGCTTATTTGAATCTCATTCCCCTCCTTGTTGTAAGTAATTAATAGCTTATTATCAATTATTATTACTTAATTTTATTATTAAATTTTAATTAATGGATTTTGTAAAATAGGGAAATGTTGGTTTGATCTTTACCAAGGGTGATTTGAAGGAAGTTAGTGAGGAAGTTGCTAAATACAAGGTGACTTTTTTGATTTTTTTATTTTTTGTTGATTAAAATTTTAATATTTTGCAATTTATTTAATGTTTTAATCAGGTTGGAGCTCCTGCTCGTGTTGGTTTGGTTGCTCCAGTTGATGTCGTTGTTCCTCCTGGGAACACTGGTCTAGACCCGTCCCAGACTTCTTTCTTTCAGGTTAGTAACCATCTTTTTACATTCTTGTTCCATATTTTTTACGGTTTAAAATTATCATTTGTTGTTGTTTGTTGATTATGTTTATTAATACAGGTCCTTAACATTCCAACCAAGATTAACAAGGGTACTGTTGAGATCATCACCCCTGTTGAGCTTATCAAGAAGGGAGACAAAGTGGGTTCGTCCGAGGCTGCTCTTCTAGCCAAGCTTGGAATCAGGCCGTTTTCGTACGGTCTTGTTGTCCAAACCGTTTATGACAACGGTTCAACGTTTGATCCTGAGGTGCTTAACTTGACTGAAGATGACCTTGTTGAGAAGTTTGCTATGGGTGTGTCTATGGTTACTTCGCTTGCTTTGGCCGTTAGCTACCCAACTCTTGCAGCCGCTCCACACATGCTCATTAACGCTTACAAGAATGCCTTGGCTATCGCTGTTGCTACTGATTACTCTTTCCCCTTGGCTGACAAGGTCAAGGAGTACCTAGCTGTAAGTTTGTAATTTTACTTTTACGTACATTATTTGTTTTCGTATTTTACATGTGTAGTTGATGTTTGATTGTATAAATTTGTGTAGGATCCAAGCAAGTTTGCTGCCTTGGCTGCTCCTGCTTCAAGCGGTGCTGCCCCAGCTGCGGCTGCTTCTTCTTCTTCTGCTCCAGCAGCTGAGGAGAAGAAAGACGAGCCAGCAGAGGAATCTGACGATGACATGGGTTTTGGCTTATTCGATTAAGCGATCTTTGAAAAGCTTTGTTTATCTTTCCGTATCGAACTATTTGTTTTTAGTTATCAGTTGAAATACTTTGTTAAGCTTTTTATTCTGTTACATTATGTTGAAGTGTTTGGATTTAAAAGTGTTATGTTTTGATTAGATTGTTCGTTTACTTGTTTCTGTGTTGAATGATTTTTTGTTTCTCATTTTACAATGTTTGGGTATCGTGTGATTTATCGACAATAGTGTTACTACACATTGATCACTTGTTACTTCTCAATGGTGGTTAAGAGAGTCTATGCTAATTCTTCTATAGGGATTTTGTGTAGTTAGTAGAGGCATGGTGTTTCATATAGTTGTCGTTAAACGATTGAAGGTTATTGTGTTTTTTCTTGATGCTTTTGTCGTTAAAATGACACTAGTTACTAATTATTGCTAGTGACGGAGCTAGAATTTATACATTCGATGGGCTGGAAAAAAAACACTAAGATAACTAACCCATCATAAAACGTCTATGATAAATATAATGTATTCATTTAATCATTTTGAATATATTTATCGAACTCTAGAAAATCATTGATGTAACTTGAGAAAAGAAGCTAAAATCGCTATTGATAAAGCACAATTTGGATGAAGCGAAAATTAGCAATTAGCAGTAATTTCATCGTAAATAAATTGTTTAATGAAATATAACAAAATAGAAAACAATATATATTTTAATAAAAGAAGTTGATGGATTTAGTAAAAACGGTGGATGGGTTGGATGGGCCATACACTAATTTTATTGGTTGTGTAGTGTATTCGCGCTATGTAACAAAGTAATTGAATAGAGAACAATAATCAAAGTCGATTATCAATATTAGTGTTGAGAAAGTTAGCGTTATTTAGAAGGTGTGTTTATTCATATTTATCATTATTTCACGAATTTTGGTGTAGTCTATATTATTACATGAGAATGATTATTGATCAGAATGATTATCGATCGAATTTAGATAGGGTATCCGCGTTACGCATTAATAGGGAATCGAGAGGATACGACTCTATTTAAATACGACAATCAATAATTTTGAGGAAGGAGTTTGCGATAATCAAGATTCATCCCTAGTAGATTTTAATATATCAAATATATTTTTTTAATCTTTTATTATTTTAGGTAGCCTATATGTTTTAATTTTACTATAACTATTAATCTAATTAATGAGTGAAAGTTTTAAATTAATATGATGAATATTATTTTGATATTTATTTATTACTAATATAAAACTCGCGCGATGCAGCGGCGACAACAATTTTATATTCCATAAAATTAGATTGCAAAATGGTTTCGAAGTTTCTCATTTGTCCGTAATAAGGCTGTAAGGTTCACGCTTTGCTGCGGATATACAACACTAACATGTATCAACATGACCGTGTTAATATATTTCAGACTAATATGCTTTCTACGGAATACATCAAATAACTTTGAAGTAAACGACTTAAAATAAAACGCAACGGCTGAAGCCAAGTCAATCCCCATACAATTATGGACTACATACACCAAACAAAGTAAAATGTACTAACACAAGCACATCAATGTGTGTACTCGAACAACACAAATTGGAATTCAGTTGTGATCGATGAACAAAAGGAAACAACAACTTAGTGTAGATACAATACTCAATATTGTAGGATTGCGACGCGCTACGGGTATAGGCTGAGAAAAACCCTTTGATATCCCATCTTCTTTCTCCAAGTTAAACGATGACATCCTTGTTGTCTCGACAAATTAATCGGCGATGTAAACAATCATCAAGCAAATGGTATGCAGTAACAATGACTTACAAAAACTAAAGCTTTAATGGTGTATTCAAAAAACGACAACTCAAACCATAATGGCAGTTGGGATACATATTACATTATTACTTAACCATGTTCAAGTAAACATTTGTGAATACCATGTAATTAGGTTTCTTTAAGACAGTTAATCAAACACTATATGGTCACTCCCAAATCACTATCAAAGAACTAAAATTAATAGCAGATCATGAGAAAAGTCTAATAGAAAAAGAAGAATAATAAGACATTCGAGTTTAGCAGTCAAACAACAAAAAACTTAAACTATCTACGCCTACTTTAAAAAAATGATTTTATCATCCATGTGAACTCAAATCCAAACCATAAAACGAAAATCGAAATAACTATGGCTTTTGCTTACGATTCATTGATTGATTTCTCAACATCGCTGCTCGGGGTGGTACGATTGCTGCCACTAATGTTTGCAACACTCGCAACATGTCATTAGATGTGTCCTGTGGTAGAGGTGGTGGTGGGGTGTGAATGTGTGGTTGCCTTAACTGCTCCAATAATTGCGACAACGGATCTACTGGTTGAACAGGCGTCGGCTGCGGGGCTGGGCGCAACGCCGCCACCAACTGAGACAACAGGTCCGATGAAGTAGGTGGTGGAGGAGGCGGTGGTGGCTGAGTACTCTGAGCCAACCTTCTAAGAAACTCCACAATTGGATCCTCCCGAACCCCTTGAGTAGCGGTCTGAGGAACATTTGAAACAGGTTATCTGACTTGATCCGTGCCATCCTCCTGAGAGCTTGTCCCGTGGGACAAAAGAGGCTGAATTGGGGGGATGGATGTCACTGGCGGTGGTGAAGTAAACATACTTGTTCCCGCCAGCCTTGTGGAAAAAAGGGGACTTGTTAAAGAGGGATACCCTCGTGTCGACCTTAGATCCGACACCGTCCACTCAGAATCGACGTATGATTCCGACATTGTGGTACGAACATGTGATGGAGGAAAAGCAGGGGGTGAAGTCATCACCGTTTCCGGTGCAGTGGTAGTCACGGTAGTGGTTATTTCTGGCGGTGAATAAATGACATGCGATGAATTTGTTGTCTCCATGGAAACGGTTGATTACAGAGAAAAGAAGAAAAGGAATTGGGAAAAGTGAAACGATGTTAAAAAACGTGTCCCACGGATGGCGCCAATGTTCGATCAAAGATTGTCAAACAAAAGGATTAAGGTTTAGGTGATGTCAACCTTAGATCTCATGTGATGATCACAATGCAAACCCAACAAGTTCTTGACGAACCTAGGGTGATCAAGGTTGAGGATGAAAGCAAGAGTGTATGAACTCTGTGTTTAAGCTTTAGTAAGTGTGAGTTGAGATGAGATGAGATGGTCCCGACAATGATTTAGACCATGTATTTATATAGCTAGTCTCAAGTATATGGAACGTTGATCAATTAATGATGATCATAAATACTTGAACTGCCTTACTCACTAGCATATGTTTGGCCTTACTATTAAGACGGCAATAAAGCAGTTGTCAAGCGCCATTATGACGGGACGTCATCCAGTAAGACAGGCGCTTCAAATGACAGGCGGTGACAACTTGTCAGGCAGGCGCTTCAAATGACAGGCGTTGACAACTTGACAGGTAGACGCTTCAAATGACAGGCGTTGTCAACTTGACAGGCAGGCGCTTCAAATGAGAGGGGTTGACAACTTGACAGGCCGACGCTTGAAATGACAGGCGTTGACAACTTGACAGGCAGGCCCTTCAAATGACAGGAGTTGACAACTTGTCAGGCAGGCGCTTCAAATGACAGGCGTTGACAACTTGTCAGGCAGGTGCTTCAAATGACAGGTGTTGACAACTTGACAGGCAGACGCTTCAAATGACAGGCGCTGACAACTTGACAGGTAGTTTATGACAGCCTGACTATTTTTGGTGACAACCTGTCAGGCAGTTTCAACCTGACAACCTGATGACAACCTGTTAGGCAGTTTGGCCTGATGACAACCTATCAGGCAGTTTGACCTGGTGACAACCTGTGAGGCAGTTTCAGCCTGACAGCTGACTAGTTTTTATCAACGTTGTTAGTCATTGGGCTTGGTTCCTTACTAACCTCGTCAGGATGATTAGTTTGACATAAAGATAATCTACTTAATATACCTTGATACGTTGGAATGTAGTATCACACGATATGGAAGTGTGAAGATCCTTATGTTGAGCATGATCTTGCAGATCAGGAGAAAAAGGAATATAAAGTGAAAATCGAAATAAATGTACAAGGCTGACACGCGGGATGCAAAGAAGATAACAAAGCAAAACGGATTGGCAACAAGCCTTGTAGCAGCAAAAAACCGGAACCGAGCATCAAAGAGTACTACACTGAAAGAAAGGATGATCATCAACTAGAAGATTTAAGCTTGAAGGATGTGTACTGTGTTTTGTCATTACGGAGGGAATATTGGAAATATTATGGCAAACACAAGTTAGTACGTAATTATGTTATTATGTAAAGGGTCTTATGTAAATAAAGGTAGTTAAATTAGTGAATAAATGGCAGTAATGAAACAGTTTCATTAACAACTGTGTTGTGTTGGTTGAAGTAAACCGACTCACCGTTTGGATTATACCTACTCACTGCTATAACTAGAACAAGTTATAACAGTTTGTTTTTAACCCGTTTTAATCAATATATTTTGTTTGCTATAAATCTCTGTTTCTATATTAGAATCGAACGGAAGCGGGAATCGAAAAATCTTATTCATTCTTATGAAGATATCGTTACATATATAGGAATGGTAAATAACATTCCTTAAAAGACTATTCCTTAAATCAAGGAATTGATAACAATGAATCAACTATTATTCCTTAAAACAAGTAATTGATAACAATGAATCAATTACGTAAATAACGATATCTTATATTTCCCCTCAAGATGTAGCATGTAAATTTGCAATGCTAATCTTGCTTAAAAGAAATCGACGTTGATGAGGAGTGAGACCCTTGGTCAATAGATCCGCAACTTGCATTTGACTGCTAATTTGCATAGGTATAATCTGTTTAGATTCAATGCGTTCATGAACGAAGTAGCAATCCATCTCCACATGTTTAGTTCATTCATGAAAAACCAGATTGTTCGCGGTATGACGAGCCGCTTGATTATCACAAACAAGGAAGTTGGCGAACAAACATCGATCTTCAACTCACTAAGTAGCCATCGAACCCAAACAATTTCACTATCCGTGGAAGCCATAGAGCGATACTCCGCTTCAGCCGAAGATCGTGACACTATGGATTGTTTTTTAGTCTTCCAAGAGATAGGAGAACCGCCAAGCAATAAGAAATAGCCAGTACGCGAACGTCTTGTAAAAGAACAGCCTAGCCAATCGGCATCACAATAAGCTTCTAACATCGGCGTGCCGGTGCGAGAAAATAATATTCCTTGTCCAGGTGTACTTTTTAAATAACGAAGAACACGATTTACTGCTTCTAAGTGGTTGCTTCTTGGATCTTCCACAAATTGGCTCAAACATTTACAGAATAAGTAATATCCAGTCGAGTGGCTTGAAGATATAACAAACGCCCAATTAATCTTCGGTACTGACTTGCATCAATTTTGGTTTCATTTTCTCCTTTGTCAAGTTTCAGGCCATGTTCAAAAGGAAATGAACTTGGTCTACAATCCAACATACCACAATCCTTAAGTATATCCATTGTGTATTTCCGCTGACTAAGAACTAAACCGTCACTAGTCTTAGAAACCTCTATCCCGAGAAAGTACTTCAATGGCCCAAGGTCTTTGACGCTAAATTCCTTGTCAAGCTTTTCTTTTACCTCTTGAATTTTATCTAAACAATTTCCGGTAATAATGACGTCGTCCACATAAATTAGTGCAATGACTATCACGTCTTTTGCTTCATAAATGAATAACGAGTGATCGGCTTTTGGATTGCTTAAAATTTAGATTTAAGAGAAAACTGGTAAACTTGTGATACCAATTCCGAGAAGCTTGTTTCAGTCCATACAAAGATTTTCGCAAACGGCAAACACAAGTCTCTCATTCTTTAGAAAAACCTTGCGGAATCTTCATGTAAATTTCTTCATTCAAGTCGCCATGCAAGAATGCATTATTCACGTTGAGTTGGTGAATAATCCAATCCCTTTTAACCGCCACGGCTAACAATGTTCGAACTGTGACTAGTTTGGCTACTGGTGCGAACGTATCGTGATAGTCCACTCCTTCCATTTGTGTAAAATCTTTTGCAACTAAGCGAGTTTTGTATCTTTCAATCTCCCCATTTGGCTTGAATTTGATTTTATAGACCCATTTTGAATCTATAGCTCGTTTGTATGGCGGAAGAACTTCCAACATCCAAGTTCCATTTTTTTCTAATGCTTTGATTTCGGTTTTCATCGCCTCACACCAAAGCGGATCCTGGGCAGCTTGATTGAAATATTTTGGCTCATCATTACTGGTGATGACCGACAAAAATGCCTTATGGTTAGTAGAAAAATTATCATAAGTGACAAAGTTTGAGATGAGGTGACGTACCGTTGAGGAAACATGATTGGACGTGGAATCTGGGTGGTTGTGTACCACAAAATGTTTAAATCTCGATGGTTGTGTTCTTGTTCGAGTAGGCCTGATTTCGGACTGAGTTTCTACAACCTGTTCACCGGTATCCAAATTGTTGACATTAGACTCATTTTCACCTAAGGCTTGATCCATACCAACAACTATATTTGGGATATTTTGTTCACTGTCATGTTCATCATGGACTTGAACATTTTGTTCAATAAATTGTTTTTCGTTCACTAATGAAACATTCTCATCACAATGACAATCATGGTGTATTTTTGGCTCGACATCATCCATTTCATGGTTTTCTTGGATATCTTTAAATAGGAACTTCTCTTCACAAAAATTGACATCTCGACTAATTATTATCTTTCTAGTTTCAATGTCATATATTTTGTTCCCCTTTATTTGGGAAGGGTATCCAAGGAAAACCCCCGACTTCCCCCTTTCAACGAATTTATCCCCTTTTGTATCCGTGTTCTTGAAATAAACTAAACACCCAAAAACTTTTAGCAAATTATAGTCTGGTTGTTTGTTCCAAATTAATTCAAAAGGAGTTTTATTTTTAATGACCTTTGAAGGAAGACGGTTAATAATATAAGCCGCAGTAAAAATACATTCTCCCCAAAACATTTTTGGTAGGTTCGCATCAATTATTAAGGCTCGGGCAGTCTCAACCAAGTGTCTATGCTTTCTTTCAACGATCCCATTTTGTTGAGGTGTATGAGGACACGAGGTTTCAAGTAAAATTCCCATATCATGATAAAATCGTGTCATATTAATGGATGTGAATTCTCCACCATTATCACACCTAATTCTCTTTAATTTCTTTTCAAACTATACTTCTATCATTTTATGAAAATCCTTAAGACATTGACTTGCTTCATTTTTGTGTTTGAGAAGGTATACCCAAACCGCTCTACTAAAATCATCTACTATGGTAAGAAAGTAATTGGCCTTAGTGTAAGACGGGACACGATATCCACCCCAAATATCACAATGAATTAAATCAAAGGTGCATTTGTTTATATAAAACTAGTAGGAAAAGGTAATCTCGTAAGTTTTGCCTTAATACAAGGGTCACAAAAATTACCTAAATTATTAATACTAGTCTTGAGAAAATCTACTTTTGCAAGTTTTCCCTTCGACGCATGTCCAAGTCTTTTGTGCCATGTCTCAACGGTGACCGCCATGACTCTTCTTTCTTGAATCATCTTCATCCAGTACAATCCTCCTCGGCATTACCCCGTACCAATCAAGTTCCTCTTCAGTAGCCCCTGCATAACACAAAATTCAGGAAATAAAGTTACAGAACATTGCAAATCGCGGCAAAGTCGGCTAACCGAAAGTAAATTGCATTTAAAATTTGGAATGTAGAGGACTCCATTTAATTTGGTTCCTCGTGGGAGAATTGTGTCACCCTTTCCTTCAACTGAAATAGTATCCCCATTTGGAATGAGACCAGGAGGCTCAAGATTGGTTGTTTCTTTATTAACAAGGACATTTGATAAGTAAGTAATGTAATCGGTGCAACCCGAGTCCACGGTCCACTCACCTGTTTTGTTTTGTTTGTATGTCATATTAGCCGTAGGTTTTGTACCTTTGCCATTATCTGCTCCAGAAAAGTGTTTTAAGAAAAGTTGATAATCTTCATTTGTCAAACCTGGTATTGGACTCGTCTCGACACATGCCGCCTTGTCTTTGTTCGTTCTCCTTTCTTTCCAGGACACCATTCGGGATATCCAATAATTCTGAAACAACCTTCGCGGGTGTGCCCATCCTTATTACACTCGATGCAATGCTCTCCCTCATTTATACTTCTTGTGACGTTCCTTTCTTTGCTTTGGCCCGGATAGGTCTTACGTTTTTGGAAGGTTTTGAAGGCGGCTAATTCGGGCTGTTTAGAGTTCTCATTCGAGAGGTTCTTTGTCTCTCATCCTCGGAAACCATGTGATACGCCGTTCCAAGGGATGGTGTTGGTTTGGTTGTTAGAATTTGGGTTCGGATCACCGAAAACTCACTGTCCAATCCCATCAGAAACTCATAAAGTCGTTCCTTTTCTTGATGTTCGTTTAGCTTTTTACCAACATCACATTCACACTTCTTGCAAGCACAGCGAGGAAAAGGGTAGATTGATTGAGTTTCGTCCCATATAGATCTTAATTGCGTGAAGTATGTAGAAACAGAAACGTTACCTTGCCGAGTAGAGGCAATTTTCTGTTTTAATTCGTACGCTCTAGGAGCACTCTCCTTCCCAAAACGTTCATTCAGATCTGTCCATATCTCCAATGCAGTCTCGGCGTTAACGCTGTTTCGTATACTTTTCTCCATTGCGGTAGTCAACCAACCCTTTAACATGGCATCTACACGCATCCAGGGCATATAGTCCTTCGTTCCCTTTTCTGGTTTTTGAATGGTCCCGTCAATAAATTCGATCTTGTTTTTGGCAAAGAAGAAATTAGTCATCTCTTGGCTCCAATCCGCGAAATTGTTGTCGTTGAGAATTTCGTTTACATGCAGCTGTTTTGGATAATCGGATGGATGAAGGTAGTAGGGGGATTCGTATGAGAGCCCGCTGTTAGACCCTTCTCCATCCTTGTTCTTGTTCGTATTATTGTTTCCTGCCATATCTCCGATCGAGAGCAAGGTCTAAGAAACCTGTTCTGATACCATATTAGAATCGAACAGAAGCGAGAATCGAAAAATCTTATTCATTCTTATGAAGATATCGTTACATATATAGGAATGGTAAATAACATTCCTTAAAAGACTATTCCTTAAATCAAAGAATTGATAACAATGAATCAACTATTATTCCTTAAAACAAGTAATTGATAACAATGAATCAATTACGTAAATAACGATATCTTATAATCATTACCGGTTTTCATATTCACACAATAATCACATCCTAATCATGACTATGTTCAAGCTAAGTTCTCAACGATCATGGAACTCTTAGTTTTGCTTGAATTCGGTATCACATTTCTAAACGGTTCCTATATTTAGTCGCCCTCGTCCATATGTCCTATAACATACCGTGAATCGAATTGCACAAAATGTAAATAAAGATGGTCTAAACTCTAAAGAATAACATTTGACCTATTGAGAACTATGATGAAGAAATTATTACTTCTCCATATAAAAAACAACTGTAATAAAACATATAGGGCCATGCATATGCATTATTTGCTTGTGATATTATAAGGGGACAATAAAATGATGTGTAAATCATCAAGCCCTATTTTCAAAAGAAACAAAAATAACAAATAAAAAAATGAAGATTTCGACCACACATTGTAGCTCTTACAGGAAGCTCTACAGAAAACGTTGTTCACTAGTGAAGATGTTGTGATGTAACGAACTTATTCTTCACTGGCACCAGCACTCGCAGCGCTTAGGTCCACAGATAGGTCAAGTTCCTTGAGGAGTACAAGAAAAAATAATATGGTATTAGAATACTTATAATCGAACACATCTTATATCTAACATCCTGTCCTTTGTAATACGCATATAATTACAAGTTAGAAATGAAGATAGTTTTCAACAAAAAAGGTTATTAGTGTAGGTGCATGTATGTAGAAGCAAACCTTTCCAGTAATTTTGGAGTACATGGTGAGAACATCTTTCATTGTTGTCTCAAAGTGTGTCGTTGCATCATAACTCTGCAAGATGCATTATCGTATTAGTTGTAGCAATAGCATTTGAAATTCATTGAAAACGGGAAGTCAAATTCTGCATACTAAACCAACACAAGAGTCGAGTGCTACAAATAATCATAGTACTGTAGCTTTTACTTTGTGTCTTCTAAAACCATGGAAATTTAACTAAACTAGAGGAGGCAACATGAGCAGGTTGGGTAATGGGTCGAAACAAGTAACTTTTAAAGAGGTTGGGTGACCCAAAACACTATTAGTCCAATTAAATTGGAAGCTGTACAAAATAATTATCGTGTCAGATACGATTCCAACAAATTTGTTAATTTCAATATTAACTTGTTTTTTTTTAATAAAATGATTTAGGAAAAGTACAACTTTAGTGACTTTCGACCCAAATCTACCGATGAGACCACCTTCCTTTTAACTATTTAAAAAAAATTATATTACCGGACCCATTCATAAGTAAATGGGTCAAAATCCACCTCTAAATTGGATGAATAAATTAAAGGGTTAGTTAGTTATTAACTTATTATGAATGATTATTAATTACTGAAAGTATATGCATACTTACAGTTGACACAAAACAGCTGTCAGCTTCACAGTCATTTGTTGGCTCATATCTGTCGAAAGTTTCATAAAAGATATCATCCACGGGTCCAAGAAGGTCTACACCCGGCTTTAGTTCGCTCTCAGGGTCGTCAGTCTCTGCTTCCGTTGTGACAAAAGAAATAAACTTTCCTTGTGGAGCCACATTGTGTGAATACGAACAACAAAACAGATACCTGAAGTTATAAATCAAAAAACTCTATCAGACCTTCATATAGACATCAAGTGGCTTCACTACAAATTTTATTACACAAAACATACGTACATGTCTGATTTACGATTAAGTTGCTTCTGTGGAAGAATGACTTGGACCGAGTGACTTTCATTCGTATCTGGGATAGGATGACTCATTATACATATGGCTCGAGCAACTTTTCCAACCTTATTCACCTGTTTCACATATCCGCTCCATAATCAACCAGTTAAATTTAAATCAGACTAAGCATATAGCTTATTTACAATGAGCGGGTCGGTTAAGTTGGATAACAGGTCAAAGTTGGTTTGGGTAAAAAAAAAAAGTCGGGTTGGGTGGGTACCCAAACCCATTTTGTCCAACTTTTTGTGTATATCCGTTTCTAAATAAGACGGTTTTTAAAAGGTTGTAAGCATTTGGAATACACTTTAGGTGACTTTTGAGTCGTTTGACCCGTTTCCCTTGAAACTAAATTAAACGATTTAACCAGTTATCAATAAACTTCAACCTGATCGACCCATTTTTATAATAGTAGGTTGAGATTGTCACATCTAATTCTAGAGTTCATACTATCATTCGTAATTACCTTGTCAGACACATATGATGGATCACATACAACTTTTTTGCATTTAGCAGTTTCTCCATCAGAGGTCACACCGACCACTTTCCCACTTTCATCGAATTCTACCTGTAGTTAACGAAATTTCAGATTTAGTCACCACTGAAAGCAACTTTTAATATTTAGTATTTTGTAAATAAACGAAGATTTTGAACTCTAATGCATGATTGCAACATGTTATTACCTATAAAGACCTCACTTCAAAATATAAATAATCATAAAAATGGCAATGGGAATGATAAATACCTTACATTCTGGCTTGTTAAGCATGTAAGTCCCTCCATAAACCGCACTTAAACGAGCAAATGCCTGTAGGATCAAAACTTTCAGTGAATGTACCATAGCAAACTTTCGGAAATTTGCATGAAATTGAGATATAGAAACCAACCTGTGGCAACTCTCCAAGCCCATACATTGGATAAATGTAAGGGGATCCTGATTCAAAACGAGCTACAGATTCTGCGTACAGCTTTATGAAAAGTAAACACCGAAAAGATTACCAAAAATTCAACAATTTTCAGAGAGCTTAATCATAATACCAGTATGCAAATTTTATGTACAAACTATGTAACAATGTTATAAATTTGCACCTTAATTTTCTTTACAAAATCGATAGCCGGCATTTCCAAATAACTATCACTAGTATAGAGTGCCAATGCATGACCAATAAAATCAATTGTATCCTCTTCAAGACCGTATTTTCTGCATAAAAAGAAATTGTTCGATGCATTTTACTTTACGGACATAAAAATGTAACATGTTTCTATAGAACAAGGAGTATACCCAATGAGCTCTTTTGCAGGAATGGTGTTCAAATCTAAGCCTTCATGAGATTTAGTATCGCTTTCATCAAAATCTTGAACATATATGAAAAATTTCCTTGCTCGCCTTTTCTCAAATAGACCCATTAGTGTTGATTTCAGCGCTTCAACGTCAGTTGCAGGAACTTTGTAGATCTGGATACCAATTTATATGTTTATCATATGTGAAACATAAAAAGTATTTCATATTTTACTTTTTAAAAACCGAAGGACAGGATGATAATAGCCATTTTACCTTCCCTTTGTTGTATACAAAGCTTCCATCTACAGCCTTGAAATTTAGATACTTTGTAACGTTGGTGTGAATCAAAGCACGAACCAACATACCATTTGCCATCATGAACTACCAAAACACAATAAAGATTAATATATCGCCAATGAATATTGTTCCAGTCAACGAGGAAAAGAAAACGTACCTTTGGAATCATGTCAACATTATACTCCTTGCTAACGCCCAAACCTTCTGGAGGGTTTTCATCTCCTTTAAAACGCTTCCAAAGCTATAACCAAGAAGAATAAGATAAGCGATTATAAAGTGGGAGATTAATGTCGAACATGTCTAACGTTTTAACATCATGTTGCAAAATATGAATTATATTATACAGGTTACCTGATTTAACATGAGGGAGCTTGATTCACCTCCATAATAATCGTTTCTATCCATATGCAGTACCTGTTGACATAGTCATTTTAGTAAATCATGCAGAGAACATAAACATGGAATTTAAATTGATAATTTTCATACGCGGTTATATTTTCGTACACAATTTGAAATGGTCACAATTATATTTGGTCTAATTTAATAGCTTTCTTGACCATGTTTTCCATCGTTGAGTATATATTCTTACGTTTAAGATTAAAAAAGTAAGTTTCAAGCATATAAAAGTATCAAAAAATATCCGTTCAAATATAAGCAACATCCTAATTGTATGTGTTTTTAGGGGTGTCATCTAATAGTTCCTTTAACAAATATTCGCGAAACCCTCATTACTATAGCTCCAAAAATGGAAAAAGAAGGAGATGGATGAAATATACTTTGAGGCCATCGACGGAGAGGAGACCGCTGAGAATGCATTCTTTGAGTCCGGTACCAAGAACAATGACATCGTACTCTTCATCCATTTTTTATCACAATGATCTCAACAAAAAATAATAATAAGGAAAAGAATTAGAAATTATACAGAAGCATAAACACTTTGTTAATATTTGTGAAATAAAAGAGGAATACAAGGAATGGAGATTAGTTTATTTGAATCTGATGATTGTTGTTTTTTTGAAGTGAACAAGGGAACGGGTCTTTCGCGGGAATATGTAATGCTTTTCTATTTTAACTTATTTTATGTTTAGGACAATTTTTAATTTTTAATTTTGTACATAAAAATCCCTACACTTATATAAAGTCTAGTCTAATAGCGAAAGTACTGCTTTTCTTTTCGAACTAATCTATGTGGTTTTTGCCGAAAGTTGGTGCTGAAAAGATGATCTCTACGTGTTACATCGTCTCGACTCTGTGTAGACCATTAAGATCACAGTGAGTGGAAAATTTTCATATTGATCTAGTTAAAATTCTATAATGAAGCCTATTATGTGTTGTGCATCGAATACAAATTAATATTTTAGGCTATGGGATGATCATAGCATAAAAGCCCCATTGCCCCATTGCCCCATTGTTGGGACAAAAAATATACTAAGTGTGTTTTACTACTGATCAGTAGTAAAGACTTCTGTCTACTGATCAGTAGTAGCACAAACTCTTTAGTCCCAAAGCACTGATCAGTATGTAGATGGAGTAGTACTGATCAGTAGCTACTCAATTTGAAGAACTGATTAGTAGCTAAGAGCTTTAGTACTGATGAGTAGAAACTGATCATCTTCAACTGATCGGTAGAGGTGGATAATCATTAGAAGACGACTACTGATGAAGATCCTCAACTACTGATGATCACCAACTGCTGAAGACTTTCACGTGCTCAATCAGAGAGTTGGTAATAGTTGGTCAAAGTAGATAGAATAGTTTGATTTGAGATCAAACTAGCTACAGAGTATGGACATAGATTTTGTATAGGTTTGTAATCGATTGTAATCTGTACGAAGATCTTAGTTAGGTAGCCTCAAGGACTATAAAATAGTTCCTTTGTTATTCGTGATAAGAACATTGGTTGTAAGAGATAACATCAATTGTAATTTTCTCCGAAATTAATACAATCAATTGAGGCTGTGTTGATTAACTTGTTATTTGTTCAATCAAATTTATTCTTTCATATAACTTGTTAATCATAACCTTGTTCATACAAATTTGTGTTTATCCGCTGCAATACAATTTGTATTTGTTAGATCTAAATCTTTAAATCATTTATTTACACATTGGTGTGTTAAGTGAATCGATCTTGACAAGTGGTATCATAGCGTTCAGGTGCTCTAGATCTAAGATAAACAAGGGTTAAGCAAAAGTTCTTTTAAATCTTCATTCAAAAAATGGCAGATCTAAATGATGGTGTTCAAGCCAACAGAGTTCCAATTTTATCATCATCTAATTTTAAAATGTGGAAGAACAAAATTTATCAATACATGCTCCAAACAAACTATCTCATGTGGGATGTAGTTCAAAATGGTAACAAGACCATAGTAGCTCCAGCAGCTGGTAGTGCAGAAGTTGCTCCATCCACTGATCAAGAGAAGAAGCAAAGGCATATAGAAAGTCAAGATCTAAGTAGCTTGTTGTTGGCCATTCCAAATGACTACCAACACAAGTTCAGCAAGTTTATAGATGCCAAAGCTTTATGGGAAGCCTTGGAGAAAAGGTTTGGAGGAAATGCTAGCACAAGAAGAAACTACAAGGAGGTTCTCAACCAACAATTTGAAACATTCAAAACTGGTAGAGGGGAGTCTCTAACTCAAACCTTTGATAGATTCAATAGGCTGTCTAGTGAAATGGAGATGGTTGGAATAGTTATCTCTAAAGACACCTTAAACAGGAAGTTTCTAAGATCTCTTCCTGAAGAATGGACCATGTATACCATAAATTATAGGCAAGGTGATGCAACAGAAGATATGGAGTTGGATGATCTATTCAATGAACTAAGGGTGTTTGAAGGAGAGGTTGAAGCCAAGAAGCCACAGTCAAGCACAAGCACTCCACAGAATATTGCTTTTGTTACAACTAAAGCAAAAGAAGTAAATACATCTCCTGATGGTCAAGGATTTGTTGCAAGTGGAGGTGGTTCTTCAAAAGGATCTCATTATGATAATCCTGATGACATAGCTAGAGATGCATTCTATGCTAGTCGTGTGAACTCAGGATTAATCATAGATGATTTGGAGCAGTTAAATGCTGATGATCTGGAGGAAATGGACATTAAATGGCAGATGGCCATGTTAAGTGTTCAAACAAGAAGATTCATTCAAAGAACTGGGAGAAGAAATTTTGTTGTGAAAAGACATGACAACACAGGGTTTGACAAGAGCAAGGTCAAATGTTTTGAATGTCAACAACCGGGTCACTTTGCAAGGGAGTGTCCAAACAAAGACAACAACCAAAAACGTCCACACAACACCAACAATGAAGGGAGACAAGGAAGCTTTCAAAAAAGTCAAAACAGTCAAGAAAATTCTACTTCTACAGCTCTTGCCATAACAACTCAAGATGAAACATGTTTTGATTGGAGCTTCCAAGCTGGTGAAGCTACAACAAATCAAGCATTGATGGCTGGTGTTGGTGACTCCATTCCTACTGAGGTACTTTCTAAGCTTTGTACTCAAGCATGCATTAAACAAGTTAAAGAGTACAGAGATCACAACCAAACTGTTTGTAATGAACTAAAAGTTGCTAACCAAAGTAGAAATGAATATAGACACATAATCATTAACTTTGAGAAACAAGTTAAAGCTTACCAAAAGAATGAACATAAATATGAAGAAGACATGGAATATTTTAAATGGGAAAGAAACACAGCTTTGAAAAAGGTTGATGCTATTGAAATAAAAATGGCTGAGACCAAACTTGAAAATGACCAAATCAAATTGTCTATCACCAAATATGAAAAAGCTTCAAAAACAGTTGATAAAATTTTAAAGGCTCAAATTCATGGAAAGTCTAAATCAGGAATAGGTTATAATAGTGTGTCACCACCTTTTAACCAAAATTATATCCCTCCAACTCCTGAATACAACATTCAAAAGGAGGATATAAATGTGAAAACCATGAATGCTGACCCAATCAAATCTGAGCCTGAAATGTCGAGTCAAACAATTGAGTCAACAAGTGAACCAGATGTAAGAGATTTATTTCCTAAATTGTTTGAAAAGGATGAAACTGATAAGGAAAAATCTGTTGCATCTGTGAAAATCATGTCAAATGGCACACAAAAACAAGTTTCTCAGGCTACCAAGAAATCAAATGTCAAAAACATTGATAAAAATCAAGCCTCAACCTCCAAGACTTTAAAAATGTCAAAACCTGTGCATAACAAAGTTGCACAAAAGTCTTTGTCTTTTGAAAAATCAAGTGTGTCTAAACAAAACAAAAGTTGTTCCTGTCATTGTGCTAAAACACCGAAACATGGAAACCAAAGAAATTGGAACAACTTGATGACCCAAAGAAATCCCAATTTTAATAAATCGGAAAACAGGTGTTGCTACATCTCTGGAAAAATTGGACATATTGCTAAAAACTGTTATTTTAATCAAGTGTTCAAAAGAAATGGGATAGGAGTTTCTAACCAAGTTCATAATGATAGCAGTAGAAACTTTGCCAAAGCAAAACTTACTACTGACAACAGTAGTAAAAATGCTAAAACAAAAGTTACTACTGATGTCAGTAGAAACCTTGTTAAAAGAAAAAATGAAAAGGGTGTGAGTGGTTTGAAGTCAAATGTGACTACTAATAACAGTAGTAACAAAAGAAAAACTGTTGTTAGTAGTAAGAAAGTGAAGAAGGTGGTCAGGGCTGACAAAAGTGTCATTAGTAGTAACCTTAAAACTTCTACAGATTCCACCTGTAACACTAACACTGCCAAACTCACAAAAAAAGATGCATCATTATTGTACTTGAAAAGATTTGATTATCATGATGATAAAGGTCAACCCAAGACAACCATGGCTTGGGTTCCTAAAAGGAATTAACCCATTGTTATGTGCAGAGCAAGCCAACCATAGAGAAGATAAGAAATTGGCATGTTGATAGTGGCTGCTCAAGGCACATGACAGGCAACAAATACATCCTTCAAAATTTTGTTGATTATGATGGAGGTTATGTTTCTTTTGGGTGAAATCCTAGAGGAGGGATAATTACTGGAAAAGGTACAGTTTCATGTGGTAAGATGACCTTTGAAAATGTTCTTTTTGTCAAGGAACTGAAGTACAACCTGGTAAGTGTATCTCAGGTATGTGACAGTAAGAATCTTGTACTTTTTACCACAAAAGAATGTATCATTCTTGATCCAAAGTTCAAAATTGATGAAAGCATGATCATTTTAAGAACTCCAAGGAAAGAGAATGTATATTGTTTGGATATAACCAATGCAACATTGGAAAAGGAAAATTGTTTTCTTTCAAAGCATCTTTAGATGAATCTTCTTTGTGGCATAGAAGAATGTGTCACATGAACTTTAAAAACATGAACAAACTTGTAAAAAATGACCTTGTACGTGGTCTACCTCAAAAGGAATTTTCATGTTTTGATCATTGTGTCTCTTGTTTGAAAGGCAAGCAGCACAAAGTGTCACATAAATCTAAAGAAATCAATTCAAACAATTCTGTTTTACAATTGTTGCATATGGATCTGTTTGGCCCAACGCATATCCAAAGTTTGGGAAAGAAGTCATATTGCTTGGTTATTACTGATGATTATTCACGTTTTACTTGGGATTTCTTTCTTAGTACTAAGAATGAAACAGGAGAAATTCTAAGATCATTCCTAATTAGGATAGAAAACTCAACAAATCAAAAGGTAAAAACCATAAGATGTGATAGTGGGACCGAGTTTAAAAATCATGAAATGAATGTGTTCTGTGAGAGTAAAGGTATAGAAAGACAATTTTGTGCCCCTAGGACTCCTCAACAAAATGGTGTTGCTGAAAGGAAAAATAGGACTCTTATAGAAGCTGCACGTTCAATGCTAGCTGATGCTAAATTTCCCATTACTTTCTGGGCTGAGGCTGTCAACACTGCTTGCTATGTTCAAAATATAGTGTCAATTGTTAAAGTATTTACAAAGATCCCATATGAGCTCTTTCACAAGAGAAAGCCACTCATAAGATTTTTAAAACCATTTGGGTGTCCTTGTACCATTTTAAACACTAAGGATCATTTAGGAAAGTTTGATAGCAAAATCATGGAAGGTTTCTTTGTAGGTTATTCTACACAAAGTAAGGCATTTAGAGTATACAACATCAAATCTAAGATCGTAGAAGAAAGTGTCAATGTTACTTTTAATGAGAAAACCTTGAATGCTAGTGGTAGTGGTGCTGATTGGCTTTTTGATATTGATGAACTAACAAAATCTTTAGGATATCATTTTGTAGCCAAAACTGATGCAGGAACAAGTACAAATTCAATTGAAACTTCAAGTTCAAAAGTTCCTACTGATCAGTATCAACCAGGTGAAACTACTGATCAGTTACAGACTGAAGTTTTTACTGATCAGCACCTACACAGGACAACTACTGATCAACACAAAGACAAAGAAAGAGGGGAATTTGTGTACTTTCCAATCTACACTGCTGATCCTCCAAGTTTCTTTCAAAATCCAACAATTGTTGCTGATCAAGAAGGAGTTGAAGACAACTCAACTCAAGAGGAAGAAAATCAAGATGATGGAGATATTCCTGAGCTGAATTCAAATGGAGAAGAAGAGGTTGTGTATGATGATTCATTGCCATCTGAAAATGAGGAGGTTCTTCCAGAAACAAATGAGGTGGTTCTTCCAGAAACAAATGACACAAATCTGGACTCAACCATTGTTGAAGACACTCATCCAACACAAAGAATCAACAAGAATCATCCTCTTGAACAACTTTTAAGTGGTGTGGACTCCTCAATTCAAACAAGGGGAAGGCTGCACAGAAGCTTACATGAATGTTTGTTTGTGTGCTACATATCTCAAGATGTACCAAAGAAGGTGTCACAAGCAATGAAGGAACCAAGTTGGGTTGAAGCAATGCAAGAAGAACTGCTTCAATTCAAGATTCAAGAAGTATGGACTTTGGTGATATTACCTAGTGGAAAAAGGGTGATAGGTACCAAATGGATCTTCAAAAACAAGATAGATGAAAGAGGCATTTTTGTCAAGAACAAAGCCAGGCTAGTTGCTCAGGGTTACACTCAAGAGGAGGGCATTGACTATGATGAATTCTTTGCCCCTGTTGCAAGAATGGAAGCAATTAGAATCTTTCTAGCTTTTGCATCATTCAAAGGATTCACTGTCTATCAAATGGATGTCAAAAGTGCTTTCTTGTATGGGAAGATTGAAGAGGAGGTGTATGTGTGTCAACCTCCAGGTTTTGAAGATCCAGAAAATCCAGATATGGTATATAGGCTTGACAAAGCACTATATGGTCTTCATCAAGCTCCAAGGGCATGGTACGATAATCTCTCTGTGTACCTACTAGAGAATGATTTCAAGAGGGGAGCTATTGATAAGACACTTTTCATCAAGACTGTGAAGAAGGATATTCTATTGGTGCAAATATATGTAGATGACATCATTTTTGGTTCCACCAATAACAGTCTATGCAAAGACTTTGAGAAGATTATGCACAAGAAATTTCAGATGAGCTTTATGGGAGAACTAAACTTCTTTCTTGGTATTCAAGTTAAGCAACTCCCTTCAGGGATATTCATTCACCAATCAAAATATGTGAAAGATATCTTAGAAAAGTTTGGGATCAAGGATAGCAAGCCTGCAAGCACACCTGTTGAAACACATAAACATTTGGAAGTTGATTTGTTGGGTGAAGAAGTTGATGAACATCTTTATAGATCCATGATAGGTTCCTTGATGTACCTAACTTCATCAAGACCTGACATTATGTTCAGTGTGTGTGTATGTGCAAGATATCAATGCCATCCAAAGGTTTCTCATTTGACAGCTGTCAAGAGAATCTTTAGGTATTTGAAAGGAAAACCAAGCTTGGGATTATGGTATCCAAAGGATTCTCCATTTGAACTCATTGCATATACTGATAGTGATTATGGAGGGGAGAACTTAGACAGAAAGTCAACTTCCGAAGGATGTCAATTTCTTGGATCAAGACTTGTGTCATGGCAGTGCAAGAAGCAAACCAATGTGTCCACTTCATCAACAAAAGCTGAGTATGTTGCTGCTGGCAGTTGCTGTTCTCAAGTACTCTGGATTCAAAATCAGATGCTGGACTATGGTATGTCATTTCTTAAAACTCCTATTTTCATTGATAATAAGAGTACAATTTGCATCATAAACAATCCAGTCAAACACAGCAAAACCAAGCACATTGAAATTCATTTTCATTTTATAAGAGACTGCAAAGAAACTAATTCAAGTAGAAAAAGTTCACACTGATAATCAATTTGCAGACCTTTTCACAAAAGCATTTGATGTGGGAAGATTTACATTTTTGGTGAACTCTATAGGAATGATAAATGAAAACTGAATATGTTCTTTTCAAAATCAAAATTTGTGTGCTTGGTCAATCTGTAAATTTTTGTAAATATAGTAGTACATATGTTAAGTGATCTCTATATTAAACAAAACAACAACAAAAAAAAAAAAACAAAAAAAAAAGTACTTTGTTACTAATGATCAGTAGATGAAAGGAATTACTGATCAATTGTAACTTAGTGACTACTGATGGAAGACAAGTTCAAAGTTTCTACTGATCAGTTGTGAAAACAACTTAGAAAGTTTTGTAGCGTTGCAAATACTTTCCTACTGATCAGCTGAAACTTACAAGTCAAAAGGTGACTAATGACGAAGCAAACTACTGATCAGTACATAAGATTTCTCTTACTGATCAGTATGAGGAGTTTATACTGACGAAATAATACTACGGATGGGAGATACTGATGAAGGTTCCTACTGATCAGTACTTAGAATATGAAGGGATACTGACCAAGTCTTTCTTGTCTTTTTGTGATCAAATTGATACTGATAGAGGGTATTTTAGTCTTCTTCAATTTTTTTTGAAAAACTATAAATGCACCTCTCTGCGAGCCAAGTTCATCTCAACTTGACCTAAAGTAGAAGAAAACCCTCTCTAAGAAACCCTATTTTCTAAGAAACCGAAGATAAAAAATCACGATTAAATCAATCATCCATGGCAGAAACTTTTGAATTTTGTGAAGCTCACAATGTGGTGGCTTATCTGATAAAGAACAAAGAGACGATAGGGTTTCATCAAATCATTGATTTCTTAAATCAATCAAAATTAAAGCACCCTCTAACCCTAAATCCTACCATCAGAAGTCTTCATATTAGAGAATTTTGGAACACTGCCACCACCGGTCAACTAAACGGCGTTCCCTGTATCAATGCAGTCATTGACACAAAGCCTATCATCATCACGTAGGACATTGTACGTTCACATCTGCAACTCGATGATGCTTCAGGTATAACTTCTCTCCCTAAAGAATCTTTGGTTGAGATTATTGGGCGTATGGGGTACACTGGACCCCTTACAAGATGAACTTTTCAAAAAGCATTGTTTTCAAAACAATGGAAATTTTTTGCCCAAGTAATCCAAACCTGCATTTCTCCAAAGCATAACACTTGGAATGAACTGAATACTCCTATTGCTACTGCAATGGCGTGTTTGGCTACTGAGTAAGTCTATAATTTTTCAAACATGATTTTTCAAGGGATGTTAAGAAACATTTCAGCTGCTAAAGGAAAATTTTTAATGTATCCAAGATTCTTAGCAGAAATATTTTCAAAAGAAGTAACTGACCTTATTCAACATGAAAACATTTACATGGCTACCTCTCAATCTTCAAAACTCTTTACTTCAATGAGGAAGCCAGGTAAAAATTTTAAAGGTTCAGATACCCCAGTATTTCCAAACATGTTGGGGTTATCTTCTTCTTCTAGAGGTGAGGGATCATCAAACCCAGATGCTTCCCAACCCACACATGCTGCTCCCACAACCTCTACTCCTCCATCTACTGCTACTGAGGAGCCAGTAGCTCCAACTGTTGATCAAACAAATGATCAAACTGTTCAAGCTGATGTTCCAGTTGATCAAACTCTTGGTCAAACTGATGTACCATTCATTGAACCAACTGTTGTACCAGTTTTAAGTACACCAACTTCTGAAGCTGGAACATCTAACCAAACAGACAAGCAAGTGACCATGTCTGATGCAGAGTTGCATACACAAAATCAAGAGGGTCCTGCAACTCTTGTTTCTGAAACCCAATCCCCAAAAACTTACCAGTATACATCTTTGTTTACTGGGGATGATGATGACACCCAAGAGCTTAACATTGATCAATCTTTTTCTGTCACTATGGGTCAACCTGAGGTCTCACCCAACCTCATAGAGGTGGTCACACAGGAGATGAGTGACCATGTGGAAATGGCTCACACTACTGATGCCACACCTAGTGTGACACAGGCCAGTGTGAAAGGCATTAAGACCCGGACCATGGCAAATTCAATATATGGACGATCTTTTGATCCAACATGTGAAGGTCCCTGGTGCCAAGAAACCGTGGGGGGTCCAGATGATCAGGATAGGCTTGATACTGTTCCTAAGTTCAAAGATCTACCTCCTGTTGGTACTCAATGGGAGAGTGGAGAGAACAACTCTCAAAGTACCATTAACGAATTGACGGATAAATGCACCATTCTGGAGGAGAAGGTAGAGAAGCAAGGCACAAAATAAGCAAATTGGAGAAACAAGTGGCCAAGCTTGACAGACAGGTCAAACTCTCTCACATTTCCATGAAAAGAAGGGCCAAGATGGGGAGATTTCACAAAAAGGTTAAATCAGTGAAACAGACTGAGAATGTTGAAGAGAGAGAGGCTGATCTGAACATGGTGGTGTTGGAGAATGTTGAGAAGGTGGTGGATAGTGGTGAACATGCACTGGATGCTACCACTAAGGGGGAGAATGAGAAGGAGGAGAATGAGATGGAAAGAATATGGATGTGGATGTGCTTGAGTCCGAAGCTATAAAAGTTGATGGTTCTACAGTAGAAACTCCAACTACTGAAGCTCCTTCAGTAGAAACTCCAACTACTGAAGTTACTTCAGTAGAAACTTTAACTACTGAAGTTCCTACTGATCAGTACCAACCATCTGCATCTACTGATCAGTACCAACCAGGTGATAAAGAAGAAAATTGGAAGATGGTTGTGTTTGAAGAGGTAGAGGGTGAGAATGCTACTGAAGCTCCTAAGGATGATCACACTACTGAAAATGCTACTCTTGCAAAGGTGTTGGTGCCAGAACCTTTGAAGGTAGATACTCTTACAGAAGATCTAAGTAGATTTGTGAATCTAGAACTTGTTAATCAGGTGAATGTGGCAAAAGCAAGGGCTGAGCTTGAAAAGATAGCAAGAGAAGAGAATAAGGAAGAAAGGAGAGAAAAGGTTGGGTCTAAAACTATTATGATTAAAGAACCAAAAGACCAACATGCAGCTAATAGAGCTCATGTGTCTGGGAAGGGGAAGGATATTGTCACAACTGAAGCTCCCAAGACACATATTGAGATGGATGCTGAACTAGCTAAGAAAATGCAGCAAGAATATGTTGCAGAAGCTCAGAAAATGAGAGAGGATGATGAAAAGGAGAGGAAGGAAGCTGAAAAGAAAAAGAAGACACCAACTAAATCAAAATAAGACAAGATTAAAGAGGACAAGAAGAAATTCATTGACTACTTGATTATGAAAGGAGCAAATCCAAAGTCAGTCAGAGCAATGAGAATGTCCACTCTGGTGTCAAAATATGAAGAGGAAAGAAGGAAGGATAAAGTAAAGAAGGAAAGATAGCAGTTCATGCTTGAGAGAAGCTTGAAAATGGCTCATGACATTGGAAGAAAAGCTTCAATGCCAAGTGGTCTCCTCAAGAAAAACAAAAGTGGGGAGATCAGGTCAAAAGTGTCTCAAAATTTGAAGAATGTGCCTGCAAGAAAAGAGATTGAAAAGAAAAGAAGGATAGAGGCACAAGAACATTAAGGAAATGAAAGTCCTGAGCAGCCTTTAAAAAGAAAGAAGATAGATGCTGAAGGACCATCACAAAAGGGGAGGCCAAGTGAAAAGGCAGTTGATGAGATCAAAGCTTCATGCAAAAGAACCTTTGATGAGATGAGACATCTTGTTGATTATGGAGCCATTCCATCTCCTGTGCCAATTAACAGTTATGTGCCAATTACTGATTGGTACTATGAGGAAATAGAGGGGAAATCCGTTCTCAAGATCATAAGAGCTGACAAATCTGAAGATACTTTCTCATCTCACAAAAGACTCTTCTGCACACTATTAAGAAAATAAGTGGAAGAGATGTATGCAATTGGAATGCAGAAGTACAACAAAAGAGAAGGAGAGTTCAATCTTCAACATCTCTTACTGGACTTGTGCACCATTCTCTTTGATCCAGATTCAATTTCTGAAAGAGTAAAAAGGTTCACTGAAGTAGTCTCATGGACTCTATTTGACAGAAGTGGCATATACTACATCTAAATAAAGGATGGTACTTCAGAGTACTATCTCATTGAAAAGGAATATGACCATGACCTCTATCTGATGTGCATTTTGATGAAAAAGCTTAGAGCTTCAAGCACCTCTTCAATAGCAGTTGAATTGGTTTGGAAGATCAACCGACAAATAAAAGCAAAGAGTGCTCACTTACAGAAGACTCCCAAGTAAGCTTATTTTTGTTGAAATCTTTATAGTGATGAGAATGGGGTTGCTATCACTAAGGGGGAGATTATTGGGACAAAAAATATACTAAGTGTGTTTTACTACTGATCAGTAATAAAGACTTCTGTCTACTGATCAGTAGTAGCACGAACTCTTTAGTCCCAAAGCACTGATCAGTATGTAGATGGAGTAGTACTGATCAGTAGCTACTCAATTTGAAGAACTGATCAGTAGCTAAGAGCTTTAGTACTGATCAATAGAAACTGATCATCTTCAACTGATCGGTAGAGGTGGATAATCATTGGAAGACGACTACTGATGAAAATCCTCAACTACTGATGATCACCAACTGCTGAAGACTTTCACGTGCTCAACCAGAGAGTTGGTAATAGTTGGTCAAAGTAGATAGAATAGTTTGATTTGAGATCAAACTAGCTACAGAGTATGGACATAGATTTTGTATAGGTTTGTAATCGATTGTAATCTGTACGAAGATCTTAGTTAGGTAGCCTCAAGGACTATAAAATAGTTCCTTTGTTATTCGTGATAAGAACGTTGGTTGTAAGAGATAACATCAATTGTAATTTTCTCTGAAATTAATACAATCAATTAAGGCTGTGTTGATTAACTTGTTATTTGTTCAATCAAATTTATTCTTTCATATAACTTGTTAATCATAACCTTGTTCATACAAATTTGTGTTTATCCGCTGCAATACAATTTGTATTTGTTAGATCTAAATCTTTAAATCATTTATTTATACATTGGTGTGTTAAGTGAATCGATCTTGACACAACTTACGAGTGTTGAGTGTGATGTTAGAACATCCATTTGTTTATACAAACCATTTCTTAAAATAGCCTTTTTCTAGTTACATACTTACGTGTTTCTTCCCTTTACGCTACCGGGCCAATTACCAAGTTGTCTAGCTCTTCATATGCCCTTTTTAGTATGATAAGGGGATTCAGATGTTACATGCTCAAACACATTCTTGCGATTCATTGGACCACACACAAACATACCTAAACTACTTTGCCACATTAATAGAATGCAACACCGCGCGTATCACCCCAGAATCTTATATATTCTGTTACTAACGCTTACTTAAATAATTTAACGCGTAACTAAACAACAGAAGTCTTCATATATTAATTACAACCGGCCTGGAAACAACGCAGTCTAAATATATAAAACCAACTAATACTATGAAGGATTGATATGTTATTAAGATCTTCAAAAAATTCCTAGACAGTCTCCTTTCTTTTTCGAACCAAAGCCTCTAAAGTGCCATCTAACTAACCGATTACAATCAATTGAGATACATGTCAGGTTTAGCCGGTGAATTCAAGGTTTTTATACCAAAATGCTGTTAGAATTTAGGTTTTGTGATAATCTCGGATTTCTCAATGTATCGTGTATGTTCACTTTCCGTATTAAGTATTTCGACCCTATCAATTGCCTGGGGTTGCACGAAATCCTAATCGGGATAATACAATGAGAATTGACAATTTGTGTTCTTGGCAGTGAATCACAAATCGGAAATGTAAAGGATTATGAATGTAATTCGTCAGTTAGAAATGAGACTGAATAATCTGTATTTAGAAACAGATTTTACGACGGTTACACAGCAGTTAGCGACGGTTTTATGACGGTTTCAACCGTCATAAAACTGTCCCAACTTTTGGGAATTAGGCGGGAATTTAAGTAATCAGCTTAAAGCTGCCCCTTGACCCCTGCTTTACTGTCGTGGTTGAGTTCATATTAGCTCAACGAGTGTGCACTCCACACTTCCCTGACTCGTTTCCGAGCTGAACATGAAGTCACATCAGTCTCTAGTAAATCACATTACCTAAATGACCGTCGATGACACTAAAATCACCAACAAATGCCACACAACAACAATAGAATCATTCTCTTTTTAATAATGTTTAAGCATATTAGGGTTGGATTTAAATGGGTATTATGAGCCTAAGCGGGTTAACCCGACAAACCTGAAACTATAATAGGTCGTGTTTCAATAGTTTTATGCTTCCTTATTTGGATTCGGGTCTAACCCGATTAACCCGAAAATCATTATTCCATAGCCATTGGCCATATTTTAATCTAAATACATTGTTATAAGTTATAACCCAAATATTACTCCACAACATTAACCCATTATCATTGAAATTTGTATACATTTTAAAGGGAGTAACATTTCAATCCCATATAATTATTTTTACCTATGTGCCTAATTGTTTCAAGTCGTTTCAATTAGAGTTTTTGCCGACTTTGTTTTTTTTACCAACATTACATTTGGTATAATTGCTAGCTAGTTTCTGCCACTACTATAGTTACTTGTTTAATTCTTTTTTGGGCCACAAAGTAGCAACAGTCGATTTAACAATGAACAACTTTAGGTCTTTTATGTAGTACCCATAATGACCCTGGGTACCCACCTATTAGGGGACGAGTTTGGGTAGTGAAAATAAATTACCCGGCTCGCAAGCACCTACATAATTTTCAAACTATCCGTCCCTACTCGCCCCATGAACACCCCTACTTCTTACAAACCAAAATCTATTCATCAAATATGACTTCTCAATCGACTCTATAGAAACATCTTTAATACTTGTTGATACTTGTGGATCACATTTTTTCCCTAAACTTCTAGCTCCTTAAGTTCTTTAATTTGTGCACAAATGTTTTTGTACTTTTTTTTATTGGTAACTCAAGTAACAAACAAACTAACTTATTTACATACAGATAAAAATACAAATAATATATATACATAAAATTGGGTGTTTCAACCAAGACCATCTTTAAGCCTGAGTGACCATGGACGAAACATTTTTAACAAGTACTTATTGTTGGTATTTGAATAGTTTTAACAAATGTGTGTCCGTAAATGTGTGAGACTATGGGAGCGCACACATCGACATTTAGACACGACTACAAGTTTAATTTATTTATTAAATATTACTTAATGGTTAAGTGTCAATATTTATTAAATAGAGGGTTTATTATGTAAATAAGGAGGTTTCCTTATTGTAATATAACTCAAACTCTTAGATTTGAAAACCTATAAATAGAATCGGTTTTATTTTTTAAAAAGGGTTTTTTTGTTTTATTTTGGGTTTTGTAATAAGAGTTGCTGCTAAGACAATTGTTGTATAAAGCAATTAAGCGTGTACTAGCATACTAGTCTGTTGCTAAAAGAAGGTGTCGCGTACGTAACCGTAGATTAGATCTTACACTTAGATCTACGATTTTCGCTTGTTTCTAATTCAAGGTAATTCTTTATCCGATTTATTATTTACTATGTGATCCTATTTCCGCTGTCATTTATTGTTTGACAATATGACTCTAGTTGTATACCTATAGTGGTATCAGCCAAAACATAGGTAAATATTATTTTGGATCTAAAACATCAAAATTGAGGGGGGATTAGGGTTGGTTTATTGTATGATTTTACAAAATTAAAAGTTAATTTAAAATCAATCTACCTTGCAATTTGATGTTTAATTACCTTATTTACTTTTATGCAAAATTATGTTTATAAAGTTACATGCATAACTTTGTAAGCATAATTAGATATATTGATATTGTTAAAAAGTAAATTGAATTAGTGACATATTATTAATTGTTAATTGAATATGTGCGACACAAAGGATTTGTATGATAAAAAGTTATGTGTGGTTTATTTGATATACGAATTGTTTACATATTGATAGCTTACGCAATCCAAACTTGTTTATTTGGACGGATTTATGTGGTCCGTTTCCTTTGAAACGGGAGTGATTCAATATGTAAACAATGACCATAGAGACCTTTTAGGCATTACCCAATTAGTTGCGTAGAATAATTCTAAATTGTTTATTATAAATATTGTTTGTCAAATGTCTTTTTGAAAGAAACAAAATTTAATAATAAGACTAAAGAATTATTATGAGGAGTTATTAATTTATTTTGGCACTTTTATACGTTCTATAACGCATTTGGTTGGGTTTATATACCGTAATTTGGTCCAGCGACGGAACGTATAAATTTACAAAATATCTTAAAAACCACCGATTTAATAAGCGTGTGATTGGTAATTTATAACTAGATTGTACATGCTCAGTGTATTATTACCCAACTAGGCTCACCTACAATAGGGGACGATGTCTAGGAAAGTTATGCGGAGTGGGGTACACTCCTAATGAGGCAATGCTATTAAGAAATGTTGAACCATTCGCTACACCTCACATGCTTTCCTGGTCGTACTCTCGTAGAGCTACCGAAAGGGTTTTAATGATGACCATTTTACGATTAGTTGTATAAATTAGGTAATCATAGAAACACGTTTAATAACCAGTAAAATAAAAACATTTTGTTTTTAATTAACTTACGTTACAAAATTGTTGCATGGCAATTGCGTACGTAGATGTTTAACACCCATGGAATTTAAGTCAATTGCTATCCGTATTGCCTAGACAACTTGTACTTGCTCGTCACTCTACGTGAGACGTAGGTGAAGTGTATCCAAGGCGGATTACCACTCATAGTGAGACTGTGGTGGACTATCTGCAGTCTTCAGTCGGATGACTTAAATCGGGTTATGCAGTGAGACTGTAAACGCCGACAACGATAAGATGCTGTGACAACCGTCAAAATCCAGGTACTTATTCTGTTGTGATATCAATTCGAAACGTTAGTTACCTCTTTGTCTCGTTCACTCTATTTTGACTCGTGATTTTTGAATCTATACTTTATCGGAACTAGTGTCGAAATAATTCCGGAATCAAAATTATAAGTCCTAATACCAAGAAAATACCTATGGAACTTTCCTAAGTTCATAACTTATCATAACCGACAACTTACATTTAACAAAAAGGTCCAACGATGCAATGACGCAAAAACGAAAATTCAAAGTGACCAAAAATGGCCCGGTGCGCCGCACCAGTGAGGTGGTGCGCCGCACCCCCTTGCCAGATTTTCAAAATATTTACAACTTCAGTCCTTTTCTCGTTTTACACCACCACCACCCAAATTGGCCAATCATGGACGACCCTTTACTGCCATTTTACTGTCCCTAGGCCAGACTTCACTATCTCCCATTTCATTTTCAATTTACTTTTCATTTTTAACAAAAACTAAAAACACACACACATACCTTTTCTCTCAAATTCCCTCAAGAACACTCAATAAACCAGTGACTTTTCACCATCAAAACACATTTTCCATCCATACAAATCGTTCCAAACATCAAACAAAGCAAGTGGGTATCGTTTTAATCAAAAAGGACCACGGTTGTAAACGTTTTTGGAGCAATAATCCGGCCAAAACTCTTCATCTAGAGTTTTCCTTCGGTAGATCTCTATACTTTTACTATTCTTTCACTAATATTCATTTGCATGTAAGATCTAACGGTTAAAAATACGATTTTTCATAAATCTATGACTTTTTACGGTCAAAAACGTTTTTTAACCAAAATACTCTTTAGATCCACGAATCTGTGGATAAAAATGAGTTTGAAACTGTTAAAATGTTGTTTTAAATAATATCTACTGATTGCATGTTCAATCTAAACAACAAAGAAAGGTTTTTATAAAGTTTTATGTCACTTTTCCTACAAAAACGATTTTTAGCTAAAAAGTGTTTAGATCTACATTTTTGTGGTTTAAAGATGTTTAGAAACTGATAAAACTTCATTCTCTATGATATACACTGGTTGCATGTTGAAATCTATAAGTCACAAAACGTTTTTAGCAAGAAAAACACAAAACGGGATTGTGACAGCAGCCAGGTGCGCCGCACCTGTGCCCAGGTGCGCAGCACCGGGCTGCTGTCCTCCCGAAAATCATCGTTTTACTCGTTTAAAAGTTGTGTATACGTTCTGGACTTTTACCAAAATCATAAAGGGACAGAGATAAACAAAACCTATAATAAAAGTAATTTGTGTGGACTATTTGGACTATTAATAAGCTATAATATATGTATTGTTGTATTTTAGGTGATTTGTGAGCGGAATTGAATTATAATTTTTGGATGTGAAATTTGGGCGCGGAAGCGCTGCCCAAATTTCCTCAGAAATTGTAAATCACCTCAGCGAGCAAAAGCACTTAAGATATAATGATCTAAAACGTTAATCGAACTCTCGGACATAATCGTAACAATTACCTTTTTGGACCATTTTGACGATACTCAAATTTGACACCTACACTTTAATGACATTTTACCTATATTATTATATAAGAACCTAATAATATAAACTCATTAAATTACCTTGGCATTATTAGGCAATCCGTGATTCCCGGCTTACACATTTCGACCGCATTCCAAGTTTCCGATCTCTTCGCAATCCGTGAGTTACAACCCCTAGTTATATGCTTTACATTTTGGGGGAAACATAAGATTAATTGCATGTTATACTTTGTAAAACAACTTTCAATACTTAAACTTTGATTTATCAAACTTTGACTTATTAAACTTTGACTTTGACTTTATCAAACTTTGACACTGAAACGTCTACTTAATCTCTTATGCGTAAAACACCCTTCTTTATTTATACTATGGTTTCATTTCTTTAATTCAACTATTTATTGATACTTGTATGCGTAACCAACCCTTGATGGAACTATAACACGTTTCTAAGTGATGTGATTCTCTCTCTTTTTAAATTGATAAGCTTTCATAGTGCCCACTCATGTTTTAGTCTCCCTCTTACACACTATTAGCTACTTAAGCCGTATAGTAATTATGGGTATCGATACTTAGGAAATAACCGTTCCTTGCTTAGATGGCAGTCTAAGTACATATTACTGAATTTCTCTCTTTTAACTTTCCGTTTGAGAGGCGGGAAGTTGGGGCCGCTCGGTTGATAATCGGATTAGTGTGAACACTTAGTTATAGATGCCAAGTGGTTGATACAAGAAATCTATTTAGTTACTTACGCATAAACTTATACATTTTAAGCGATTGTTATCCGCTTCTCATACTTGACTAAATTAAATTCTATTTAGTCTTTACAATTTATAAACTTTTAGCGATTGTATCCGCTTCTACTATATGACTAATTTGATTCTATTTAGTCTTTACAAGTTAGGGCACTTTTCGCCCGTTACTTAAACTTTACAAGTATATAAACTTTTAAGCGACTTTTCTCCGCTAATCTTCCTTATGGGAAAACTTTTACTTTATATACTTTACTCATACTTTTATGCCAACTATTCAAACTGTAACTCACTCACTGCGTTTTCGTAGTTGACACTTTATCTTATGTTTCAGGAAATTAGTGTAAGCTCATGATGCATGGCGTGGACGGGTCAAAGCGGTCGTGTGAGGACGTTGTTTGGGAAAAGACTATGGCCAGTTATTTTTGGGGAAATATTTATGAAACAATTTAATTATGTGTCGATGTATTAAACAATTTATCTTTCGATGGTCCGAGTTGGTTTAAACAATTACTTTTTATTATGAATGAATGACTCTTTTACCGTTATGTTTGTATGACCTGTGACATGATTTTCCAGCTCTTCACACTTCCGTGTTTCCGCTTTAGCGGGGTGTGACAGACTTGGTATCAGAGCACAGGTTATAGAGAAAAACGGTTTTAAAAAATTTTTCAAAAACTTTCGAAACCAAACTATAACCAAAACTTTTCGGAAATCGCTTATGGGTCTAAACTTTAGAGAATTAATTTCGTGGTTTGCATGCTTATAATTTAACTACGCATGGCCTGATCACCCCTGCTTAGTTTAAAATGATTATGCAAAGACGAAACGTAATTACTAATGTTAACGGTTTTGAGTCAAAATTCCCGGCACTGTCTTTTCCCGATTCTCGTACATGCATTCATTACACTTTTCCTTTATCATTCCTTTGTGTTCTCTAGTACTCACGAAACTTTCTACGTCTCAGATCCGTCATGTCTCAATCTTCTCTACCGACCGAAGATACCTCCACGACTATTAGCAGCGGCAACGGGTCTAGCCCGAGGACTGTGTTACCACCCTCTCGCGCGACACCTAATGCGACGCCTTTTCGGCATCCAGGATCGTTCCAACCCGCACTTCGTCAGCCATCCGTGGACCCGTACAACCCAGCCGGACACCCTCCAGTTATGGAAGTCTACCCATGGGAACGCCAGTTCCTAGAGGACACGCGTCGTGTCCAAGGGGCCGGACCACCTTCGTCCGGAGTAACCCCTAACCTCCGACTTCCTCCACCCGAGGCTTTCCGCAGTGTATTCCACGAGGTTCAAAGGATCGCAGGCGAAACTCAGCAGCAGGCCCTTCACCTATTCGAAGCCTCTGACGAAACCCACAAACTGGCAGAACAGGCAATCCGGATCATCTCGACGGCCCAAACCACCGCCCGGACTGTACAAACCCTTATCTACGTCATCTGGGCTATGGGAGCGCTGATTATAGCCATCGTCGCCTTAATGATTTTCGACCGAAGTCACTAGGGATATCCGCCGTTCATACCTCTAGCTAGTCGTAAATTTTCCGTTGTATACGATTAGGCTATTATCTATCATTTCCTATGTATTGTACTGTACTTTCCATTCAAACTTTGTACTCGACTCTTTTAATTAATGAATGAAGTTCCATTTATTATTATCTATTGTCACCTATCTTGTGAATCTTATACTTGCTATAATCATTACTATTCTATCTCTTGAACCTTAATCTTGCGTGTACTATTTGATCAGTTATTTTAATCTCGTGCTATAATTATCCATGGTTGCTTAACTTTAATCTTATCATATCCCATTCGTGCGTTCTAAACTAAATCTGTTCTTCTGATTGTAGAATCATGGCTCCACGTAGCAACGCTGCAATCATCGCCGAGCAGGTGGCCGAGCAGTTGCAAGCTGCGATGCCCAACATGATCGCCCAGATCACCGCGGGAATCAACGCCAATGTCAACAACCACCAGCATCAGCAACAACAACAGCAACAGCAGCAGCAGCAGCAACAACAGAACCCGCAACCGAACCCTCCTCCATGCACCTACAAGAGCTTCATGGCCTGCAAGCCAAAGGAGTTCCACGGCACAACTGGTGCTGTAGGATTGGTCCAATGGTTTGAAAGCATTGAATCCGTCCTGCACATCAGCCGATGTGCCGAGGCAAACAAGGTGGAATACGCGTCCTGCGTGTTCCATGGCCGAGCTCTGTCGTGGTGGAACGCTGTTGTTCAAACCCGAGGTCGTGATAACGCCTATGCACTCCCCTGGAACACCTTCAAGAACTTGCTGATAGAGGAATACTGCCCGAGGGGAGAGATCAAGAAGCTCGAGGCTGAGCTGTGGGACCACAAGATGGTTGGGAATGATATTGAGAAATATACTCGAACTCGCTCGACTGGTTCCAAGGCTGGTAACCCCCGAGGAGAACCGGATCGACCTATACATCTCTGGTCTAGTTCCGGAGATCCGAGGCATGGTCATGGCAGCTGACCTCAGACCCCTCCAGAGCGCAATCATCCTGGCCCATCGTCTTACCAGCAATCTCCTCGCCGCTCCCGGATCCTCCAAGAAGGAGACTGGTGAGAAGGGAAGGCCGAGTCAACCCCGAGGAGAAGCGACCGCAACAAGAAGGCCCGAAACTACGCCGTGACTGCTACACCCGCACCTGCACCTGCACCGCCAGCCAAGTCTGGGACTTACACCGGTCCACACCCAAAGTGTACCAAGTGTAACTACCACCATCTCGGGAACTGCCCCATATGCCTCAAGTGCCAGAAGACGGGCCACTTTGCCAAGTACTGCCCTGACAAGTTTGCTACTCCAGCCCCGAAGAGAACCTGCTTTGAATGCGGAAGCGACCAGACCATCATCCGCAATACCTGCCCTAAGC